>CM024760.1:88973610-89373610 GCA_014218235.1 Colocasia esculenta
ATTTCAGCGGTCTTCTGACAGGTGAATGGCACGCAGTTTGAGGCACTGGACGCGCCAAAATGCGTCGGCCTCGACGAACGCCTTTCAGGTAATCATGGCAGTAGAAGCCGACACAATACCAGTCACCGGAATCGTGTCGACTATCGTGGTCGCGATTCAACAATCAAACCAAAAACAGCAGAAAATGCATGAACATGCAACGATCATCATGAAACGCTTATATCTCTCATACTAGGGCTCGTGGGAGAAAGTGATGAACATGGAACTTGTAGAGGACATCAAGATGAAGAGATCTATGCCTTTGGACCGAATCAATTTGGTCTCGTAAGGCGTGCAAACCAGTTAGAACAAGAAATGACACAGATATGCGCAACGATGGGAAAATGCTTATAACTCAACGATTAGATGATGGAATTTGGGCAAACCACTTGAAAATGAAAGTAGACAAGTTGATCTACAAGATAGGATGATTTAGATTCATCTTTGGCCCGAGAATACCTACCTTTCTGAAGATCAAAGTCTGGTTTGTGCACAGGTCGCAACAGAGCACAATTGGGGAAGAAGCTCCATTCTCCAGCCGTTCTCCTTTATTCCTAGCACCCTAGCTGTCACGCCCTGACGCGGAATATCGGAACACGAGGCAGTTGCAAGAAAGGGTATAGAGCGAATACTAGACATCAAACCATTTCAAAATGAATAATGATAAAGCAAATTCATTTCATTAATACTTTTCAATGCCTAGTTACAACCACTAATATCAGAGCCAATCCATAGGGCCTGATTACATTGGAATAAAGCAAAAGACTAAACTTTGAACCTAACTACTACAATGCTAAACATAGCAATTGGACACTAGGGTACTCATGACATCACTCCAGGTCGTTTCCGTCCTCTTGAGTGTATGGTTCATCCTCGGTCTCACCTGAGAACACAACGACAAATAATGCAGGGTGAGCGAACATCGCCCAGTAGGACTTAAATCTCAGGCTCAAGCAGGCTTTAAATAATTAATGCATTAAAGGCAGAGTAACTAATGATAGAACAGAAGAGAGTGTCAAGTAAAAATATAGCAGGATAGTACGTGAACGAAATAGCAAGACTTTCCAAATATAGACTTACCAAGAATAGCACAAGTGTCAGGAATAGCACAATAATAGCAAGATAGCACAATGTCAAGTATAGCAAGATAGCCATAGTACAGATAGCACAATGAGTATAGCATAGCACAACGAGTATAGCATAGCACTTTGTTGTCAATGGACAACGAGAGAACATATCACTTTTGATTGTCATTTAGATAGTCAAGATAGATAACACTTGAGTGTAATGCCAAACACTCTGATCATTTAACTCCCATGGGCACTACCACTTTCGGGCGCACATCCCAGGACCAGATCGGGCCCTTTATATATATTGCCAGGCATTGGTTATATTGTTTATCTTTAGACAATCAGTCAATGGCCAATAGAGTACCAAGAAGTAGATGAGAGCACTAGATGAATAGACGAGATAGTAGAGTGAACGTGAATAGATGAGCGAGTAATTTATAGATGAGAGTTAGTGGACCTTGCACATGAAACGTCGAGTAACGAGCGATAGTAACAGTTGCACAACATGCGCACATGGTGTTGGCAGTCAGGCGGAACTCACGACCTTACCATTGGCCATGTTAAGCACAGGTCCAGAGGTCTGGCGTAACTCAAGATGAGAGTGAATTTCTAATAGCCGTTTGGACCATATTGATCCCTAAAGGGTGTAATAGGAGTTAGGGTACAACCGGCTCGTGACCATGTGGGAATCCATGGACAGAGGAGACTTACGGAGGCCTTGAACAAAGACTTACTAGTCTGGCAGATAGAGTATACGACGGAGAGTTCATCCAAGTCAAGAAAGTGTGTATATAGAAACAAGTGCTCGACGTTCTAGAGGAGTTCTAGAACAGTGGAGCGTCGATATCGATATTCCCAAAACATCGCGAGAAACAATAGACAAGTATATTTAAAATATGGTAATTTAATTGCATAATTTACCAGATGTATTATGAAATAATTTCATGCCAAATTACGCCATAATTGGATGGTTCAAAGTGTGTGTAAGTGTCATGAAAATTGTAGATAGAAAAGATCATGTGCATGTATTTTAATCATGCATAAATGTTTAATTTATAACAAGTGTTATTTTCTGTATGTATGACTGTTGAACAAGAGTACAAACACTGTAGATAATCAAGCATTGCTGAGACAGGGGGTTTCTTGCAAAAACCCAGATCGCGACATACCCTAATGAGGGTCGCGACGGGGTCAACTGAGATCGCGACAGGGTCTGGTACAGGTCGCGACAGGCCTAGTCAGGTCGGGCAGCAGATCGCGACGACAGGTCCTGTCGTGATAAGATCGCGACAGAGGGCACTGTCGTGACAACCCTTGTGAACGCGGCCTATCGGGCTATCGCGTTCACAGGGTCTGCGCCCGAGTCCGACAGGGAAAGGACTTTACATTGGATTACGGGCCAGAACTTACCCTATTTGACATCGGGTTATTCAGAAAATCACAACTAACTGTATAGTCAATGAAAAATCATGAAACCTGTTGCAAAATGACCTAGACATGCTTGGGTACTTACAATAAATAGGAATTGGAAAACAATCAGGGTGTAGACATGTTTTAAATACGGGTATCCATGATGAACATGAAACAGTACATAGTTGAGATCAACGATTAAATTCATAAGATAGGATGAATCAAATTTACGACTTTTAGGGGCAAACGATGCCTAACATGCATCAGTTCCTACAGTAAAAATCTCGTGGCATGGGATTGAGTATACAAGGAGATCAAGAATTAAGAAGAGGGTTTGGGGTCATGTAAGTTGCAGAACATGAAAAAACAAGAATGAAAGATATGCTCGATGGAAAATTATGAAACCAAATGGCTTTTGTTCCTGATAGACGAGACATCCTACAGAAAAAGTTTCATGGTTTATGCTTGTGAGAATGCCTACCTTTGATCGTTTTCCTCTTCTAGGGTTAAGACTTGAAGAACTCGGGGAAGAACTTGAGAGATCCTTCCTCTCTACGAATTCTCCTCCTTTTGGCCTCTCCTCCTGGTCCAGGAAGCTCTTGGCATGAGCTAGGGCGAGCCATGAGGGTTTAAGAGAAGTATTTAAGCTTCTCCCTATTCCCTTTCCTAGTTTAAGCTTAACTCCTATTAAATTCTGAATTTCCTATTTTCCTCTCCCCTTTTTTAAGCAAGAGATCTCCTATTTGAGTTGGGAGAGAGGGAATTTTGTGGCCAATCAATTGGGGTAGGTTTAGGAATCCAATCCTAATTCAAACTAGCTATTTAATGCATTAAATATCTCTTTTCTATTTTAGTAATATTTTAGTTACGAATTTTGAGTATTTCTCTATTATTCTCCTTCTTAAAATCTCTATTTTAGCCCACTGATTTCTAATGGGTCAATATAGCAAAGCCCATTACTCCTTTTCTTTTAATGGGTTTTATTTCATTCTCTCTTATTTGATTTCGTAGTTGATTTAATACATCTCCCTTTTATTTGATTTCTAATTAAATAATATAAATATTAAAAAAAATCAGATAAATTTAGGGTTGCTACATCCTCCCCCTCTTAAAAAGAATTTGGTCCCCAAATTTATGTGATCATTCAGGAGAGAATGTCTTACCGAAAAGAGCGGGGTAGTTACATCTGATGATTCCTTCCGGTTCCCAGGTTGCCTCTTCCACTCCACGATTATTTCATAGGACTTTCACCACATGGATGGGACAGTTCCTGAGTTGTTGTATCTTCCGTTCCAGTATCTTGATTGGCTTCTCTTCGTACGTCACATCTTTGTTCAATATCAACTTCTCGTGGCGAATGATGTGCGTGGGGTCGTACACATATTTCCTAAGCATGGAAACATGGAACACATTGTGTACACATGACAAATCCAGTGGCAACGCTAGCCGGTATGCAACCTTACCAACCCTTTCGAGTACTTCAAAAGGACCGATGAATCTAGGGCTGAGCTTTCCCTTTACACCAAATCTTTGGATGCCACGAGTAGGTGACACTTTTAGGAACACATGATCGCCCACTTGAAATTCCAGATCTCGCCTTCTTTTGTCGACGTAGCTCTTCTGTCTGGATTGGGCAATTTGAGCCGGTCTCTGATTAGCTGAATGTCCTACATTTTCTGTTGTACCATGTCTGGGCCTAGCCATTGCTATTCTCCAACCTCATTCCAGCATGCAGGGGATCTGCAATTCCTTCCGTAGAGTGCTTCGAACGGTGCCATCTTGATACTCGCCTTGTAAGGCCCTCGAATTTGTTGCATTATTTGTATTGCATGTGAATACTTCATGTTGTGTATGTATGTATGCAAATATCTACATATGTATTAACTATTTATACTTATGAATGCATGTGTATAATTAGTTGTAAATAATGTATGAATAGAATGATGGTAGTATGTACGTGATAGTATACATAATGCATGTATATATGTATAAGTTGTGCATGGTTTAGAGTTCTGGCCGAAGGCCAGCTTGGCATTAATATCAATGGACGTTTGTGTTGTGTAGGCGTCAACCATATGGACGCCAACACTAATCCCAACGTCCAGCGATGTGGACGCTAATTTCTCTGACCTGCATGCGTTGCAGAGCCGGATTTCCGGGAGCAAGCTTGCTCACCCATTGGGGAGCTGTCCCCAACGGTCTGAAAGCCCTCTTGTCAAATCTGCGTGAAAGGAGAGCTTCCTCTCCTATTTATAAAGCCCTTTCTGCAACCCTCAAACCTCTCTTGGCTCTCTTTGCAAGTGGAGAAGAAGGAGAAGAAGAAACCCTAGAAAATCTGTGAGAAAACCCCACCCTTTGCAACCTTAAATCCGGCAGTCTGAAGCTTGTTCCGGCCATCTACCATGACAAGGAGGTAGCTGGAACATTGAGGAAGGCATCTCCTACCTCGACCTGCTGTGGAGATTGCTCAAGAACCTGGAGCAAGGCTTTCTTGGGAGCTTTTTGGGACTGCCCAAGGAGAGCTTCTCCGACCAATTAGATCCGTCTGGAGTATTTTCTAGAGGCAAGTAACACTTACACTCCGTCCATGTAGATGTCTAGTAGGGTTTTATGATTTTTACACATTTTTCCTCGTGTCCTGGATCCCCCATTCACCCCTTTATTTGAAGTTCGGTCTGTGTTTCTTCACAGACAGGAACTTGGCGTCAATGCCTTGACGCCAAGATTCCCCTTGTGCGTCCAGCGATCTTGCCGTCCACTCCTGGAATGGCCAGAGACCGCCGTTAAGTTCTCCAGGACAGAACAGTGAGCTGTTCTTCCTGATATATTTGATTAATTTCGATGTGTTTTCGATGAGGATATATTGTAAACTTATTATGATATGTAATATGGATGTCTGAATGTGTGGTGAGATCTTTGTAATTTCTGTGATTTGGCATAAATGGTTTTATTGTGGAGAATGTATGCATGATGAGACCTTGACCATGTTCGTTACCGTTTGTGCAATTCATGTGGAATTGGATGTCCTAAATTTTTCTAAACCAAGAATGGGTGAATCAGTCCATGCTCTAAATTTTTGGGAATTTTCTCCATGTTCCTCTGATTTATTGAATTTTCTGAAATGGAATTAGAAAAACATGTGTAGGGTTGTAAAATCTCCAGTAAATTGTGTACTGTGAAATAAATTCGGGAAAAATTTCTGTGGTATTGTGTATATTGGATTCAGGGTTATGATCTGTTAAACTGAACTTTTATGTAATACACCATGACAAATTGAATTTTGTATAATACGGGAATCTATGTTAGATTTTCTGCAGTTTCATTCTAGATCAGAAGAATGTGAAAATTTTCATGTGGGGTCCTAAACCCGAAATCAGCATGTGGTTAAATTTTCAGGTCGTTTGGACAACTATATAGTGAAATATGAATTTTCCTTGCAAAAATGTGAATAATGCATGTTAATGTGGGAATAATGTGACATGGGTGAGTGATCTGATTTATGCAAATTTCTGAACATGTGATCCCTGTTAATTGTAGAATCATGTTAGGAAAATAGAGCCCTTGTGTGAATGAGAAAATGAATGAGAGGTAAGCGACATGTGTAAAGATATGCGTTAAAATCGGTAAATGTGTAAATCGTGCCAAGTGTGACACTGCTTCCATTGAGGGCAGTGGAACCGTATCAGGGAAAAGTCCCCCTGAGAAGGTTCAATGTGTTGTGATCCTAAGGGCATTATGATGAAATCTTGGAGGTGGACAAGTACCACTGGTTAGGGTGGAGACTTGTTCTCCCGGTCTGCGCAGTCCAAAAGTCGTCACTGTAATGCCTAGGTGACGTCTATGTGTATGTGATGTGATGTGTCCTTCTATGGTGGTTTGGACTATGTGTCACGGCACTAAATGTGAATGTGAAAATGTGTATGTGTTCATGTGTAAGAACTGTGGATGTGAACAATGTGTAAATGTGCATGTGTAAAGTGTAAATTATGTGAATGAGAAATTGTGTAAATATGTGAAACTAAAACGTGAGGGTTGTGAATTTGTGATTCATGTTGTGGTAATCTGAAATCATGATAAAACATCAAACTAAATGTACTTATGATCATGCTTTATATGTGTAAATTGCCTAGAATCCATGTTAGAAACGATTCTTAGTGGTGTGTAAGTAATCCCATGTTTGTTTGCCCTCATGATGTGATTTAAAGTGATTAAGTAGCTCTCATGCGTTGGGTTATGCTTTCTAGTCCATGTAAAACCAGCAAGCTTAAGGCATCTAAAATGGTCATGTGCATGTGTAAGAATGAGAAGTAACCATGTTAGCAATGTCTTCTTTCATGTATGTAAGCTATTCATGCTAAACTTGCTTTCATGTTTTAGTTTAATTGAAAGTAGACCTTTCATGTGTGGGAGTGATTAGAGAGCATGTGATAGGAGATTTTGATTTAGAAAATCTGAAAGCATGAATCATGTGTTTAATAAGTAGAATCACCATGATAGGTTGTTAATTTCAATCGCAAGCATGCTATATGTTGTGTCTTGTAAATGTGTATGTAAAACCTGCTATGATATGTACATGTATGGTATGTGTAGAGTTATTTGCTGAGTCTTTTAGACTCATTACTTGCTTCGGCGTACAGGCGTAGTTGGTGACGACACACTTGCGGAGGAGGCAGTGGAGACCGACTCCGAGCGTGGAGATTAGATCGTCGGTGTACTTTGCAATATTTTGATTTCATAGTATGTAATGGCAACATTGTACTAGCATTATCATGGAAAAATGTTTAAGTGTGGACAATTATGTATTTGATTTTCAGCAATGTAATTATGTGGACTTTTAGTTCTTTAAATGTTATTGTAATCATGTATGTTAAATGTGGATGATGAATGAAATGAAGACAGTAGTTCTTTTACTTCCGCTACTCTGTTCTTATATTCACGTGTATCTCTGCTGAATGTTATTGTTGGGTAAATGTCCCACTGTGGCAACGTTCACTATACCGACGTGGGTTGGTATAACCGTACCGGTATAATGAGGGTCGCTACAGAGATTGGTATCAGAGCAATCGGTTGAGATTGCACATGAATATATACATGTCTTCATCCCCATTGCATGCTAAGTATGTCCACATGTGTAGAATTGATTAATAATGAATGAAAAATAGATAAGAAAATGGTTAGAAAACTTAGTAACCTAGCGCTAATGGTGGCTGAAATTTATTACAGCCATGGCTTCGAGAGGTAGGCGTGGCGGAGCGCCGGCCCGTGAGGACGAGCCGAGACGTGACGGGCGGGCGGAGCAGCAGGCCCCGGCACCGCAAGGTCCTGTACTTCCCCCACCACCGCCTGTGGATTATGGAGTATTCATGCAAGGTCTGGTGCAAGCCATGCAGACGCAGGCTCATACCTAGGCAGCACTCCAGGCACAGTTGGAAGCTCAGGTTAGACTAATAAAATGATTGATAGTCTGTTTTATTTGCTTATGCGATATTATGTTGATTGTGTATTGCTTGCTGTGTACTGTAGCAGGCTCAAGTACCAGCTCAGGACCATGGTGGACCTTCTACCATGGTAAGATTCAAGAGGATGTTGCCACCCTCTTCTAAGGGGGAGAGCGATCCATTGTTGGCAGAAAGCTGGATGAGGGAGATAGAAAAGATCTTTCGAGCCATCAGGTGTGCAGATGAGGATAAGGTCACATTAGCCACCTACATGCTACAAGTATGCTTTAGTTTATATGCTTGTTTGTTTTGTTAAGTTAGATATGTTTAGATGGTGCTTATGAATGGTGTACTACAGGAAAGAGCTGATGTATGGTGGGCTTCATTTCTGCGTACCCGATTTGAGGATGGAGCTATTGATGTTTCTTGGGATGAGTTCGTGAGACTCTTTCGGGCCAAGTTCGTCCCCGAGCATGTTCAAGATCAGATGGAGCAGGAATTCCTCTCTTTGGCTCAAGGCTCCATGACCGTGCTAGAATATGAGGCAAGATTTTCTGAACTCTCTAAATATGCACCTCATATCGTGGCAGACGAGCGCAGGAAGACAATGAAATTCGTGATGGGCCTGAAGCCATCACTGAGGACGAGACTCGTGGCGTTTGACCACCGCACTTTGGACGAGGCCCTCAGCGCTACATGTAGGAAGGAGGGTGAGATGGAGCAATACCTTGAAGAGAAGAAGGCTTCACAGAAGAGACCTGCAGCTACGTTCCAGCGGCAGGACAAGAAGAAAGCGGTGTACTCGACACAACCGCGATCAGTAGCAGTCGACAGTTCTCAGGTACCTTCTGTACGTTCCCCTGGTGTGAAGAAAGAGTGTCCCCACTGTGGGAAGACACATGGTGGTACCGAATGTTGGATGATTACGGGAAAGTGCTTGAAGTGCAGAAGCAGCGACCACAAGATCAAGGATTGTCTGAGACTTCAGCATGGAGTCCAGCGTGGAGCGCCAGCCCCAGCGGTAGCGGCAGCAGCGCCAGCTACAGGAAGACCAGGAAGGCCTCAAGCCCCAGCTCGAGTGTTTGCTTTAGCTCGCGAGGACGCCGAGCAGGCGGAGCATGTCACTGAAGGTACGATTTTACTTTTAGGTGTGCACGCTCAGGTTTTGTTTGATACGGGTGCTACTCACTCGTTCATTTTCGAGCGGTTCGCTAGGAAGTTATCCCTAGAGTCAGGTGTAGAGTCTGAGGATTTAGAGGTCCCTTTTTCTGTGCACACCCTTGCGGGTACGGTATCGACTAGGAAGTGCATTCCGTCGCTACCCGTGTGCATTGAGGATAGAGTCCTAGATGGGTGTTTCTTCTTGCTAAAGATGAAGGACTATGATGCTATTCTTGGTCTGGATTGGCTAGAGGAGCACTATGCGTTAGTGGATTGTCGTCAGAAGAGGATTGTTTTCTGCATTCCTGGTGAGGACGAGTTCTCTCATCCCTTGTCAAGGAACTTGGCGGGAAAGTTAGTCATCTCTGCCATGAAGGCGATGCGCATGGTAAACAAGGGTTGTGACGCTTTTCTTGCCAGCGTGGTGTTAGTACCAGAGGCTGATGAGTCACCTACTCTTGCGGAGATTGAGGTAGTGCAGGATTTTCCAGATGTCTTTCCTGATGACTTGTCTGGATTGCCATCGGATAGAGAGATAGAGTTTACCATAGAGTTGCTTCCGGGCACCTCTCCTATCCTGCGGAGTTAGCCGAGTTGAGGAGGCAGTTGCAAGAGTTGCTTGATAAGGGATTTATTCGCCCTAGTGTTTCCCCTTGGGGCGCACCTGTATTATTGTCAAGAAGAAAGACGGGTCACTTAGGTTATGCATTGACTACAGAAAGCTGAACCAAGTGACTGTGAAGAACAGGTATCCCTTACCTCGTATTGATGATTTGTTTGACCAGTTGCAAGATGCATCAGTCTTTTCTAAGATTGATTTGCGATCTGGTTATCATCAGTTGAGGATTCAGAGTGAGGATGTGTCCAAGACGGCGTTTAGAACCCGTTATGGACATTATGAGTTTTTGGTTCTTCCTTTCGGATTGACCAACGCCCCTGCAACATTCATGGATCTCATGAACAGGGTGTTTAGGCCTTATCTAGATAGCTTTGTCGTAGTGTTTATTGATGATGTGTTGGTCTACTCTCCGGACGAGGCCACACACTGTCAGGATTTGAGCGTAGTGTTAGAGGTTCTTCGTGAGCACAAGCTGTATGCTAAGTTCAGCAAGTGCGATTTTTGGTTGCGCGAGGTTCATTTCCTCGGGCATGTTATCTCCGGTGCTGGTGTTGCAGTGGATCCAGCAAAGGTCCAGGCAGTTATGGATTGGGAGATTCCCAAGACCCCTTCGGAGATTCGTAGTTTTATTGGTTTAGCTGGTTACTATCGGCGATTTATTGAGGGATTTTCATCCATCGCCGCCCCTTTGACTCAGCTCACCAGAAAGGGAGTGAAGTTTGTTTGGTCTGAGAAGTGTGAGAGTAGTTTTCAATTATTGAAGACTAAGCTCACGACAGCCCCGGTGTTAGTCTTACCGAGCGGTGTAGAGGGTTTTGCTATCTACACGGATGCGTCTCGGATTGGTTTAGGCTGTGTGCTAATGCAGCAGGAAAGGGTAGTGGCTTATGCTTCTCGTCAGTTGAAGGAGCATGAGAAGAACTATCTGACTCATGACTTGGAGCTCGCAGCAGTGGTTCATGCACTAAAGATCTGGAGGCACTATCTTTATGGTGTCAGATTCGAGGTGTTTACCGACCACAAGAGCTTGAAATATCTTTTCTCCCAAAAGGAATTAAACCTGAGGCAGAGAAGATGGATTGAGTTCTTGAAGGACTATGACTTCGACCTTCAGTATCACCCTGGAAAGGCGAATGTCGTAGCGGATGCTCTGAGTAGGAAGAGGCCATTTCTTCAGCAGGATTGGAAGATGTTGGAAGATGCGGCTTGCGCGTTGACTGAGTTAGAGCCATCGCTATGCCAGGCTTTTGTAGCTCAGTTATCCCTTAGGTCCTTGGTTTTGGATGAGGTGATCGAGCAACAGAAAGCCGACCCTAGACTCTTAGAGCTAGTGGGCAAGGCAGGCATTGCTCGTGATGAGGACGGTGTGATTAGATTTCAGCACCGTGTTTGTGTCCCTGATTTAGTAGATGTCTGTGAGCATGTGTTAGCGGAGGCTCATACATCGCGATTCTCTATTCATCCGGGTAACACTAAGATGTACCAGGATCTGAAGAGATCATTTTGGTGGTCCGGTATGGAGAAGGATGTAGCGGATTATGTATCCCGGTGTTTAGTATGCCAGCAAGTGAAGGCCGAGCGACAGCGACCATCCGGCCTTATGCAAAGGATGGACATCCCAGTGTGGAAGTGGGAAGATGTCACTATGGACTTTGTTTCGGGTTTGCCTCGATCTAGAAGGGGCAATGACTCGATTTGGGTAGTTGTAGATAGATTCTCGAAGACTGCTCATTTCTTGCCTATGAAGAAGAAGTAGTCAGTAGTGAGTTTAGCGAGATTGTATGTTAGTAGTGTCATTAGATTGCATGGTGTGCCGAAGTCGATCATTTCGGATTGAGATCCGAGATTCACTTCGAGGTTGTGGAAGGGTCTTCAGGATGCTTTAGGTTCAGAGCTGAAGCTCAGTTCGGCGTTTCATCCCCAGACTGATGGACAGTCCGAAAGGACTATCCAGACGCTCGAGGATATGCTGAGAGCTTGTGTATTGGATTGGAAGGATGATTGGGAGCGTCATTTACCTCTAGTGGAGTTTGCATACAACAACAGCTTTCATGCGAGTATTGGTATGGCTCCATTTGAGGCATTGTATGGTCGGCCTTGCAGATCTCCTTTATGTTGGGAGGAGACCGGTGATAGGTAGCTGATCAGTCCGGAGCTAGTTTAGGAGACTTCGGATAAGGTCCAGCTTATCAGAAAGAGGCTTGTTGCGGCGCAGGATGGGCAGAAGAGCTACGCCGACAACAGGAGGAAGGATCTTGAGTTCGAGGTGGGTGATCATGTCTTCTTGAAGATATCACCTACTCGTGGTGTCGACAGATTTGGCAGGCATAGTAAGTTGAGCCCTAGATTCATCGGCCCGTATGAGATTCTCAGACGTTTGGGCAGCGTGGCATATGAGCTAGCATTACCCCCAGCTTTGGCTAGTGTTCATCCCGTCTTCCACGTTTCAATGCTCAGGAAGTATATCCGAGATCCGTCTCATGTGATTAGTCATGAGCCAGTGGAGACTCAGCCAGATCTGTCGTATGTCGAGCAACCAGTAGCTATTCTTGACCGGAAGGTTAAGCATCTCCGGAACAAGAGTATTGCATCGATGAAAGTTCTATGGCGGAACTTCTCACGAGAGGAGGCTATTTGGGAGCTTGAGGATGCGATGAAGAAGAAGTATCCCCTTTTGTTTGAGTAGCGTCGTTCTAACTTCGAGGACGAAGTTTCTTTTAAGGGGGAGAGGGTGTAAGGCCCTCGAATTTGTTGCATTATTTGTATTGCATGTGAATACTTCATGTTGTGTATGTATGTATGCAAATATCTACATATGTATTAACTATTTATACTTATGAATGCATGTGTATAATTAGTTGTAAATAATGTATGAATGGTATGATGGTAGTATGTAAGTGATAGTATACATAATGCATGTATATATGTATAAGTTGTGCATGGTTTATGCATGTTTTAGAGTTCTGGCCGAAGGCCAGCTTGGCGTCAATATCAATGGACGTTTGTGTTGTGTAGGCGTCAACCATATGGACGCCAACACTAATCCCAGCGTCCAGCGATGTGGACGCTAATTTCTCTGACCTGCATGCATTGCAGAGCCGGATTTCCGGGAGCAAGCTTGCTCACCCATTGGGGAGCTGTCCCCAAAGGTCTGAAAGCCCTCTTGTCAAACCTGCGTGAAAGGAGAGCTTCCTCTCCTATTTACAAAGCCCTTTCAGCAACCCTTAAACCTCTCTTGGCTCTCTTTGCAAGAGGAGAAGAAGGAGAAGAAGAAACCCTAGAAAATCTGTGAGAAAACCCCACCCTTTGCAACCTTAAATCCGACAGTCTGAAGCTTGTTCCGGCCATCTACCATGACAAGGAGGTAGCTGGAACATCGAGGAAGGCATCTCCTACCTCGACCTGCTGTGGAGATTGCTCAAGAACCCGGAGGAAGGATTTCTTGGGAGCTTCTTGGGACTGCCCAAGGAGAGCTTCTCCGACCAATTAGATCCGTCTGGAGTATTTTCTAGAGGCAAGTAACACTTACACTCCGTCCATGTAGATGTCTAGTAGGGTTTTATGATTTTTACACATTGTTCCTCGTGTCCTGGATCCCCCATTCACCCCTTTATTTGAAGTTCGGTCTGTGTTTGTGCATAGACAGGAACTTGGCGTCAATGCCTTGACGCCAAGATTCCCCTTGTGCGTCCAGCGATCTTGCCCTCCACTCCTGGAACGGCCAGAGACCGCCGTTAAGTTCTCCAGGACAGAACAGTGAGTTGTTCTTCCTGATATATTTGATTAATTTCGATGTGTTTTCGATGAGGATATATTGTAAACTTATTATGATATGTAATATGGATGTCTGAATGTGTGGTGAGATCTTTGTAATTTCTGTGATTTGGCATAAATGGTTTTATTGTGGAGAATGTATGCATGATGAGACCTAGACCATGTTCGTTACCGTTTGTGCAATTCATGTGGAATTTGGATGCCCTAAATTTTGCTAAACCAAGAATGGGTGAATCAGTCCATGCTCTAAATTTTTGGGAATTTTCTCCATGTTCCTCTGATTTATTGAATTTTCTGAAATGGAATTAGAAAAACATGTGTAGGGTTGTAAAATCTCCAGTAAATTGTGTACTGTGAAATAAATTCAGGAAAAATTTCTGTGGTATTGTGTATATTGGATTCAGGGTTATGATCTATTAAACTAAACTTTTATGTTATACACCATGACAAATTGAATTTTGCATAATACGGGAATCTATGTTAGATTTTATGCAATTTCATTCTGGATCAGAAAAATGTGAAAATTTTCATATGGGGTCCTAAACCCAAAATCAGCATGTGGTTAAATGTTCAGGTCGTTTGGACAACTATATAGTGAAATATGACATTTCCTTGCAAAAATGTGAATAATGCATGTTAATATGGGAATAATGTGACATGGGTGAGTGATCTGATTTATGCAAATTTCTGAACATGTGATCCCTGTTAATTGTAGAATCATGTTAGGAAAACAGAGCCGTTGTGTGAATGAGAAAATGAATGAGAGGTAAGCGACATGTGTAAAGATATGCGTTAAAATCGGTAAATGTGTAAATCGTGCCAAGTGTGACACTGCTTCCATTGAGGGCAGTGGAACCGTATCAGGGAAAAGTCCCCCTGAGAAGGTTCAATGTGTTGTGATCCTAAGGGCATTAGGATGAAATCCTGGAGGTGGACAAGTACCACTGGTTAGGGTGGAGACTTGTTCTCCCGGTCTGCGCAGTCCAAAAGTCGTCATTGTAATGCCTAGGTGACGTCTATGTGTATGTGATGTGATGTGTCCTTCTTTTGTGGTTTGGACTATGTGTCACGGCACTAAATGTGAATGTGAAAATGTGTATGTGTTCATGTGTAAGAACTGTGGATGTGAACAATGTGTAAATGTGCATGTGTTAAGTGTAAATTATGTGAATGAGAAATTGTGTAAATATGTGAAACTAAAACGTGAGGGTTGTGAATTTGTGATTCATGTTGTGGTAATCTGAAATCATGATAAAACAGCAAACTAAATGTACTTATGATCATGCTTTATATGTGTAAATTGCCTAGAATCCATGTTAGAAACGATTCTTAGTGGTGTGTAAGTAATCCCATGTTTGTTTGCCCTCATGATGTGATTTAAAGTGATTAAGTAGCTCTCATGCGTTAGGTTATGCTTTCTAATCCATGTAAAACCAGCAAGCTTAAGGCATCTAAAATGGTCATGTGCATGTGTAAGAATGAGAAGTAACCATGTTAGCAATGTCTTCTTTCATGTATGTAAGCTATTCATGCTAAACTTGCTTTCATGTTTTAGTTTAATTGAAAGTAGACCTTTCATATGTGGGAGTGATTAGAGAGCATGTGATAGGAGATTTTGATTTAGAAAATCTGAAAGCATGAATCATGTGTTTAATAAGTAGAATCACCATGATAGGTTGTTAATTTCAATCGCAAGCATGCTATATGTTGTGTCTTGTAAATGTGTATGTAAAACCTGCTATGATATGTACATGTATGGTATGTGTAGAGTTTTTGCTGAGTCTTTTAGACTCATTACTTGCTTCGGCGTACAGACGTAGTTGGTGACGACACACTTGCGGAGGAGGTAGTGGAGACCGACTCCGAGCGTGGAGATTAGATCGTTGGTGTACTTTGCGATATTTTGATTTCATAGTATGTAATGGCAACATTGTACTAGCATTATCATGGAAAAATGTTTAAGTGTGGACAATTATGTATTTGATTTTCAGAAATGTAATTATGTGGACTTTTAGTTCTTTAAATGTTATTGTAATCATGTATGTTAAATGTGGATGATGAATGAAATGAAGACAGTAGTTCTTTTACTTCCGCTACTCTGTTCTTATATTCACGTGTATCTCAACTGAATGTTATTGTTGGGTAAATGTCCCACTGTGGCAACGTTCACTATACCGACGTGGGTTGGTATAACCGTACCGGTATAATGAGGGTCGCTACATTCCCGGTAACTGTTGTTATAGGCAAACTCAATAAGAGGTAGGTTCTCATTCTAATGACCTTGAAAATCTATAGTGCAAGCTCTCAACCTGTCTTCCACTATTTGGTTGGTTCTTTCAGTTTGCCCATTGGTTTGTGGATGGAATGCGGTACTAAAGTTGAGTTTAGTACCCAGTGCACCTTGCAGTCCTTTCTTTTTTTTTTTAAACAAAGAGGTCACATAGTCAGCAACCAGCTAAGTGCACTACTCCCCAGAGAGGAGTAATGTTCTCACTCCCCTGGTGCGACCACTGTGCCTTATATATTTAATAATAAAACTGCTAGTACAAAAACACTGGGGCATACCCCTGTCAAATGTCCTGAAGAAAAGATAAAGCAGAGGCAGTTCAGCCCATTCTAACACTCCTAAGGCCTGATCTATCTAGAACAGCCGCCCCTCTACAAGAAAGCGGAATATCAGCCCGCCAAAAAACATTGTTGCACATGGTGATAACTGTGTGATTAGCCAACCCATCGGCAACTTGATTGGCCTCCCTGTAGACATGTGATACACTAGTGGCCTGGTCATGCATGTGCTTAATAATCACACGCCTCCATCTTAACGTCGACCAAGAATAACAAGTATGGTGCTCCAAAGAGGTAACCAAAGTAAACGAATCTGAATATATCGTAGATAGCCGAACCCCCAAGGAAGAAGCAATACGAAGGCCATCACAAAGTGCACGCGTCTCAGCAAGAAGACTGTGGCCCTCCCCATAAAAGAAAGCAAAGGAGACTAATGGGGCACCTGCACTGTCACGTATACAGCCGCCGCCACCACACATGCCCGGATTTCCTTTAGACGCACCATCTACATTGAGGCAATATTTAGATAAAGGAGGAATCCAGCGAACAAACCTCACTGCTTGTTCTTGATATTAGGGTGAATCCATAAGACAAAAGGACACTTAGATGACAGCTAGATGGCGTGGCACTAAAGCTCTGACTGGACAAGGCAGATTCGATGTGAAACTTGATACATCTGACCATATCCTGCACCTGAGTTTGCTTACCATCAAACCTGGCGGAACACCTGCTCTTCCACAGCTCCCACATAATCAGGAGTAGACCGTATAAGGCAATGAAGCCAGTAGCTGTATTCATATTGGAGTAAAGGAGAATCTTCCAAATTCTAACTGTAATGTTTGGATGAAGATAGATATCATCACTCAGTAGAGGCACCAGCCACCTCCACAAGCTCTGCGCCGGTGCACTATGGATAAACACATGATTAAGATCCTCCACCTGATGTGAATCACAACACGAACACCTAGAGGCTATTTGTATACCACAGTCCATGATTGTTTGATCCACTAGGACAGCTCGATGAAGCAGCTTCCAACAAAATAAGGATGCTCTGGGTAAGAAGGCAGAGTGCCATAATTTCCGAATAGGAGGACGATAGATGCCTGGAGAGCACACCAATTCATAGGCGGATTTGGTGGAAAATAATCCTTTCCAAAAATGAGATATGAATCTCGGATCTCGATCCAAAACAATAGATGATGGAATGCCATGTAGTCATACAATCTCCTTGACGTATAAGGCAGCTAGTACCTCTACTGACCATTTACTCTTTATAGGCAGAAAATGGGCGAATTTGGTTAGTCGGTCCACAATGACCCATATGGCGTCGAGTCCACCATGAGTCTTGGGTAAAACCATGATGAAGTCTATGCCGATACTTTCCCATTTCCATTCAAGAATATCAAGAGGTCTGAGTACCCAAGTAGGGCGCAGGTGTTCTGCTTTTACTTGTTGGCAAGTAAGGCAGTGAGCAGCATGTTCAGCTACCTCTCTTTTCATGTTCGGCCACCAAAACGTTCTTTTCATATCTTGATACATTTTGGTACCTCCCGGATGAATAGTATACCTTGTCTTGTGAGCTTCATCCATTAGCCTTCTCTTTAGTTCTTCATTGTCGAGAACACATGTCCTTGAAAGATAAGCCTTCCGTCTTCAGTCTTGCAAAGTCCGGTCTTTCAGTTAAAGTTTCTTTGACGCGAACTAAGAATGGATCATCGTCTTGTTGAGCTTTGATCTCCTCTAGCAGATCAGATTAAATCTTGATATTGGCAACCAAGACTCGTTCATCTCTATGTTCGATATTTAAGTCTAACCTTGCGAATTGTTCTAGTAGTTGCATCTCACCAAGGACTAGACTTGAGACAAATGCCATTGGCTTCCTACTAAGAGCATTAGCCACGACATTTCCCTTGCCTGGGTGGTATTGGATGTGTAAGTCGAAATCTTTCAAGTATTCCAACCATCTCCTTTGTCTCATGTTGAGTTCCTTCTAAGAGAATAAACACTTCAGACTTTTATGGTCTGAGTAGACAGTGAATTGCTCGCCATATAGATAGTGTCTCAAAATCTTCAAGGCGAAGACCACGGCAGCCAGCTCGAGATCATGTACAGGGTAGTTGACTTCATGTGTCTTCAGTTGTCTTGAAGAATAGGCGATGACCTTCTCCTTTTGCATGAGTACACAACCTAGCCCGATTCCTGAGGCATCGGTGTAGATAGAGAAACCTTCTCCCTCTATTGGCAGAGCGAGAACAGGTGCTAAGGTAAGATAGTCCTTGAGGGTTTGGAAACTTTTCTCGCACTCTTTACTCCAGGAGTATGGATTCTCCTTTCGTGTTAGACGCGTGAGAGGAACAACGATCCTTGAGAAGTCCTTGATGAATCGCTTGTAATAGCCAGCCAGTCCTAGGAAACTTCTAATTTCGGTGACGTTGGTTGGTCTCTCCCAGTTGAGTACTGCTTCGACTTTGGAGGGATCAACGGAGATGCCATCCTTTGAGATGACATGGCCCAAGGATACTTCTTCGAGCCAGAATTCACACTTGCTAAGCTTTGCGTATAGCTTGTTGTCTCGCGAAACTTGTAGTGTTGTCTTCAGGTGTTCTTCATGCTCTTCCTTGGTCTTGGAGTATATGAGGATGTCGTCGATAAAGACGACCACGAACTTGTCGAGGTATGGCCGATATATGATGTTCATAAGTTGCATAAAGGCTGCAGGAGCATTGGTTAGCCCAAAAGGCATAACGACGAATTCATAATGTCCATACCTGCTCTTGAAAGCCGTCTTAAAGATATCATCCTCCTTGATCCTCATTTGGTGGTAGCCCGATCGAAGATCGATCTTGGAGAAATATTGAGCTCCCGATATTTGGTAGAGCAGTTCGTCGACTCTGGGCAAAGGGTACTTGTTCTTGATGGTGAGTTGATTGAGTTGTCGATAGTCGATGCACAGCCTCATCGATCCATCTTTCTTTTTACGAATAGCACAAGTGCTCCCCATGGGGAAGTACTTGGTCTGATGAATCCCTTTTCTGGTAGCTCCATCAGTTGCGCCTTCAATTCCTTCAGCTCGGCAGGTGACATCCGGTATGGTTGACGCGATACCGGTGCGGCTCCAGGAATCAACTCAATGGCGAAGTTGACAACTCGTTTAGGGGGAATCCCTGGCAGGGCTTCGGAGAATACATCTGGGTAGTCCTGTACTATATGTATGTCTTCTATCTTGGAACCCTTCTTTTCTACTACTACGGCTGCTAGGAAAGCAATACAGCCTTTCCTCATCATGTTGTGGGCTTTTATGGCAGAGACTAGAGACATCTGTCTCTTATGTCTAATCCCAGAGAATGCCAGTTTAGGAAAGTCACTAAAGGTAACCTTCCCTTTCTTACAGTCGACACTTGCCCCATATGCGAACAACCAGTCGACTCCCAAAATTACATCATAGCCTTCCATGGACATACACACCAGATCGGCTTTTAGGTTATGGTCTCCGATCATTAGATGGGCAGAGGGAAAGTATTTGTTCAATTTCTCCTTTTCCCCTAGTGGCATTGTGACAGAGAACTCACAACCCATGGATATAGGTTTAGCAGTCACAGTATCAACAAAGTTTTGAGATATAAATGAATGAGTGGCTCCAGTATCAAATAAAATGAATGCTGATAATGAGAAAACTTGAAGGGTACCTTCTAACATGCCACCGTCCATAGCAGGTTCCTCATCATGTACGGCTTGCAGTCGACCCTGTTTCTTAGGTGCATTAGGGCGCCTTTCATTCTCTTTCAGTAGCGGGCACTCAAGGATACGGTGCTGACGCCTTTCGCAGCGCAGACATGAGCCGGCTTTCCTCCAGCATTCATCAGCCGTGTGACCAAGCTTGTGACAGTGTTTGCAGTGGCTCTTGGTTGGAGTGTTGGGTACGAAAACCATGGGTTTCCTTTCTTGGCTAGATCGCTCTGTGATGTTGAAGGGACGCTTCTTGCCGTTGGTAGGCTTGGCAAATGACTGACCCGAGGTCACTTCCTTCTTGACGAACTTCCCTTTGATATGGTCAGTGAAGTCCGTAGCATCTTCTAGCAGCTGAGCCCTCTTCACCATCTCGGCGTAGGTCGGGATGTCGAAAGGTGCGAGTTGAGTGATGTAGTGGGGCTTAAGGCCGTTTAGAAAGCGCTTAGCCTTCATCCTTTCAGTGTTCACCAGATGTACAGCATAATGTGCCAGTCTAGAGAACTGGGCTTCATATTCGGCCACAGTCAAGCTCCGCTGTTTAAGAGCAGCGAATTCCACAGCCTTCCTTTCTTGAACACGCTTGGAGAAGTATTTGGAGTTGAATGCTTCTTTAAACTCATTCCAGGTGAATTGCCCATTCTCTCTAGTAGCTTCCACTGACTCCCACCAAGCGCGGGCGTCCTTCTCCAGTTGGAACGCGGCCAGTAGCAGCTTGTCTCCTGCTGCACATTGCATGACATGTAAAATTCTTTCCGTCTCTCGGAGCCAGTGCTCAACTTCATCTGGATCAATGGATCCTCTGAACCTAGGTGGGTTCAGACTTCTGAAGTTGCGATGAAGGTCGCCTGCACCACGATTGCCACCTCCTTGAGTAGCTTGCACAATGGAGCGTGTCAGTTCTTGGATGGTTTGTTGCATGCCCCTCATTTGAGCGCGTTCGGCCGTCATCATGATTGCTTAGTTCTGACAAAATAACTTCTTGTCATGATATCGATGTGGAATTTAATTTGTGCGTGTGTGAGTTTATTTTAACTAGTTACCCTTGGCTCTAACCTCAACTCACATAGGTGGATAATTGACTCTAGTCGTGGCAGGTTAACCTAGATCATCCTATACTTAAGAATAACCTAGGCTCTGATACCACAAAACTGTCACGCCCCAACGCGGAATATCGGAACGCGAGGCAGTTGCAAGAAACGGTATAGAACGAATACTAGACATCAAACCATTTCAAAATGAATAATGATAAAGCAAATTCATTTCATTAATATTTTTCAATGCCTAGTTACAACCACTAATATCAGAGCCAATCCATAGGGCCCGATTACATTGGAATAAAGCAAAAGACTAAACTTCAAACCTAACTACTACAACGCTAAACATAGCAATAGGACACTAGGGTACTCATGACATCACTCCAGGTCGTTCCCGTCCTCTTGAGTGTATGGTTCATCCTCGGTCTCACCTGAGAACACAACGACAAATAACGCAGGGTGAGCGAACATTGCCCAGTAGGACTTAAATCTCAGGCTCAAGCAGGCTTTAAGTAATTAATGCATTAAAGGCAGAGTAACTAATGACAGAATGGAAGAGAGTGTCAAGTAAAAATATAGCAGGACAGTACGTGAATGAAATAGCAAGACTTTCTAAATATAGACTTACCAAGAATAGCACAATAATAGCAAGATAGCACAATGTCAAGTATAGCAAGATGGCCATAGTACAGATAGCACAATGAGTATAGCATAGCACAACGAGTATAGCATAGCACTTTGTTGTCAATGGACAACGAGAGAACATAGCACTTTTGATTGCCATTTAGATAGTCAAGATAGATAGCACTTGAGTGTAATGCCAAACACTCTGATCATTTAACTCCCATGGGCACTACCACTTTCGGGCGCACATCCCAAGACCAGATCGGGCCCTTTATATATATTGCCAAGCATTGGTTATATTGTTTATCTTTAGACAATCAGTCAATGGCCAATATAGAGTACCAAGAAGTAGATGAGAGCACTATATGAATAGACGAGATAGTAGAGTGAACGTGAATAGATGAGTGAGTAGAGTATAGATGAGAGTTAGTGGACCTTGCACATGAAACGTCGAGTAACGAGTGATAGTAACAGTTGCACAACACGCGCACATGGTGTTGGCAGTCAGGCGAACTCACGACCTTACCAATGGCCATGTTAAGCACAGGTCCAGAGGTTCGGCGTAACTCAAGACGAGAGTGAATTTCTAATAGCCGTTTGGACCATATTGATCCCTAAAGGGTGTAATAGGTGTTAGGGTATAACCCGCTCGTCGACCATGTGGGAATCCATGGACAGAGGAGACTTACGGAGGCCTCGAACAAAGACTTACTAGTCCAGCAGAAGGAGTATCCGACGGAGAGTTCGTCTAAGTCAAGAAAGTGTGTATATAGAAACAAGTGCTCGACATTCTAGAGGAGTTCTAGAACAGTGGAGCGTCGATATCGGTATTCCCAAAACATCACGAGAAACAATAGACAAGTATATTTAAAATATGGTAATTTAATTACATAATTTACCAGATGTATTATGAAATAATTTCATGACAAATTACGCCATAATTGGATGGTTCAAAGTGTGTGTAAGTGTCATGAAAATTGTAGATAGAAAAAATCATGTGCATGTATTTTAATCATACATAAATGTTTAATTTATAACAAGTGTTATTTTCTATATGTATGACTATTAAACAAGAGTACAAACACTGTAGATAATCAAGCATTGCTGAGATAGGGGGTTTCTTGCAAAAACCCAGATCGCGACGTACCCTAATGAGGGTCGCGACAGGGTCAACTGAGATCGCGACAGGGTCTGGTACAGGTCGCGACAGGCCTAGTCAGGTCGGGCAGCAGATCGCGACGACAGGTCCTGTCCCGATAAGATCGCGACAGAGGGCACTGTCACGACAGCCCTTGTGAACGCGGCCTATCGGGCTGTCGCGTTCACAGGGTCTGCGCCCGAGTCCGACAGGGAAAGGACTTTACATTGGATTGCGGGCCAGAACTTACCCTATTTGACATCGAGTGATTGAGAAAATCACAACTAACTGTATAGTCAATGAAAAATCATGAAACTAGTTGCAAAACGACCTAGGCATGAGTACTTACAATAAATAGGAATTGGAAAACAATCAGGGTGTAGACATGTTTTAAACATGGGTATCCATGATGAACATGAAACAGTACATAGTTGAGATCCACGATTAAATTCGCTAGATAGGATGAATCAAATTTAGGACTTTTAGAGGCAGAATATGCCTAACATGCATCAGTTCCTCCAGTAAAAATCTCGTGGCATGGGATTGAGTATACAAGGAGATCATGAATTAAGAAGAGGGTTCGGGGTCATGTAAGTTGCAGAACATGAAAAATCAAGAACGAAAGATATGCTCGATGGAAAATTATGAAACTAAAGGATTTTTGTTCCTGATAGACGAGACATCCTACAGAAAAAGTTTCATGGTTTATGCTTGTGAGAATGCCTACCTTTGATCGTTTTCCTCTTCTAGGGTTAAGACTTGAAGAACTTAGGGAAGAACTTGAGAGATCCTTCCTCTCCACGAATTCTCCTCCTCTTGGCCTCTCCTCCTGGTCCAGGAACCTCTTGGCACGAGCTAGGGCCGACCATGAGGATTTAAGAGAAGTATTTAAGCTTCTCCCTATTCCCTTTCCTAGTTTAAGCCTAACTCCTACTAAATTCCGAATTTCCTATTTTCCTCACCCCTTTTTAAGCAAGAGATTTCCTATTTGGGTTAGGAGAGAGGGAATTTCGTGGCCAATCGATTGGGGTAGGTTTAGGAATCCAATCCTAATTCAAACTAGCTATTTAATGCATTAAATATCTCTTTTCTATTTTAGTAATATTTTAGTTACGAATTTTGGGTATTTCTCTATTATTCCCCTTCTTAAAATCTCTATTTTAGCCCACTCATTTCTAATGGGTCGATATAGCAAATCCCATTACTCCTTTTCTTTTAATGAGTTTTATTTAATTCTCTCTTATTTGATTTCGTAGTTGATTTAATACATCTCCCTTTTATTTTTTTTTTATTTTTTTAACAAAAGCCACCAGTGGGTCAGCGACAAGCAGAGTGCACCCCCTCCCAGCAGGAGGAAATGTTCTCACTCCACTCGGCGAGCACCAGAGGGGTAGATATTATTGAAATGGAAGTGTGGAAGTACACCCGACATTATAAACAAATCACCAGCAGGGAAGCCCACCCAAGTACAACCAAGAAGATCACTCCCTAAAGCTTGGAAGCCCCGCCTTATCTACCAATAAGGAGCCCTTGTGAAAGGGGGAATAGATGACAACTCCGAAAAAAGAAAGCTAGAAGCATTGCTACAGGCGAAATTAGCTAAAGAATCGGCCACCTAGTTACCCTCCCGAAAAGTGTGCACGAGCTGCGGCTTTAATACTTGGAGCATATCTAGTATCCCACGCCACCATGGGAACACTGACCAATGGGGAACATGCCCAGCAGCAATAGCACGCAAAAGAGTAGCAGAATCAGAAAAGACCACCGAAATCTGAAGATGACAGTCAATAGCTAGTTGTAGCCCATCATGGAGCACCCTTGCCTCCGCCAGAATGCTGCTCTCAGAACCATAAAAGAAGGCAAAGCCGCAGATGAAGTTACCATGACTGTCTCTAATGCAACCTCCTCCACCACAGTATCCCGGGTTCCCTTTAGAGGCACCATCAACATTAAGGCAAAAATCCACCTGCAGAGGCGTCCATTTGACCAGAACAGGAAGCTTAATTATGGCCGACACCTGAAAGTCAAAAGAGTGAAGAATAGAAGAGTGCTGATAAGAGATCGCTCCTTTAAATTGAACAGTCTCAAGGATACGGCGCATGCCAAAAATAATTGAACGCTTGAGAACCTCCAGGGGGCGAATAATTCCCTCCATCCGAGCAGAACATCTGGCTTTCCAAACCTCCCACAGCATGATAATGCAGGAAGCCATACCAGAAAACAACATAGGAGAATTAATTCTGGTAGAAGAAAGAACACTCCAAAACCTGGTTGTGACATGAGTGCTCCAGTTGATATGGTTGCGCAATAGAGGAGCAATCCAGGACCATAACTCCTTAGCATTATCACTGAAGATGAATAAATGATCCAGACTTTCTTGGGCATGAGCTTTGCAACAGGAACACATGGAAACAATCGACACACCACACTCAACAATTCTGGAATCCACCAGGACAGCTCGATGAAGAAGACGCCAAGCAAACATGGCAGCGCGAGGAGGAATCGCATGGTGCCAGAGTTTAGCCCACACACCACAAGAGACACTGTGGGAAAAAGCAAGGTCATAAGCTGATTTAACAGTGAAGTTACCTTGGGGGTTGGCCCCCAAATGAATTTATCCTGGCAAGTAGACAGCAAGCTATGCACATAACTTGGGGAAACATTCAAGAAAGACCAGACCAGATTATTAATATCAATCACCATCTCATTAATCATAATATTGTGGGATTCCTGGGCCAGTGAAGGATTGCCCGGAGCACATGCATCAGAGGTGAAGGACCAATCCATGTGTCTTTGTAAAAGTTCACAGAAGACCCATCTCCTCCAAGCCAACGAATATTAGCCAAAACGTCTTCCTTAGCTTTAGCAAAAATTGGTTTTGAAATGCCTAGCGGAAATGGAACAAAAATATCGCCGAAATGAGACTGTTTGAGAAAACGCTGCTTGGCATACCTCGACCATAGAGAATCACCATGCAAAATATTTAGCTGCCAACGCAACCTGAAGGGAATCAAAATTTCTGAAGTTTAGGCCGCCCTCCACAAGGGGTCTCTGAAGAGCCGACCAGGCCACCCAGTGACGACGATGCTGGCCATCCGACCCCTGCCAGAAAAAATTAGCACAAATTCCATTGACCTGGTTACATATTGACTTAGGAATGGAGAACGAGCTAGCCAAGTACATCGGGAGGCTCAAGAGAACCGAACGGATCAGCACCGCACGACCCGCTTCGGAAAGGACGTTAGCCCTCCAACCAGCCAACTTACGGGTAACATTATCCACCAGAAATTTAAAATCTTGCACCTTTAATCTTCCAGCCTTCAAAGGGATTCCCAGATACTTCATAGACCCCGTCTGATGTCTATATCCTGTCAAAACAGAAATGCGAGAAGCCAAGACCAACGACACTTTGTCCGAAATGTGAAAACCGCTTTTACTAGCATTCACCTGTTGACCTGAGCTGTTTTCATAAGTCTGAAGAAACTTCAACAAAATCCTCACCCCATTGATGCCAGTATTCATAAAAATAAGGGTATCATCTGCGTATAAAAGATGAGAAACCTGTAAACCACCCCGAGGACCGCTAAAATGCTTGATTCGGCCACTGGAGAACATATCTGAAAGCCCACGGCTAAGCACTTCAGAGGCAATGATGTTGAGGATCGGAGCCAAAGGATCACCCTTCCGAATGCCACGAGAAGATTTGAAAAACCCACCAATCGACCCATTGAAAATAACTGAGGACCAGCAGTTCGCCAACAGCATACCGATAAGAGAGGTGAACCTCGAGGAGAAGCCAAACTTCTTCATAACCTGGAGAATGAAGTCCCATTCCATACGATCATAAGCTTTGGCCATGTCAAGCTTGAACATGATATTATGACCCCTAACTTTACGGTGAATATCCCTTAAGATGTGGCGAGAGAGAGAGAGACATTATCCAAAATAAAACGCCCCTTGACAAAGGCACTTTGGTTGTCCAAGATGAGCTGAGGTAAAATAGGGGTAAGGCGGCCACAAAGAATCCTGGAGATAATTTTGTACACAAAATTACAAAGGGTGATTGGTCTAAAATCACTATAGGTTCTTGGAATCTCCACCTTCGGAATCAACGTAATGAAGGAAGAGGAAAGACCTCTGGGGAGACCAAAACCAGCAAAAAACCCTGAACCGCAGCAATGACATCCACCCCAACAATATCCCAGCAGTGGGTAAAAAACAACCCAGAGAACCCATCAGGCCCCGGGGCACTGTGGCCATTCATAGCAAAGATAGTGCTTTTAATCTCCTCGGCCGATGGAATAGAACAAAGTTCAGAATTCTGCTTAGAAGAAACAATAGAAGGGATGTTAGAGAGAAGATCCATATCCACCTCATGAGTCTCCGATGTAAGAAGTTGCTGGAAAAATTGGACCGCTTCCGATTTAAGAACATCCTGCTCCATACACCAATCATCAGATGGCACAAGTTTAAGTCTGTGGATAAAACTTTTCCTTCTATTGGATTTGACAGTAGCATGATAAAAAGCGGTATTCCTGTCACCATTAGATAACCAATCAACTTTAGCCTTTTGTTTCCAAAAGATTTCCTCCCTGTTCAAGGCCTGGAAAAGCAATGCATTAGCAGCAGACAGAGCCGATCTATTAACTTCAGTGGGAGAACCATCAAAAGCCTGTTGCATTCGCTCCACCTCCTCAGCCGCCAAAGTAATCATCTGAGTAACATTGCCAAAAACCTCCTTATTCCAGATCTTAAGGTGTTGCTTAACTTCCTTAAGCTTCACCTGAAGACAAATCATAGGGTTAACATCCATCACATTTGTACCATTCCACACCTTGTCCACCTCCTCAAGAAAGGATTGATGAGTAGTCCACATATTCTGAAAGATAAAACGGCTCGGACCACGGGGAGAGATAACTGAGGAAATTTCCAGCGGACAATGGTCGGATGGGCTCCTCTCCAAATGTTTTACCACAAGGTTCGGCCAGTTATCTTGCAGTTTGTCATTAATTAAAACCCGGTCCAACCGAGCTCGGATATTACCACTGCCAGTCCGATTATTATTCCAGGTAAAAGACGACCCCATATAACCAGCATCAAAAACACCAGAAGCAGAAAGAAAAGCATTAAAATCAATCATGCCAGAATTGTTACCAAATAAGCCTCCCAGCTTCTCCGACGGGTGAGCAATACAGTTGAAGTCTCCTCCAATCAACCAAGGGGCATCTACAGAGTCACCAAAGCGCAGCAAGTCTTCAAAGAGAAGGCGCCTTCTACTACTGTCACAGGATGCATAAACCCTTTTATTTGATTTCTAATTAAACAATAAAAATATTTAAAAAACATTCCCATAAATTTAGGGTTGCTACACTAGAACTGCCTCCCACGACCCCAACACAATGAAGAACCTTCCCTCTAAGCCTTAGGTCGAGTTCTTATATGTCTAGGGTTTATTTCATGTCCTAACATAACTAGGAAACATGGGGTGCGGTTCTAGCTAGTTCCCTTCCTTGTTTTGATGATCTCCCCTCCCCATTGGAGTGGGATTGCCTTTAAATGGTACTTACCATGGTGGGTCACGAATTTGATTACCTCTCTTGGCTAATACCATGGTTTAAATCCCTAATTTACCCTTTCCTATTTCCCCTATAATTATGGTCACGAATTTCTTGGGTATTTTTCTTAGTCCATTTTATTCTTGGGCCAAAAGTGGTCCATTGGCCCAATTCCGATAATGGGTCATCAATACATGATGTGGGAAGTCTCTCCAACATGTTTATTTAATTTGTGATCATGTTATATTTCCGTGTTAACAGTTTTCCGTCTTAGTTTCCTAATTTAGATAATTAGTCACATTGTGACGTACACTTGACCAATCGGGTTTTTCGTTGCATGAATTTCTTCATGGAACTCTTAAGTATAATGTTTGGGGTTCAATTATATTTTTTACAGAATTTTCCGATGTGTTTTGCATATACGATAATGGTACGTATGTTTCTATTGTTTCGATATTATAGAAATTATTATTTCAAATTTAGGGGTATATTCCCTTATTCCGTCTTTTTAAATTCCTATTTGGCCCATTAACCATTATATGAACCATTTGATAAAGCCCATTACTTATCTTTATTTTAATAGAATTAATTTATGAGGATTCTCATTTAGAGATTAATGGATATTGTCAAATCCAATATCATTCGGGTTATTCTTTTACCTTTACTTTCTATTTTCAATCCAATATCTAAATTATTATTATCATTTTATTATTATTATTTTATTTATTTATTTTAAAAATCTGGGGTATTATAGGACGTGCTTGGAGGAGGGAACTGTTGGAGAAGAAGGAAATTCACGGAAGAAGGGAGCTTTAGACGTTCTTCAACTTGTTCTTTCCGTTTTTGCCCTAATTTTTCAAATTCACTCAAAGGTTGGTATTCTCCTCGACTTAATCTAATTAAACACTCTTGTAGGTAGATTTTGATGTCAGGTACAAAATCCCCATCTTTTTTCCAATTTCTATCATGCATATTGTGAGTATTTTTTCCTCCAAAATTCATGTTTATGTATGTACCTGACCCTTGTTCTTGTTCTTAAACCATGTTCAATCTATGTCTATGTATCAAATTCATGATTTTTGTACATTAAGAAACATGTTAACTTTTATTTAAAATTGGGTTGACAATTTTTCATGCTTCCTACATCGAGATTCATGCATTTTTTTTTTCAAAAAGGTACCAGGAAGACAAACCAGCTAAGTGCGCTATCTCCCAGTGGAAGATAACATTCTCACTGCCCTGGCTGTACCCGGCCCTAAAATTTTATTAATATCATTAGAAGCCATATACAGAGAACAATGGGGCATACCCCTGAAACAAAACAAAAAAACTAGACTAACCTAATATATGGGAAGCCAGTTTTATCAAGCACAACTGGGCCCTTACAAACATGAGGGTAGGAGGAGCCAGAGAAGACCGAAGAAGTGCCTTTATCACAAGCAAAAGATGCTAAGGCGTCTGCCACCCTATTCGTCTCCCTGTACGTATGAAGCACTGAAATGTTGAACTTGTTGAGTAAGGACTGTGTAATTCTCCACCACCGCAAACATTTCCATGAGATTCATGCATTTTAATGCACCTGTGTCACCCCAGACTCTGTGAAGAGTGTGGTGGCCATGTTGACCACCTCCTAATGCTGTCATGGGATAGACCGCGTTAATGACACATTGTACGACCTCCTGTGTTAACTTAACGTTAATGCAGTGGGCATGCAGACTGTCTTCTGAATGCAAGCGAGCACCTAAACGTGTTCAGATTGTGTGTCCAGAAAACCTTAATTTCCTGCAACCAATGCTTACAAACTCGTGGTATACTTACTGCTAATGACTATTTAAGTTTAAAAGCACTAAATAGAGATCAAATGTTCATTAAAGAACTACATCTTCTCTGCTTATTGCACCCTGCCTCCTAACCACATTCTTATAGTGGCCAGGGAGTAGACCGCATTCACACAACGCTGCCAGTATTCGAGAGTATTATTTTATAGTTCTAACTTACATATTTTCTCTTATTGTTTCTCATGTATGTCCCCTATAAGTTTTTGGATAATGTAGAAACTCTAATCTCTCTCTCTCTCTCTCTCTCTCTCTCTCTCTCTCATTTATTATCTTTCTCTCATGATATACTTCTCCATTCGTCTATACTTATCTATTTCTTGGAACTCTATATGGCCATTGACTGATTGTCTAAGATAAGAAAACATGACTAATACCTGGCAATTATGGGGCCTAGTCTAGTCCTGAAGGGAGCACCCAAAAGTGCATGTGCCCGTGGGAGTTTAATGACTAGGGTGTTTGGCATTGCACCATAGTACTTGAATTGCTTGATTTATCTAAGGCTATCATCTCATGAAAAGTACTTGACTCGTTAATTACTTGACTTGACTTGACTTATACATGTTTACTTGTGTTATGGCCATCACTCTCTCTCATGTTATACATGATATTGATTGTACTTGTTATCACTTGATATTATTATGCCATCACTATGATCATGACATGACTCGATATTGCATCTTTAGTTATTCTGCTTATTAATACATTAATCAGTTAAAGTCTACCTGGACAAGAGATATAAATTCTACTGAATGTTTTCGTTCATCATGTACTATCGTGTCTATTTCAGGTGAGTCTGGCGAAAAAGACAACATACACGAGGAAGGGAATGACCAATATAGTGAAGAGTGTCCTTGATGATGTCTGACGAAAAAGACAACATACACAAGGAAGAGGATGACCAATAGTGAAGAGTGTCATTGATGATGTCATAGCATAGAGAAGAACTACCATAGTGTCATAACAGTGTCATAGAATAGTATAGTATAGCCAGTTAGTTACTTTTAGTCTATTCAATGTAATGGTGTCAATAAGCTCTATGTAATGGCTCTGATTAGTGGATGTCTATTTATTACTTGCTCTACTACTGGCACATTTACAACTATTTGTCTTGATATTTTGCATCAGGACGTGACATCCCCCCTGATGTTATGGTTATGTGCAGTTAGCTATTTGTATTGTCCTCTTTTGAAAGAATATACTCCTCTTTGCAGGAATGCGTGGTGGGCATCACATGCACAATTGAAATGATATATAAAATTTTAAAACCACGATTCTCGCACATTGTCATTGGACCGAGATGATGTCGGGTGCATGACACTCATGCAAGACATCCAAGGGCGAGACTATCTCACCTAGGGGTGCTCGTGGAAACCCTGAAGCGTAGAACCTGGCCCGCCGGATGAAGGAGCTCTTGCAACCTCCCTCTAGTAGAATCCACACACGGTGATCGAGACGACTTCTCCTCCTCTTGCCGGCGTCTTCTCCTTTCACCGACGTCTCCTCCTCGTCAGGGCTGCTCCCAGCAGCAGCAGTAGCAGCTCAAGCAACAGTAGTAGCTGCTACTTTAGAAGCAGCAGTTGGAAGCAGTAGCAGCGGTAGGAGGGGAAGCCACTTGCTTCCTTCTTCTCTTCTCCAAGAGAGGGAGAGGGCTGCGGCTGTGTGTGTGGTTGGAGAGGAGTGAGAGAGTGGGATAGGAAGAAGTGATGGGTGTGGACACCCATTTCTGGCCCATAAGCTGAGCCAAATTCCTTATCACATCATTGACGCCCCACGTTGGCTCATCATCGCCAAGCTGGCTTTATCCGATCATGGCATCTTCCTATTAGTTCATCACCCTGGTGGGCTCTTCATTGTCAAATCAATTAGTCTTCATCGTCATCTCGTAGCTCTCTGAGTTGAGAATCCAACGCTTCAAACCGTGTGCCAATCCGATACCCATGCAAGGAGATTAGATACTTTGAGTGAGTCATATGCTGAAAGATCATGAAGGCGACAATGGTCCTGTCGCGTTCACATTCAGAAGGCGACGCTCGTCATGTCGCATTCATGCCTACACCGATTCCCTCCAGGACCATAATCGATCTTCTTCAGAAGGCGACACTTTGATACGTCACGTTCCCATTTGGCATTTTAATTCCCTGAAAAATTTGCCAGAAAATGCTTCAAGACTTCCTTCTATGGAAGGCAACGTATCGAGGCGTTGCGATCTGGTAGCGACACAGAGTCTGTCACGTTCTGATTTCCTTCGCAAGACCATGCAACATGGCTTTCCTTTTTAAACTTGGAGCCTTGCTATTCATGAATAATCTGCCTTTTGGTGGGTCTAGAGATCTCCAAATCTTGCCAAACTTGGAGGAGACCTTCCTCAGAACCTCCTTGCCACGTTTTGACTCCCCTTGCACGAGCACAATTACCCAAATTTGGACTCCAGCTCATTATTCCTTTCCCATCCTGTTCAGGAATAATGGGATATAAAACTGTCAATAGGGCATGGTTTTGGGCAAGGTTGGCGTCTGCTTCTTCCTCTCCCAGAGAGCTACGAATCTCCAGAAGACCTCTCAGCCTCCAGACGACCAGGAAGTGCCCACCAGGGCGAGTTCTTCACATCTACACTTTCTCTTCTTGTTCTTCACACTTTTTCTTTCATGCATGCGCGTTTAGCTTCATTTCTTTTCGTAGATTTGCATTAAAACACTCCACACACACCTATTTTAATCACCCAAAGGGTTAAAACACCACCCCACGTGAGTTCCCTCCAATTTCTTCATGTTCTTTCAATACTTTGGGATAGATTCTATGTTCAAATGATTTTCTAATGGGCTTTTTGTTGTTTTGATGTTCTTGGCAAGTTGAAGAAGACATCTCAGGCACGAGGCTCTTGCCCCTTGGCCGGCTGAGGAGTAGGAAGAATCAGAACCCACAGTCTTCATCCTCTGTTGCAGATGGCGACACACACCTGGTCGCGATCTTCAGAAGGCGACGGCTTGCACGTCGCGTTCAGAGAACCAGAAGGCGACACCCTCCATGCTGTGTTCTCCATAAGGCGACGGTGGGACCTCTAGTGCCTATCATGCTTGTTGTTGTCTTCCCCTGCCTTTTTCAATCTTCCATGTGTGTGGTTTTTGTTTAGATTCCGCATTTTTCCATTTTATTTCACTGTTGTGTTAAGTTCTGCTGCACTAGGTAAGAAGGCGATGTGAAAGCCATCGCTACCTGGAAGGCGATGGGGAGGTCGTCGCGATCAGGTCAGTTCTTCTGATTCCATCTGTTCTGAGTTTTCTGGGTTATTTTGAGCACTCCATCCATGATTTGAGTTGTTTTGCACCTGATCCATGCTTATAAGAGTTTCTCGATCATCCATGCTATAGGATTGTTTGAATTTTGTGCATAATCAGGTCCCACTTGATCTTTGTCCACTGCGAAGAGGAACGCGACGTGCTTCCTATCACGATCCAGGTCGTGGCAAAAATATCGTCGCCTTCAGCTTCTGAGAGTAGGTCAGCCTGATTTTCTATTTGTTAGCTTTAGGCTATACTCATGCATGCACTCCGGTGCACATTGGGTGCATACATACTTCCATATTGTAGTTTAGGTTGTCCTCCTCAGCGATATTAGCTCTCTCGGCCACATATTCCTTGTGTCTGACTAGAGCACTCGCTTGAGGGCCTCCATAAGTCCTCGCTGACCATGGATTCCCACACGGCTGCCTGGCTGGTTGTACTTTAGGAAACCCATGCATTGGTGAGTCTGTGAGAATCCTAGTCAAACCCGAAGTTAGAAGCCTTCTCACTTTAGGAAACCCATCTGTTGAGGGAATTTGCTAAAAGTACAAATCCATTAAAAGGCAAACTTGAACTAAATAAAAGAAACTTTCATCATTGTCACATGCTTGCTTTGGGTGAGACATTTTCTCTTTCTTTTGTTTGCATGGGATTGTCTGTTTAGGAAACTAGGTGTCTGTTTAGGTTAGGTTGCCCCTCAAGTCTAGATAGGTGTCTCTCATATATCAAAAACTCTCACTTTCCAAACATGGAGTCTTACTTGAACCCGGTCTATGATGGTGAGAATCTAGATGCTGCCTTCTACACCTCCCAAAACTATGAGGAATCTCTTCCTCATGATCTCTTCGAGGAGTCGGCCCAGCCCTAGGTCGCCACAGTCCATGCCGGTGAGAGTCATCATCCCTGACGATGGTGGCCCATCACAAACTGTCTGTTCCCCTCAGGTGGATGATCAAGCTGCTCAACTCGTATGCTTAATTCCTCAGCATGATCGATCTCAAATCCAAGATCTCATGATGACTCTCAAAGGAAAGACCGTCTCGTCGCCCTCACCCAGAGCGAGTGCCTCTCCCCATGGCATGTACCTCCAGCCCCCGTGTCATCACGGGACAAGCCGACAACACTCCTATCCGGCCACGGGCCATTCGATTCACTCCCTTTGAATCTGACCACTATCATCCACGTGAGTCGAGGCCCCGGTCTCCCCCTTATCACCCTTGCTATTCCCGACAGCAGCTGGAGCCACATGCCAGGCCGGCGTCTCGTGCTTCCTCCTTATATGCTCAACCCTCCGCCGCTCCTGACATGATGTCTGAGTGGGCGTCCATCAATAAGGAACTCCAAGAGCTGCGAAAGCAAATCGACCCTAGGCAGCACCATGATGTGCACATGCCTAACTTCAATGGCCTGTGGGTCCCATCTCCATCTGAACTTCCAAAGTATCGCAAATACAATGGCATTGGCAACCCGTATAGTCACATCAAGGACTTCATCTATGAGTCTACACCATACCAGCATGACCGCCGCCTAATGGCATATCGATTCCGTCGGTCATTGGATGGGCCAGCACTAGATTGGTTCTACTCTTTACTCCCCGAGGATGCAGAGGACTTCGCCACAGTAAAAGGGAAGTTCCTTGAATAGTTCCAAGACAGGGTTGGGCCAGAATACTCTCTTATGGAACTCATGGCAGAAAGGATGAAGCTAGACGAAGAGTTCGCCACCTATGCTGACAGGTGGAGACAGATGGCCATAAGAGTCCCTGGGTACCTTCCAGAGGGAAAGAAAGTCAAGATCATCATTGCCAATGCAACCCCCACCTATATGAACATCTTAGCAATGAATGATATCACCACCATGCATCAGCTCTACAGCCGGGCCCGGTTCATCCAAACCCAGCTCAAGGACTCCCCTATACATTCCATGTTCGAACCCCAGAAGTCCCACTTCCAAAGGAAACCTTAGGGGCCAGTGACCGAGGGTGTCCAAGTCAATGAGCAAGTGAGTGCTTTCAACCCTGCCGGCTAGAGCAACAACCGCCAATCCTATGCTGCCCAGGGTCAGAACCCCACCAACCCTCCACAAGGCAGCCCCAATATAACCAAGTACCACCTCCCGATGGCTCCCAACAAAGGCGTCCCTAGGTCCAAGGAGAACTCAATACCCACCACTTCCTGAGACACTCTTCGACATCTTCTTGGCCTTGATCTCCACAGATGCCATCAAGCTTCCTATGGAGAGGCCATTGAACCCAAGTGTGGACCAAACAAGGTACTGCATGTTCCATCGACAGCCAGGTCATACCATTGAGCAGTGCTTCACATTCAAAGACCTGGTGTATGATCTCCACGAGCAGAACATGCTAGACTGGACAGCTCTCTGATGAGTGATTGGAGATATGAAAGAAAGGCAGAAGCAGCATCAACAGCAAAGGCAGCAGCGCCAACCACCCCCTCAACAACAACAACAACAACAACAACAGCCATTGCAAAACCTGAGGATTGTCCATAACCCACTACCAAACCACCTGCCAGCTCCCAATCAACCACAACCACCGGCCCAGGTGAATCCTATCGTCCATCACCCCCCTCCTCAAGTGAACTGGACGTACGATGATGAACCCGATGTTCAGCAGATGATGGCTATTAACCACCAATATCCTCAGCAACCTCAAACAATACAACCAGCCAACATGGCCCCCCAATCAATCCCTCCTTTAGTTTCACAGGCCAACGCCATCATACTGCCCATCAGCTCAACACCCACGCCAGTCACTATACCTCCTCCCATTATCCTACTGCCTACCGTACCTCTCGCTCCACCTGTCTCCACGCTACCACCACCTATCATAACCGCTCCCACGCCCATCATCTTTCCACCACCTGGGTAGGACCAACCTTCCGCTGCCACCTTATCCTCCACTCGACAACCCGTTACCCAACCAACTATCCTGCGGAGCGGACGAGTCTTCCGTCGCCCGTATCCATCAATCTCCACTACCTCCACCAGTCAAAACAATCCCCAACAGGTCCTGCAACCACCTCAGCAACAGCCTCAACAAGAACCACAAGAAGAGGGGGTGATTGAGCCGCTGCCCGGCACACACTATAATATCTTCAAACATCTTGATCATGTGCCGGCCAAAATCTCCATATTGGAATTGATAAAGAGATCCAAAGTGCACCAAGAAGCATTGAGAAATTTCTTGCAAAGGGTAGTGGTGAACGAGGACATGCTTGACGACAAACTGTCGAGTGCACTAGATAGGTAACTTGTGGGCCAACCATTTCATTTGCTCAAAATGAACTAGCACCCCCAGAAGCCAGGAGGCTCCCACTCTGTGTCACCTTAGTCATCAACCATATACCAGTAGGGGCAGTACTGGTCGACACTGGGGCATCAATTAATGTTTGCCCACTAAGCACTCTAAGGGTGTGTGATGTGTCAGAAGGACTACTAAGACCGACACCAACCACCATAGCCACATATGACAACTCCAGAAGATCCTGCCACAGCATGGTGATGGTACAAGCCAAACTGGGGCCTCTAGCTGTCACTGTCGATTTCTATGTACTTTATATCGACCCCATGCTCAAGGCTATCCTCAGGCGCCCATGGTTAGAAGCACTGGGAGCCATCCCGTCCACTGCCCATCAATGTTTCAAGTTCCCTTTCCAAGGACGGGTTATCAAAGCGAAAAGCATAGCCACTGCTCACACAGTCGATGCCATCAACGATGCCCTTCTTCTAACTGTATGGCCTGCCAACAAGCCCATTGTCTCGGTGCTGGATATTAACTACTCTTGGGCCTACTCATTTCACTCTAAACAAGAGGCCAGTCCTGCACAAGTCAATGCGGTCAAGAGGAAGGAGCCACTAAACACTAAGGGGTGGCAGATCATGATGAAACTAGGATATGAAAAAGGAAAAGGCCTAGGGGCAGAACTATAGGGCATTACCAAGCCTATCCCAGGCATTGTAATGAAGAGCCGATGAGGACTTGGTTACAGGGAGAAGTCCAAGCTGTGGTCATCTAGCACATCCACTCTTAAGGCCGACCGCCAACCACTCACATGGACACTGTGGTGTCATTTTACCAAAGGGCCAACCGAACTAGGGTATAACACTATGGTGGTCGAGGCAGAGCTATCACAACATGATGTACATGGCAAAAATTTCTCTCGACACATGGGCCCTATGCTTACATATAAAGCACAGGAAGCACTCCGCCCAGGAAAGAGAAGGAAGACGGGAGACCCGAAGGCTGAATGGTGTCACTGGTTTGACATGGAAGACATAGCTATACCCTTTAGCCATCTATTATGGGAAGAAGAGACAACATGGCCACAAGTTGTAGCCAAACTTCTAGATCCGCCCACATCCATCACTTCAAAGAGGCAGTTGATGAGCAATGCCACGGACGTGGGAGAGCTAGATATCCCTTATGAAGAAGGGAAGACAGTGGACGAGCTGTGGAGGGGCACATGCCTGGCCATCCACCCATCACTCCTGTGCTCTCTCCTCCCAAGTCTCATTCCCTCATCCCCTCCCTTAATCATTCAATTGTCTCCCCAACTCCTGGCAGCTGTGCACAACATCCTCACTCCTGACCTCCCACCTTCAGTCCTCGCTGCTCTACAGTCTGATCCAAGCGACTACGAGATCGCTCTCTCGTGTTGCATGCTCTCCACTGATCTCCAAAAAAAAATGCCAATTTTTAAATGCATATTGAGGTCGAGGAGCCGGCATACCTCCTTCACTCTCCTGATCAGGGGCACCCCTCAGCTGAGGCTTCCCCTTTTGCTCCTTCAATAGGAGCCATCCTTTTCAAGGACCCCATGTCCTCAACCTATCCTGTAGAGTCGTCTAGGTTAGGAGAGTCTAGTCTTAGTTTAAGTGAGCCCAGGGTAGAGAGTCAGGTCAACCCACCGTCCACCAAGTCCAAACATCGCCCTAGGAAGCAACGGGGCAAGGCTATTCCCCGAAGATACCTTCAAGAGTTAGCTCGACGATGTCAAGCACTATTGCTAATAGAGAAGTTCACAAAGGTACAACCTTCCTCTCTGAGGAAGGGTGCACTCTCCTAGTTTGAGGCCCTGAGGACCGCTTTTACCAAAAAAAAAAAGAGGAGTTCACAAAGGAGTCGGTGTTAGAAGAAGAAATTGTGTAGGATGGGGTGTTTGTAGACGATAGATTTGGTGTCTATGAAATCATGAATGATGATGACCCAATCGATGAAGAGGACGGTGAAGTAGATGACACTGCCGAGAAGTACGCTAGTGGCATGAGAAGATTTGATGAGCCTACGACGACAGTGGATGAACCTACTAAGGAAGTCAACCTTGGAACAGAAGAAGATCCCAGGATTGTGATGATTTCAATGAACCTCCCTCTTGATGAAGAAGAGGAACTGGTGCAAATTCTTTGGGAGTATAGAGACACATTTTCCTGGTCATATGAGTACATGCCCGGCCTAGACCCCTCATTAGTGGAGCACCAACTTGTGTTGAAAGTAGGGGCAAAGGCCATAAAGCAAAAACTCAGAAGATTCCACCCACTAATGGCCCTGAAGATGAAAGACGAAGTAGATAAACTCCACAAATCTAGATTTATCAGGGTAGTGCTTTACCCGAACTGGGTGGCAAACATAGTCCCGGTCATGAAGAAGGATGGAAAGGTTAGAATTTGTATCGACTTCCGGGACCTAAATAAGGCATGTCCGAAGGATGACTTCCCGCTTCCTCACATTGATGTGCTGATTGATAACACTGATGGGTATGAGACTCTCTCATTCATGGATGGGTATTCAGGCTATAACCAAATCCGTCTAGCTCCAGAAGATCAAGAGAAAACCTCCTTCACCACGCCCTGGGGTACATACTGTTATGTAGTCATGTCGTTTGGGTTAAAGAATGCCAGGGCTACCTATCAAAGGGCGATGATGGCTATCTTCCACGACATGATGCACGTCAATGTAGAAGTGTATGTGTATGATATTTTGGTAAAGTCAAGAATCAGGAGAGAACACCCCGAGATCCTCTCCAAGGTGTTGCAAAGATCAAGGGAGTACCAACTGAGGATGAATCCAAAGAAATGTGTGTTTGGGGTATCATCAGGGAAGTTGCTAGGCTTCATAGTTAGTAAGCGGGGAATTGAGATCGATCTAAATAAGGCTAGGGCTATTGCGGAAATGCCGCCTCCAAAGAATATCTCACAACTAAGAGGTTTGATTAGGCGTCTGCAATTCATTAGAAGATTCATATCACAGCATTCACAAAGATGCCGCCCATTCTATGATCTTTTTAAAGGAGGGGGAAAGTTCGAATGGAATGACAAGTGTCGAGAAGCCTTTAATGATTTGAAGAGGTATCTCATGAATCCCCCAGTTTTGCAACCTCCTGTACCCGAGAAACAACTAATCCTATATCTCTTAGTCATTGAGGACTCCCTAGGTGCTGTCCTTGCACAACACGATGAATCTGGAAAAGAAAGGACAGCATACTATCTTTCTAGACTTTTCAACACCACAAAATCCAAGTATACCATCGCAGACAAAACTTGTGTCGCGCTCGTGTGGGTAGTTCAAAAACTCAAGCACTACTTTCTTGCCCACGAGGTCAAGCTGATCTCGAGGATGGATCCACTCAGGTACCTCTTGGAAAAACCTATCCTCTCTGATCGGCTTGCGCGCTGGCAGAGCTTCCTCTCCCAATTAGACATCTCTTTTGTGGTCAAAAAGGCCATCAAAGTATATGCCATCGCCGAGCACCTTGCCCATTTGCCACTCCCTCACAGTGATTCCATCCGAGAGGAATTTCCCGACGAAGAGCTCTCGGTCATTTCCACAAATCCCTTCTGGTCCCTTCATTTTGATGGTGCGCTCAACTCTCAGGGACTGGGCATTGGAGCCGTGTTGCTCACTCCGGAGGGTATTACCATCCCCATCGCTTTTCAACTCACCTTCTCTGCCACTAATAACATGTCTGAGTATGAAGCTCTCCTCGCTGGTCGTAAACGTGCTTATATCTTGAGTGCATCCCATCTTAGAATCATAGAAGACTCTCAGCTTATTCTACGGCAGGTGCTCTCAACTTACCGCACTCGTGACCTAAGGCTTAAACCATATCAAGATTTGGTCACATTGCTGGCAAGGAAATTCTGCAAGCTTATCTATGTCCACAGTCCTCGCTCACAAAATATCCTGGCTGATGCCTTGGCATCACTAGCTTCTTCTCTATCCTTCCCTCTGAGCCACTGGACTGAGGCAATCGTTGTCCAATGGCTCGATGTTCCATCTACCTAGGATCCTTGGTTCAACAACCTTAGGACAACCTTAGAAAAGAGGGGTAGAAAGAGAGGAGTGCAACAAATCATGTTGGCTGAGCTTGAGGAAATCCTAGATGAAAAGGAACTGCCATGGTATTTTGAGATTGAGCAGTATTGTAAGGATGGGTCGTATCCCGAAGGGGCAAATTGAGAGGATCGCATGGCCATAAGGAGAGCCGCCCTAAGGTATATAGTCATCGGAGAAGTTTTGTGTAGGCAGGCTCTTAATGGAGTTCTTTTGAGATGTCTTAATGATGACGAAGCTTGTAAAGTGGTGGAAGGAGCCCATGCTAGTGAATGCGGAGGGCATGTCAACAGTCAGATGCTTGCTAAGAAGATCATTAGACAGTGCTACTACTAGCCAACCCTAGAAGAGGACTATGCCATCTACATCCGTAGGTGTGTCAAATGCCAACTCCATGCTGATAAAATTCATGCTCCTTCGTCCTCACTTCATCCACTTTCCACACCATGGCCATTCTCCATGTGGGCTTTTGATATTGTTGGCCCCCTTGGTGATCCTAATGCTCAAACCAAACAAAAATCCTTCATCCTAACAGCAACCGAGTATTACACCAAGTGGGCAGAAGCAGAAGCGTTCACAGAAATCAGAGTATCCATAGTGTTCGCTTTATCATGAAGAATATCATTTCGCGGTTCGGAGTGCCAAGCAGCATCGTCACAGACAACGGGCCGCAATTCATCTCACAAGAACTTCAGGACACCTCTGAAAGAAATACAATATCACTCTGCATCATTCATCTCCATATTACCCACAAGGCAATGGCCAAGCTGAAGCAACTAATAAAACCCTTCTTAAAATCTTAAAGAAAACTTGTGAATCGCATAAATATGCGGATTGGCCAGAAAAGCTAATAGAGGCTCTATGGGCCCATCGTACCTCTGTCCGTACTCCCACGGGGCAAACCCCGTATGATCTCACTTATGGGAAGGAGGCGGTAGTTCCATATGAGATCTTGATCCCTTCAAGAGACCAACTTGATAAGGAACTTAATCTCGACGAATGTCGAGAGGCATTGCTAGTCCAATTGGAACTCTTAGATAAAAGGCGGTTAATGGCGGCCGATCACATGCTCTCATATCAAAGGCGAATCTCAAGGTCTTTTGAAAAGAAGGTAATTGAACGGAAATTCTAAGAGGGTGATATGGTCTTGAAACACATCTTTATCAAACTGGGAGGTCCAAGGTCTAAATTACAACCAAATTGGGAAGGCCTATACATTGTAAAAGAGGTGTATCCAAGAAATGCCTATCGCCTAATCAATGTCGAGGGCGCAGAATTATCACATCCATGGAATCGGTTGTACCTCAAAAGATTCAATCCCTAGGCGTTAGGCCACAAAACTTAGATTAGGGATTACCCCGTGTTAAGAGTTCGAAGTCCTTCCCCACAATCATCAAGGGTTGCTCTAAAGTAGGACCAACACACACACACAGCAAGCCCGTGCAGCTACACTTGGTAGGTATCAGGGCTACGTAGGCCCTATTTAAGTGATGCGATGGTCATCCTCTCCCAAATCGGTCAAAGTGTAGGGGCAAGGGTCGTAAGGGCAAGGTTGTCAACCTTAAGCATACCCTGACGAGAGGAAGTCTCAAACAGGGACGGTCAAATAGCAAAGGCAAAGAGACAAAGAAGTAAAAGAAAAGATAGAAAGATACATGATTAGAATAGAGGCATGGAAAAGAGTGGCAAAGTCCCCGTGGGATGCTCATGAACCCAGTCGTATGCATGCCCCAGGCATTGCAAATCCATAAGAAAAGACCACAAAGTCCCTACGCAATAGACTTAATCTTTGAAGGGTATGCTGCGGGAAGAAGCCGAACCCAACGTCCTTAAACCTACATTAGACTTTTCTTATATAGTCTTCCATTTCCCTCTATAAGATCGGGTCATCTCTTAGGTATGGTCTAAGTAGCCGCGCTACCAACCAGGGGCAGCCGCCCATGGCATGTCACCCCTAAGCGCACGTCCTACCTTAGTAAAGCCTTTGGCAAGAAGGGAAAGTGACCAAGAATCTTAACCAGCAGTTTGAATTGGTGTACGTGTTGTGGCCCAAAAGGGGCGAGAACCTTCCGTCTCGCGCGTCTTATCTTAAGAAGGGCTAACGTCGATTTTAGGCGCATTTCAAAACTCCAAAAAAAAATCAAATATTTCAAAAGTCCAAAAAAATCAAATATTTGAAAACTAAAAAAAATCAAATATTTCAAAACTAAAAAAAATCAAATATTTCAAAACTCCAAAAAATCAAATAATTCAAAACTCCAAATACTTCAAAACTAAAAAAAAAATCAAATACTTCAAAACTCCAAAAAATCAAATATTTCAAAATTCCAAAAAATAAAATATTTCAAAACTCTAAAAAATCAAATACTTCAAAACTCCAAAAAATCAAATACTTCAAAATTCCAAAAAAAATCAAATATTTTAAAACTCCAAAAAAATGTTTTCAAAATCCCAAAAACACTTTATTCATTCATTCATGCATGTCATTTATTTACTTATGTCTTTTTGCCTATTTAACAAGGCTTAGCCCCTTGACCATTTATCAAGATTGGTCACTTGTCATGCTTAAGGCAAGGGGCTAAGTCAAAGAATGGATCTAACTTGTCTTCATGGTTGTCCTAAGTGTACAGGTCGCAGCAGAAAAAAGAAAGTGACACTCATATCTCACTCGTCACTGTCACACAATCACATTCCATAAACAAAAAGATTCCATTCTATTCCATTCCATATCTACATCATCATCATGACACATGATGAACAAAAAAGCAAAAAAGGTACAAGTCCTCAACTGCTCCCCCCTGTACCCTCAGGCGGGCGAGAGGGTGGAGGGGCCATCTTCCTCGGTCCCATCGTACTCCCCTCGGCCGCTTCCTCACGTCGTCGTCCCTCCTCCTAATTCCTCCGTCGTCCGGAGGAACCTATCAAGTAATGCCCCGTTGAGGCGCTAGGGGCACCGCTCCTACTGGCCGATGTCTGGCTGCGGCCAACCAAGGATAGGGCTCTCTCCAGCCCCCTCATCTCCGCCCTGAGCACTAGGACGGTCTGTCGCTCGCTCCCCAACTGCGATCGGAGCTCGTCCACCTCTTGGCGCAGCCCTGTCGCTCGTCCGCCTGGGGGCGCAGGCGCACCTCCGCCATCTCCGTCTCTAGCGCAGCGGTCCGTGCTAGAGAGTCTCTCAGCTCCGCCTTCTGCAAGTCAAGACATGTGTCAATAAGAGGAATAAAGTAAAAGGGGAATGTAATTAGTAACTCACCCACTCGCGTAGCTGGCCCATAGCCTCCTCCGCCAGTGCCACTGCTGCTGCCAACTGACCCTCTAGCACGGAGCGGCCAGGCTCGTCTCTGGAGGTGGAAGCACCACCCACCATCTGCTGGGCCCGCTCCAACTCAGCACACTATATGAGAACAACACAAGAGTCAGGTAACTGAAGTCAAGAGTAGAAGAGGCAAGAAGTAGAGCACTCACCAGCTCGGTCACGGTCCGCTTGAGGTCATCCCTCTGCTGGATCGTGGAATGGAGGATGCCCTCGAGGGAGGCGATCCGACCCTCAGGGTCGAGCTGTAAACACCGGTCGGGTTATCCAAGGAATTAATAAAATATTTAGAAAAGGCTAAGTTGTAACACTCACCAGTCGTCGGGTCCCCCTGTACACCTGGGCCCCGTACCTCCGTGCATAAGCACGGAAGTAGTCCTCATCACTGGTGGCCTCGGAGGTCACCACTCGGCCCCGCTGCCGCCAATCCTCGAGCTGCTCCCGGGTTATCTCCCTCCAGTCCATGATCTACTGGATGCCCTGGAAGCTGCAACCCGGTCTCTCCCACAACCTCTACCAGGTCGGGAACTCCACCACCTCCTGGTGGAGCCCCAGTGTCCTTGCAACCAACAGTAGGTGGAGTGGTACCACCGTGTGTAGACGGTGTTTTTTCCCTCACTTTTCGGAGGCAACATGGTCCCACGATGAAAAAATATGTTGGATTTAAAAGAAGGAGGGGAAGAGAAGATGATGGCATGTGCGAATGTGCGTGTGTGCACAAGGGTGGTGGATCGTGATCGCCAGGTGCACGTGGGCACCAAATGGAACGGGCGAGGGAAAGATGATGTACTTACCTTTCACTCGTAGAAAGCGTGGGAGTTGTGGTGGGTCCTCCCTCCTCCTTCGATCGGCCGGCCGACGAAAGAGATTCAATTCCCGGTTACCTTGCAAGAAGAAAACGACAAGAAAACAAGTGAAAGGAAATTAGACTGTGAGGTGTAGGGAAATGCAAATGAAGCAGAGCATGAAAGACATGCAAATGGAGGTTAACACATCTCGTGGAGGTGGCGTTAAACCCCTAAAGTAGGTGGGACAAGAATATGATGTGTGTGTGTGTGGAAGTATGGTGAAATGCATGCAACTAAAAGACTAAAGGTGAAGAGGATGGAGGGATGGAGGCGGCAGCGTAGCCCATTTCTCGCGACGGATGTGGTGGACATGGAGCTCTCTCCTCTTCGCATCGTTCGAACAAAGAAGGATGGTGGCCTCGAGCCCAGAGGAAGAGAACACGGGATGTCGAGGGTTGCACGTGTTCCTCCTCGGTCCCGGGACGTGCTTCCTATCTGGTGGAATCCCACCTTGAAGAGTTGGAGAGTTAAGGCTCGGAGGTCGGGAGGAGAGTTTGGCAGGGCTTCACCGTCGTCGGATTGGGTTGCTTATGACTATCCCTCGGGTCTGTATTTATATCTAAAATCCCGTCGTCTACAGCAGACGCCTATTCAGCATGAAACGCGTCCGCCTGACACGCCGCTATTCAGAAGGTCTCTAGATTTGCATTCGACTTGACATTTTCATGATGATTGTAGCTTACAACTATGTTGTGAATCGCGTCTGGGTGGCACGCCACGTTTTCTTAGGTAAATCAAATCTCTGACAAAATTTGATTTTGATTTTACTGCTTATAAAATGCGGCGTCTGACGCGGACTCAATTCCAACAAACATCATGATTATTGACGTGGCACCTCTTAAATGCAGTTGACAGGGCGCAGCCCAAAAGTTTGACTTTTAATCGTGACGGGTCAGCTGGACGCGCATTATTCGTGTCTATTATTCCAGACGTAGATCAACACTTGAAAAGGGCATCTGCTGTGTTGGCTGCGAATAAATGAAGCCAACAACTAAAAACCCTAGAAAAATCTAGAAAAATAGGAAAATCACTTGAGAGGTTAATCGAAGAGAGCCACTTCGAGGCATCGTGGTATAACATGAAATTTACTCGATGTGCTGCCAAATTGGCATGTCTACAGCTGCCTCGCCTTGGCATCTACTTTGCAAGGAAGTGAAGCACAGTGACATGAAATGAAAGAAATGGAGTGGTATGAATTGAGTGGAACGAAGCGGAATGCCTGAAAAGTAGATGCCAAGGTGTGATGAGACACACCTTAACAACACATGACTAGAGCCATTCGTCAGCCCAAAATGAAGTGGTTTGTTGATAATTTCAAGGGAAAACTCAATGCTTGGATGAAAGGGTGTGCACGTGGGCACGGAAAAGGAGAAAGATCAACTTCCAGCGTCAAGGAAGTACCTAAGGACACAATCCGTTAGGTTTCACCTTTGGGGGCGTCTGCCACTGCCGCAGGTGGATCGTTGGGAGAGTAACTAAATTGAAAGAAATCCAAGGCAGCGAGTTTCTTAAGCGATGATATTCAAACAACAATACAATGGACCGAGTATTTGGCTCAGAGTGGAATATTTCATGTTATCTGAAATCGAGGAACAAGTGGCTCTCTTCAGTTAAAGGCACGAGTGGTTTTCTGGAGTTATGTTCAAAATCCTATATGATGCATGCTGGGCTAAAAGAAAAACATAAAACAAAGGGAAATGTAAAATAATCAAGGATAATATTATTAAGTTGCGGAAGTCAGGATACCGGACGGAACCGTCGTCCTTCTGCAGCGTAACGGCCTATCCTCAAGGTGTAGGAATCCTATGGAATTATCATTGTTTTTGGCAGAGGAGGGGAACTCAAATTCCAGTTTCATCAGAGCCTCAAGGTCCTTGATGTGCTCTAATAAAGTATATCATATAGTAGAATGCAATATCTACAATACTGTGGCGGTGGCTGCCGAGGATGAACGTTCATTGTGCGACAAAGGGTGTCCAGATCCTACGCTCAAAGACTAATTAGCACTGACAAGCAACAAATAACATGATGAAGCATGAAAACAAGGTCACTTGAAAAAATGCGGCGGGCAGGCCAGACGCCGTTCAAATGAATTGCGTCCACTGGGGTGGACGCGCTTATATCTGTTGATCCAGAGTGAGGGAGGGTTTGACCATGACCATCATTGCCAAGATCTGTAATCATTCTTGTATTCCATGAAATTTTGTCAAAGATGGTTACATGAAAAGCCAGACCACCCACACACTTGAACACCAAGAGGCACCCAAGGCCCAACTTTCATCAAAGTGCACATATTTGCTATCATCGTTAATCCTGACATTCCAAGTTCTACAAAGAGGACTCAAGAGTGTGACACATGTCAAATTCTTTCTGATGAAGTCCTTGGTGAGCCTTTGTGGCATAGCCAATTTGGTGGCGAAGCCAGGAAGCAACACCCTGAAGAACTTGAACCTACGAGGATTTAGGATGATGTGCTACATAAATTACTGCACTTTGGGCTTTTATTGCCTCTCATGAAGTTGGAGTGCCATTTTGAACTTCCTTGGTCTTCATGAATTGAAGATAATAAACCTTGTGGAGACCCCTTTATCCGCGTCCAGTGGGGATGCCGCGATTTATTTTTTTTTAATGGCATCCTCTAATGACGACGCCTTTCAATGATGAATCGCGGCTTATGGATTGGACGCGATTAGAGCCGTCAACTTGGATTTGATAGTTTTGTCTTTTCTCTTTTAATGGGAACATGGGAGGTATGGGAATATCTGAGCAAGATAACATATCCGGGTTTTCCTTTTACATTTTCTTTTCAAGCACCCATACTCCCTTCTTCCTTTTTAAAGGTGAAAGCTCTTTCTCTTTTGAGAGAAGGGGAAGAGAAGGTGAGAGAAGGAGGAGGATTCTTTTTGAGGAAAGGAAGAAGAACATTGGAAAGATGGAGTATGGTGGTTCATCTTCTTCAAAGGGAGTAAGAGGAGAGGGCTTCCAAAGGCTAAGTCAAGTGGGAGGCCACATTTGCAAGCTTGTCCAAGCAAAGATGGTAAGTGGATGTGATTTGATTTTGGACTTTGATTTGCTTTGACATGCTTTTAACATTTTGTTTGGTGTTCTTCCTTCTTGCTTTTCTTTTCTTTTCTTTCCTTCTACTTCTTCCAATGATACGGCTGATTCCTCCAATTTTGACCATGCACAAACCTTCCCGTACCGTGCCATAACTACCCATTGCCCATGCACTTAGGATTACCCACTCTTCCTGGGCAACCGGCACTACATGCGTCTCCCATGGCTTCAACAACTTACCTCCACCATTAGCCCTGATATGACCGCTATCCTTAGAAGATGGGGAATTAACAACCTTTCCGTTCACACTAAGAGATATCACGAGGTCCACCTCGATTGGGCGGCTCTCGGGGCATTGATCGAACTATGGCATCCTCAAACCAACACATTTGTCTTCCGAACCTTTGAAGCCACCGTTCTTTTGGAAGAGGTTGAAATTTTATTAGGTTTGAAGCGAATGAAGCAAGGCGACGAAGATGAAATGGTGATCATGCCGAGGTGCTATACGAGCAAGGCGGTGCTTGAGAGCTTCATGGATCCAAGGGAGGCCCAAGGTGTCTGGGTCGACAAAGGGATCAACTTGCAAAAAATGGCAGCCTGGATCATGAGGGAGCTACCACGGGCCGGCGATGATGAGAGATTAGAAGAGGTAATGAAGGGATTTTCTATTTGCGTGGCAGGTGCGCTCCTCTTCCCTTCACTTGACAACATTTTGGAAGAGGATCAACTTGGCGCGGTGTGCTCCATTTGGGAGGGCGAGAGGTTGGGACCAGCGGTGCTAGCCTTCCTCTACAGCGGGCTCACGGAGGCGAGCTTGGGTAGGTCTCCTTATGGATCAATGCTTTTGCATACATGTTGGACTGACCTACATTTTAAGTTTTGTTTGAGCAATGGGGTTACAAGCTCGTCTCGGATCTTCTCCAAGAGTCCGCTTAAGCACTTGGACCATATTGTGGGATTAGAAGGACGGGTGGCGAACTGAGCGCCACAACTCAAGACGCGGGCGGATTGGCATGACTACTTCCGAGACATGCCCGAGAGCACCTTTACTTGCATTCCTGCGCCACTTCTTGCCCGAGATGTGCGGACTCGACTAGCATTCGGTGTGGACTTGCGATTGATCGGAGCATCCGAGTTTGTTCTCTACAATCCACACCGCTGCCTTCCTCAGCTCGGACTTCCACGATGCGTCTTCGAAGGACCATCTCACATCTCGCGAATTAAACGGAGAGACATCGGCACCCACAACGACGGCGAGGAGGCAAAGACTATCAAAGCTTTGTGGAAGATTTGCTCTTTCAGGAGGCCGGTCCCGAACGTGGAGGAGGCTGAAAATTATTGGATGAATTATGTACGGGAACTTAGGAAATTGTGGCCCAAAGTGGCCATTTTTAAACGATGCGATTGAATCATCAATGAGAAATAAATCATTTCCTTAATACGGCCAAGAGTATCCCTTGAATGTGATTGTTTCATCCAAACTATTTGAATTCTCTCCTCGAAACAAAGCCTCGGGTGAACACTTAAAACGCGTCCAATACAGAGGACGCCTTTCTCTTCTTGGTCCATGTCCATCAAAACGCCGCCTTTCATTATAAATCGCGTCCTGCCTCCCAGACGCCATTCAATTTATACTTTAAAATTTCAAACGACATGCGCCATGGATTCTACGCCAAGCAATGATTATTTCCTGAATAGCGGCGACTACACCGGACGTCATTCGCAATGACTTTTCCAATTGCGCGTCGACCAATATGGACACATTTAAAATCTCAAATTTCAACGCCTAAAAGTCGCACCAATGCACTAATGGGTTTTTGAATCGCACCGTATGGATCGGACACACTTCTAGGAAAATCATGTCTGCTGATTTCGACGCGATTTCTAACACTCACTGGGGTAGTAAAACGTCCGGGGCACGATCGTTCAACCTTTTCGCCCCCGACGTTCCTTCTTCCTCGCTCTCGCCCCCACTCTCTCAAATCTCACTAACTCTTTCTCTCTAATTACTCTCTTCCCTTCTCTAATCTCTCTCTTTCTCCTACTCTAATGGAGAAGGCGGCGGCGACTCCGACGGAGACCTCGGGGGCGAGCGAGATGGTGGCGGAGATGCTCGCTGCCCCTGGCGAACTGGCTATCATGCTAATGGCGGTAGATGTGGCTTCGGCCGAGGAGGAGGATGAGGCTTTGGAGGGAGGAACAGAGGATAAGGATGAGGCGGATGCGGCTTGGGAGGAGCATCGGCGAGGGCGGCATGGTCGGGAGATTCCTCCCCGGCTGGAAATGGTAGGTCCCCTAGCCTTAACCTTGATTTGGGGTAGAGAGGGAGAAGGTGGAAGGCGGCTGGCGCCGGGAGAGGGAGGTGTGAATCACGTCTAATCTAGAGGACGCGGTTCACACCGACAAAACGCGGCGACTATGGCCGCCACCTTTCGAACATGAAACACGGCCAGTAAACTGGCCGTGATTCAAAAGTTGAACCACATCGTCTGGTTTGGACGCAATTCAAAGTCCTATCCGAAGGGCTGAAATTCGGCCTGATTTTGCACAGGTTTATTTCTTTTAATGTGTTCTAACTTGTGCTTAACTTGCATTGCATGGTATTATAAAGCCAAGGATGATGTGGCCCCTCGTCCTGGGTGCATACCAGGGGCTCCCGGACATCCAGAGGGAGAGAGTCCGGGGGATGGGGTTCGGGCTGATCTTATAGATCGGGCCCTTTTTTGTAGATTCCCCCTTGATCCAAGGCACTCCGGGAGAGATGGGACCGGGCCAGCAGGGCCTTTTTGTTCCCATGGGGCCACATGGTGCCGAGTCTAGAGGATGTGACTCGGATCACCGGGCTTAGGGTAGATGGCGAGGTGGTGACGGGGGTGACTTACGTGGACTACATGGATTTTGTGCAGGATATGCTGAACATGGAGCCTCAGGGAGATGACATCGGCAACAGGAGGATGGTCAGTCGGGTGGGACTTTTGGAGACCTTGGGACTTCGAGGAGTCAGACAGAGGGCATATGAGACATTGCACGAGTTCGTGCAGCGAGCTACGGGCCTGGCACGTGCGGTGTACTGCCAGAACTCCACGGACGAGGAGAGGGCGGACAGAGACCTACGGCAATTTCTAGTATTCTTCCTTGGGAAGATGCTATTGACCACCAAGGGGGACGACATCCACTGCCGCTTTTTGGTGTTGCTAGAGGACCTGGAGAAGGTCGGGGACTATGCTTGGGGTGCGGCCCTCCTGGCGCACACCTTCGCCGACCTTTCCAGCGGAACCAGGAGGGAGACGACAGTGGGCGGATTCGCGCCCATTCTATAGGTATGATCTTAAATTAAACTCCATTTATGCATTAAATTTTCCTACATTTTTAAAATATTTAGCTGAGACTAATCGTGTGTGTATGTAGGTCTAGAGCTACTACTACCTCCCCCTGGGCAGGGCGACCCAGGTACGGCCAGATGCGGTGCCCCTCGCCCGGAGGTGGCTACCAGTGGTGTCCACGGCCACGTACTCTTTCCAGCTCGACGTTCTCCGTTGGGACATCCGGGACTTCCCAGCACTTCTGGTACATGCCACACCTATCTTTCTTTTAATTCATGCATTTGATATGAAAAATTCATGTGACTAACCCAATGCATATGTGTAGGTGGTGTGGCAGCCCTACGTGGGCATGGGTGACGAGGGCCAGCCGTGGGTTGAGAGTGGCCGGCCTTTGTTCGGGCGGGACCTATAGGTCCATTGCCTGAACGAGATCGAGCCACTCCGCTTGCAGCTAGCCGCTTGCACCTTGGGGTTGCACCAAGAGTGGCACGAGGAGACAGAGCCACGAGGGGTCGGGAGGAAAACGCGAGGGAAGGTGAAGACTGTCGATTGGCGCCTCCGATTCCCCAAGCAGTGCGCAGACTAGCAGCGAGGTGGCCAGCTCGTGGAGTCAGAGGCCATTGATAGTCTCGCTTACCTCCAGCGGTTCCAAGAGGAGTACGGTGGCCGCAACTTCATGAGGCCTGCCAGGGTATGCACCTTTTAACTCTGAATCCCTTATAAGATATGCATGATGTTCTAATAAATGCGTGCATGTGCAAGATGCGCGGAATGACCTGATTGACACCCTTCGTGCCCAGTTGGTGGGTACGGAGGCCCAGCTGGAAGAGGCTTGGGAAGCCTTGGATGCATTGGTAAGTGTAGAAAATCGTACCCTTGTTATTTTCCTTACTGTTTGACGACTTGACTTTGGGTTTTGTGTAGCACAGCACCCAGGCGACTGTGGAGTGCACGGGTAAGTGACCTTGATCAGATACATGCATGAATTGAATTGTTTTGTACTTACCTGTGGCTGCCACTTGTAGTCAGATGAGCTCCAGAGCGCCCTCATGTAGGAGGCAGCACCCGCGCTGAGATGATGGAGTTGTCACAGCAGTTGTCCGAGCTGCAGATGTAGGTCACTCAGCATGGCGATGTCGCTAGAGCATCGCGACTGTGAGAGGGAGCAAGCGCGGTTGGCGGAGGAGCGAGCGCGGTTGGTGGAGGAGCATAGGGAGGAGTGCCGCCAGTGGGCCGAGGAGCGCGAGCGGCTGAGTCAGTAGTCGTTGAAGGCCTGTGTGAGCTTGGTGGCTTCCGAGCGCCTACTGAAGGCGATGGAGGACCGGTACCGGCGCGGACAGGAGCGTGCGGTGCAGTAGGGGCGGGCCAGTGCCTACTCTGTGAGCTACTTTGTGATGTCCTCTCAGTACGAGAGGAACGTCCAGGAGACCGCTGCTACCCAGAGGTCCACCGGTTCATGTGCTCCCATGAGGCCACCCTCCTCGCCTGTAGCTGCAGACCCGGGAGAGGCAAAGAGCAGCCAGCGCGCTGGACCTATGGATGGAGGTGGCGAGACGCAGACTACCTCGCCATGATATTGTACTTTCTACCTTTCGTTTGATGATGTATGCCCGGTTGGGCACTTCATGATGTACTTGGGGTTGGCCCTCCCCTTTGGCCACATATACACATGCATTTGTCTTCTCTTTTGTGTCTGCAAACCACTAGAACAAACAAGTTAAATGTTTGCTCTAGCTCAGCCCCTTGCGTACGAGTAGTGCCTGACTTCATGATTTTGTCAAGGGGCTGAGCCTTTATTCAAATAAGGCGAAAGTAAAAAGAATGACAATATGCAGGAGATGAATGCACGGTATCTACATATGATAAGCAAGAGATGAATGCAAGGAGGTATATGTTAGCAGGAATTCACAAGGATGGATGTGCATTTTTAAACAAAAGAACTTTTTTTTAGGAGTTTTCGAATATTCGATTTTTTTTTTTGGGTTTCAGAAATATCTGATTTTTTGGATTTTGAAAGTATGGGATTTTTTAGGTTTTGTAAATATCTAATTTTTTTGAATTTTGAAAGTATCTGAATTTTTTGGCATTTGAAAATATTTGATTTTTTTTTAATTTTGTAAATATCTGTTTTTTTTTGGCATTTGAAAAATATCTGATTTTTTTAGATTTTGTAAATATCTGTTTTTTTTTTACATTTGAACATATCTGATTTTTTTTTGTTTTCGTAAATATCTAATTTTTTTTGCATTTGAAAATATCTGATTTTTTAGATTTTGTAAATAGGAGCCACTACCCAGCATAGTCCCTTCTAAAAAAGATGCACGGAACGAAGGAGATCCGTTCATGATTGGAAACGCGTGGTACTTGGACCCTTCAATTACTTGGTGGTCATTAAGAATTCATTAATTTTTCTTGAGTGTGCCAAACAGAGATGGGACGTGCTTAAGTGGTGCTTACACCCCTGGTTACTTTCGGCAACATCCTCCTTAGTTGATCATTGCCTTGCCTTGACCCTAAGACATACCTATAGGGAAGAAGAAGGGAAGAAATATTTAGAAAGTCTGCTAATAGTCTGGGAGACTTGGGGGGGAAATACTCACTCCTCGACCCTAGACTCAGTGGGTTTCAGTCTTCTTTGGGCTTGTGGGGTTTTAGCACGTTTACGTCCAGGTCCATTTGGATCTCTGCAGGGACTTTGCTACTCTTGACATGCTGCACGCTTACATCCAGGTCCATTTGGATCCCTGTGGGGACTTTGCCGCTCTTGACGTGTTTTTTTCATTTGATTTGCCTGGTTTTTTGCTCTTTTGATTTCGGATTTGTCATTAATTTTTCTTTTCTCTTTCCCCTTTTGTGCCTTGACCTACACCCATTGAGCTTCGGATAGATTTGCGAGGTCAATCCTTCTCAGGTTTCCTTTCCTATTGGCGGACCGAAAGGGAGAGAAACGGGTAATGCCCTAGATTCTTGGCTCGACATTGATCTTCCTTGGATTCTGTACTTTTGGTTTTCAAGGGTGGGCGTGTGAGTGTGTGGGTGTTGGCACCTCTGGCTAACCCATTAAGAATGAATGAATTAATTCTAACATCTTTTCATCTTAGGGTCTTTGTACCACATAATTCCAAACACCTAACTAGGGGTAGTACTTCTTAAGATATAGCCCGTTCCAAGGGTGAGAGAGCTCCTCACCCTCCGCGTTAACTAGCCTGTACGCATTGCCTGGATATTTTTCTTTAATTACGTACGACCCTTCCCAGTTTGGTTGGAGTTTTGAATGGGGACCTCTGGGTTTTACAAAGATTCTTTTAACAACCATTTCACCGACTTTGAATTTTCTCTCAATGACTTTCTTTTCTGAAAACATGTGAGTCTATTTTGGTATGCTTTTATGTGTTCTGCGGCGACCAGACGCTTCTCATCTAGGAGTTCCAGTTGTGCTAGGAGTGATTCACGCCGCTCATCGATTGACAAGTCTTGTCAAGCTGGACCCTTAATGAGGGGATAAGAATCTCATATGGTACTACGGCCTCCATCCCGTAAGTGAGGGCGAATGGTGTTTGCCCTGTGGGAGTATGGATTGAAGTGCGGTAGGCCCATAGAGCTTCTACAAGCTTTTCTGGTCAATCCGAGAACTTATTAGTTTCACATGTTTTCTTGACAATCTTAATTAAAGTTTTGTTTATGGCCTCTGCTTAGCCATTGCCTTGCGGATAATATGGAGATGAATGATGCAATGCAACTTTGTACCTGTTGCAGAGGTCACACAATTCTTGAGAGATGAATTGGGGTCCATTATCGGTGATGATAGTGCTTGGGATGCCAAACCTGGTGATGATATTCTTCATGATAAACTTGCAAATGGTTGTTGCCTTGATTTCTGCATATGCTTCGGCTTCCGCCCATTTGGTGAAATACTCTGTTGCTGTGAGGATGTATGACTTGACTTTGCTCTGGGAGTTGGGATCACCAAGGGGACCAATAATGTCAAAAGCCCACATAGTGAAAGGCCGTGGGGAAGATAACGGGTGAAGTGTAGAGGATGGAGAATGGATCTTTTCGGCGTGCAGTTGGCACTTGACACACCGACAGACAAAGATGGAACAATTCTCCTCTAGAGTAGGCCAATAGAAACCTTGCCTAAGGATTTTCTTAGAAAGCATCTGGCTATTCACATGGCCACCACAAACACCCAAATGGGCCTCTTCAACAACCTTTGAATCTTCATCCTCATCTAGACACCTAAGCAAAACTTCGGAGAATCCTCTTCTATAGAGAGTATTTCCAACCAAAGTATACTTTTGGGATAGTCTCCTTATTGCTCTCTTCTCATCGGCTGTGGCTTCCTCAGGGTACGACTGACTTCTACAATACCTTTCTATCTCATAATACCATGGTTTCTCCTCATCTTCCAATTCTTCTTCTAGCTCTAATAACATAACCTCATTTTTGTTCTGCCTTTCCAACTTCTTCAACATCTCTTCCTTAATATGGAGAAAGACTGGGTCCTATACAGTAGGGGTATTGCGGCGTGCAATTTGAATGCTATCAAAGTCCCCGGGATAGCACATATTGAGAGTTGAAGCGACGGTGGAAAGGGCGTCGGCTAGAAGATTCTGATGACGAGGAACATGGATAAAGATCAGTTTGGAGAATAGCTTGGCATAGGCTGAGGCAAGTTCTTAGTACGGCTTGAGCTTTGGGTCATGAGTGATGTATTTGGTGAGCACTTGGCGCAAGAGCAGCTGACTATCTCCTACAATCTGCAGATGGGTGACACCGTAAAAATGGGCATACTCGAGGCCTGCCAACAAAGCTTCATATTCAGCTATGTTGTTGGTGGCAAGAAAGTCCAATTTGTAAGCCCGTGGGAAGGTGACACCCTCAGGTGATAGTAGAGCAATCCCGATCCCCTTTCCTTGAGAGTTCAGAGCTCCATCAAAATATAATGTCCACATAGGATCATATTGACTAAGGGACATCAATTCTTCATCTGGGAACTCTGAACGGACTGGATCGAACTGGGGAATAGGGTGATGAGCGAGATGTTCTGCTATGGCATAGCCTTTGATAGATTTTTTCTGAATGTAGGTGATTTCAAACTAAGAAAGGAAGCTCTGCCAACGTGCTAGCCTATCAGTTAGAATAGATTTTCAAGGAGGAATTTGATAGGATTCATTCGGGCGATAAGATGAACTTCATGAGCAAGAAAATAGTGCTTCAACTTCTGCACTACCCATACAAGCGTGGCACATGTTTTCTCCATTGCAGTGTACCTTTGCTCGTAGGGGTTGAGAAGCTTAGACAGGTAGTATGCTGCCCTCTCCTTGCCTTCCTCATCTACTTGCACAAGGACAACTCCTACCGAGTCTTCCAGGATAGATACATAAAGAATGAGAGGTTTGCCTGGAGTCGGCGGCCTTAGGACAGGGGGATTGGCCAAATAATTCTTAAGTCCATCAAAAGCCGCCTGACACTTCTCATCCCAACGGAATTCGACTCCCAGCTTGGTAAGGTCGTAGAAGCATCTACACCTCTGCGAGTGTTGAGAGACAAACCGGCGAATAAATTGCAACCTCTTGATCAATCCTCGAACTTCCTTCAAATTCTTGGGAGGGAGCATTTCTCTTATTGCCTTTGCCTTGTTGGGATCAATTTCTATACCCCTCTTGCTCACGATGAAACCTAGAAGCTTACCCGATGAAACACCAAACACACACTTCTTGGGGTTCATCTTTAATTGATACTCCATTGACCTTTGCAAGACTTTAGATAGAACCCCGGGATGCTCAGCCAATGTCTTATATTTCACTACCAGATCATCTACATACACCTCAATGAAAATATGGATCATTTCATGAAAGATAGACATCATAGCTCTTTGATAAGTAGCTCTAGCATTCTTGAGTCCGAATGGCATGACCACATAACAATAAGTTCCCCAAGGCATAGTGAATGATATCTTTTCCTGATCTTCCTCAGCCAACCTTATCTGGTTGTACCCTGAGAAGCCATCCATGAAAGAGATAGTTTCGAACCCGGCCGTATTATCTATGAGCACGTCCAGGCGAGGCAATGGGAAATCATCCTTAGGACACACGCGGTTAAGGTCCTGGAAATCGATGCAGATTCTGACTCTTCTGTCCTTCTTCATAACCGGGACAATGTTTGCCACCCAATTTGGATAAAGCACAACTCTAATGAACCTGGCTTTGTGGAGCTTATCGACCTCATCTTTCATTTTCAAAGCCATCTGGGGGTGGAAACGCCTCAACCGTTGCTTAATGGTGATGGACCCCGGCTTAAGGGTAAGACGATGCTCAACTAGTGCGAAGTCCAAGCCTGGCATATCCTCGTAGCTCCTCGCGAACATGTCCTTGTATTCCCTGAGAACTTAATAATTGCCTCCTCTTCAGCTGGTGATAAATTACTGCTTATGAGGACGGTCTTAGGATCTTCTTCGATTCCCAAATTGATTTCTTTCGTGATTTCCTCTACGGCAGCTGACGGTTCGTCAAATCTCTTCAATCCGCTTGCGAACGTATCAGCCTCATCCTCAAATTCTTCATCACCCTCTTCAAGTCGTCATCATCCATGATCTCATACACTCCAAACCCATCATCAATGAAGCACACAGACTGCTCATATTCTAGATCTGGCAATTGCAAGGGCTCCTCTACAAATTCTGGAACTGCTAATCATGCCTTGCACCTACGGGCTAGATCTGCTAGGAAGCGGTGTGGAACCCTCCTACCCTTGGACTTCTTCTCTGATACTACCCCTAATTTACTAACCCCTTGACCTAGACTCGAACTACAACTACTGGAATGGACAACAGGAAAAGCAGTAAATGATGAATCTTGCGAGGGGGAAGAAGGATTTAAAGCAGTAAAGGAGTCCCGCGAGGGGGGAGACGTAAGAAGAATTTACAGCAGGAGAAATAGTAAGAGTAGAATCCTGTACGGGGGAATAACCGAGAGCAGTAGAAGGACTTCCCGGCGTGGGGAAAGATAGAGAAGGATTTACCGGAGAAAAAGCAGTAAAAGCAGAGTCCCGCGTGGGGGAGTTAGGAAGGTGAAACAATTGTGGATTTCATGACAGGGGGCCCTATGATAACGACAGTACTTTGAGGTGTCGGCCCTTGGATGCACACCCTCCTTTTGTGGGGGAAGTTGGATGGCATCACACGACATGAGGGCAAAGAAAATATCACCGAGGGATTCAGGGAGAGCAGGATAGTGAGATCTCTTGGAACGGGACGGGTATAGCCAGAAGGTGGAGGAACAGCTGAATAGGGCCTAGAGGGATGTGATGGGAATTGGTGAGGATTGGAGGTGGAAGTGGAGGGTTTGTTAGGGGGCCTTAGTGGCTGACTGCAGGCACTGATGGACTCGTTGACGGTCACCCCCTCGGTGGTAAAGCAGTAAAGGAAGGATCCCTCGAGGGAGAAGATGGAGGAGAAAATACAGTAACATTCCCTGCATGGGGGGAGGATTATTGAAAGCAGTAGAAACATTCCCCTGCGTGGGGGGAGGATTATTGAAAGCAGTAAACGCCCCCTATGCGGAAGGGGGTGGGAGATCAGTCAAAGGACCAAAGAGGAGTGGCCCGTCGGCTGGGGCACACCCGGGGGCGAGGAAAGAAGTTTCCTCGAACGAAATGACGGGATCAGCCATTGAGAGGCTATCACGCTTGAGGCCCCCTCAGTGTTTAGCACACACCGAGGGAGGGGACGAAGTGAAATTGCCAGACAGGAAAGAAAGCACAAGCTTTGAAGAAGAGGAATCACAGTGAGAGAGAGGGAAGGAGGCGAGGCGAGATTGCCAAATGGGAAAGCTGGGGAGAAAGCACAAGCTTGGGAGAAGAGGAATCACAATGCGGGAGATGCGAGGCTGCGATGTGAGACTGCCAGACGAGAAAGTTGGGAAGAAAGCACGAGCTCGAGAAGATGGGTCACAGTGAGGGAGAGGGGAGGCAAGTGCCTGCTCGGGGGAGTGCGGGGAAATTGCTAAGTAGGGCGTCGATGCCTGAGGAATGCTTAGGGAAAGAAAAGGAGGCCACACAATGGCTCACACAAAGGAAGGCGCGACGCTTGGAGAAAAGAAGAGAGCAGACGCATCACCCAAAGAAGCGAGTGTGGTGTTTAGAGGAGAAGCAGGAGAAGCGGGTGCGTTACCCGAGGAAGAGGAGGGAAATGTAGGGGCGATGCCTAGAGAGGAGGAAGGTGCAAATGCGTTGTCCGGAGAGAGTAGGAAAGTGGGTGCGATGCCCGGGGAGAAAGCTAAAGGGGGCGCGATGTCCAGAACAGAAACTAAAGTGGACACAGGGCCGAGAATAGAAATTGGCACGGGCGCGATGCCCAGAATGGAACTTAAAATGGGTGCGATGCTTGGAGCTGGAGTTGAAATGGGTGCGATGCTTGGAGCTGGAGTTGAAATGGGTGCGATGCTTGGAGCTAGAGTTGAAATGGGTGCGATGTCCGGAGCTGGAGTTGAAATGGGTGCGATGCCTGGACCTGGAGTTGAAATGGGTGCGTTGCCCGGGATGGACTTAAAAATGGGCGCGATGCCCGGAGTGGAAGGGCCCGCCCTGAGTCTTGTAGTTGTTGGGGTTGCTTCTTCGGCTTGCTTGCTCTGTTCTGCTTCGAATGCTTGCTGTTTATTTTCGTCAAGTGCGAAGAGTTGGTCCAGGGATGCGGCGACATCACTCATGTCGAACCACTTGCTCCATTCTAATTCGGACTCAATCCTCTTGATGTGCTTAGAAGGTCTGTGACTATCTACAGCTCTGAATGTGGCCAGGTGTGAACAATGGGTGGGTTCAGCAGTAATGGTAGATGTCTACCCACTTCCCGGTTGCAACGGCCCTCTCTTGAAGTGTTTGTATATTGTCCATGTGAGGGGTTGTCCTGGTTGTTGCCTGGTTCTTCCCAGTTTGTAACCCAGCCATGCCCTGAGTCTCATCTTGCAATCTTTTACAACCTCAGTTCTTCCTTGCAGCTGTGCCCCAGTCCTTTACCTGGCTGGTATCCCATCTGCCTCATAATATGCCAGCCTTTCTCTGTGATAATTTTGCTTCTCCTAGCAGCATTAACAGATGGACTACTTGGGCCCGGATACATGCTTGGTGCCCCTAGTACCGACATCAATGGTTGGTTGCTGGGCCAAATGGAAGGTACTGAGTTGTCCGTCATGGCGTCCACATCCATGATTGCAGGTTTACTGGCCACTTTAACGATCCGCCCCTCGTACGAGAACTTAAGGCATTGGTGGACAGTAGAGATAACTGCGCCAAGGGCCTGGATAAATGGTCGGCCCAAGATCATGAGGAAGCTAGGGTCTATGTCTAGAATGTGGAAGTCCATCACAGTAACGGACGGAGCTAGCCCAATTCCCAGGGTGACGACCCTTTTAGCGGCCTACTGTGGTCCTAGGCCGTGACAGTAATGGCAGAGGGTCGGATTGCTTGAATTGGTACCCCACAGAATTCTAATGTGTCAGAGGGTACAACATTGATAGATGCTCCAGAGTCCACTAAGCACTGAGTCATGCAGATCCCGTTAATGTTGACCGTGAGGCATAGGGCATACCGCTGAGACTCATCCGGTGCCAGTTCATCTTTATGGAAAAAATTGGTCGGGTGCAAGCTTGTGGGTGTCCAAACAACACTGATCTGATTCACTGGAAGGTCTTCATTGACCATCACCTTTTGCAAATACTGCATAAGAGCCTCTTGGTGAACCACTGATCTCTTGATCAACTCCAAAATAGATATTCTAGCCAGAGTCTTATCCAAATGCTTTAATAAGTCATATTGAGTTCCCGGGATGGACTCTTCTGGCTGAGCTTCTTCTTCTTCCTGGGGTGCCGATATTTGTTCCTGTTGCTGTGGGAATACTCTGTTAAACATGCGCCCACTCCGGAGCACCATGGTTGCCTCTGCGCTTTCTCCCGATGATGTTGATGCCACGGCCGGCAAAACGGAAGATGGTGAGGGTGTAGAGGATTGTGGAGTGAACATCTGGTGCGGCAATTGGATGTTTGCCACACTCGGGGATGGGGTGGTGGTATGAAGAAAGGGGGCTCGGTGATTGGGGTTAATAAAGGGTGCAGTTGACGTATGGGGGAAGGGCGGGTTGGATGGTGTCGGTTGTGGGGTAGTGGTGGCAGGGATGGGTGGTTTGGCTGTGGTGTGGCGGGGTTTTGGCGGATGAATGGTGGGTTGGCGGGTGGATTAGATGGTGTAAGGCAGTGGGTAGGGATGCGTAGGAAGGAGGGTAGTGGGTTGTCAGAGGTAGGCGTACGAATAAAGGGTGCCAGGGTGAAGGATGACTGGGAGGAGGAGGTGGATGTAGCGGCTGCTTCCGTCAGTTGACCGGATGTTCCATATCGAGGAGATGTCGTGAAGGCATTGACTTGGTGGTTCGGAGCTTGGTGCTCCGGGAGTGGTTCTGAATAATGCCCATGTCGGGCTGCTGCTCGAGAGGCTGAAGCTGCTGCTGTTGTAGCTGATGTTGTTGCTGGGGTGGCCTCCTTGCCTTCATTTCAACAATATATTTCCTCATTTCTGCCCAGTCTATGCCTCCACTATCATTTAAGTTGTAGATGTAATCCTTAAAATGGAAGCATGATTCCAGAGTGTGGCCTGGTCCCCTATGGAACTAGCAGTACCGGGAGGTGTCAACATTGGGAGGCCATTGTAGCCTCTCCCTCGGCAAGGTGAGTGTGCCGGCAACCATGAGGGCGTTAAAGATGTCGGGGAGGGCTTCCGGTAGTGGAGGATAGTGAGTTCTCCTCTGGCTGAGGGGATGTCTGGGTTGCTGAGCTTCATAACTGCCAGGAGGAGGGACCCGATTGTACTGGGGAGGTGCAGGGGGAGGCTGCTAGGGTTGGTGCTGGGGAGGAGCGGGTTGCTGGTATTGAGACTATGGAGGCTGACGGTATTGTGGCTGTGGATGGTGACGGTATTACGGCTGTTGAGGTTGTTGGTGGTACGGTGGAGGCTATTGGTACTGGGGCTGCTGAGGCTGTTGGTAGTGTGGGGGCTGCTGGGGTTGTTGGTAGTGTGAGGGCTGCTGAGGTTGTTGGTATTGTGAGGGCTACTGGGGTTGTTGGGGTTGCTGAGGTGGTGCTCTAAATAGTGGCGGGTTGTTTGGCCTAGAGGCTGGTTGTTGGGGCTGTGGGGCTCTGGTGTTGGTGTTGGGGGGTAGGTGGAAGGACTGGGGCTGCCCATTGCACTCACCTGCTCGTTATGAAAACCCCCCTCGGTCATGGGGCCACCAGCTAGAGCGCCAGCACTCTTCTTGAAGATCGGACACTCGGCTCGAACATGGCCATGATGGGAGAGTCCTTAGCTGGGTCGGATGTATCGGGCTCTCTCATATAGTTCTTCCATAGTGGTGAGCTTATTCATAGCCAAGATGTGCCTAAACTGAGGCGCCGACATTCGCTTGTAACAATTTCATTTGCTCGGCCTCGGACAATGGATCTCTTAACCTTTCAGCTAGGCCCTCTACTATCAGCATAATCTGTGAAGTCGTCATCTGCCCTCATCTTCTCAGCCATTAGATCAGTAATGACAATACCGGACCCACTCTGTCTCTATATTTGCAAAAAACTTCTCCGCACTATCTCAAAATTCTCGACATATGCGGGTCCAGGGAATAGAACCACTTGAGTGCGGGCCCTTCCAGGGACATATGCGGGTTCCAGGGAATAGAACCACTTGAGTGCGGGCCCTTCCAGGGACCGGCGGAAGAGAAGGCAAGGGCACGGTTGTCATCTTTGCTAGAAGGATGATTCGTACATAAATTCTTTAAGTGCACAAAGGGGTTGCCTGCCGTTGTAACGGCAGTATACCGCATCTCAGAAGGAGGGAGGTAAAGATTGGCATTGAAGGAAGTGCAGTTTGAATGAATCATTGGGTGCGACACCCTTTTCAGCTCCTGTTCCAACTTACTCACCTTCACCTGGAGGCTTGGGCGAGTTTGGTTGGTAGATGGTTGGTGAGGTGCCCCAGAAGGAAGGTGGTGGTGGGGGACATTCACCTAAGGGGGGTAATGGGGAGGAGCAGTGGCGTGCGCGGGAACGTGGGTTGGAACCTAGGGTTGATAAGTGGGCCTTGCCACGTCGGGGCATGGCCAGACATGAAGGTGCCTCCCATCGGGGCTGTGGGGGCAAGAGTGGATAACAGAGTGGGCCCGCGAGGGGGCAAGAGAGGCTCGTCCCGTCGGGTCACAAGCAGACTCGATGTGGATTCCTGTGTTCGGGTGATGAGATGGACTGGGATTGGGGATAGATTTCCCTTTAAGAGCAGCTTGAACTTCCTAAAGCTGGGGAGCCTGGAGATTCTGTAGCATGTCCACGAGTTGGGATAGATCAATTGAGGTGGAGGGATTTGCAGGATCACGCCTTGGGGAGATTTGAGGAAGTTGAGGGATTTGAGCATCCATCGCATTGACATGCGGATTAGATGGATCAACATGGGGATGGTTGTGGAGTTGGGTAAGTCGCTGGTTGGGGTCATACACCGCATCATACACGTTATCATAACCCATGTCTTCGTAGTCGGCCATTGATAGGGATCGACCGGAATGAAGCTGCATGCACAATACTTGAAACATACAGTGTAATTTAACAAGCACTAGAAGACAACTACTCAAACAAGTTTGAGAGAAGGAGTTAGCAGCTTTTAAAGTCACACACTTGGAAATGATTACGTCCACTTAAATATTTGATATGATTTAATGTGGATTTTAATTATAGTGTGTCTCTCCAAAATGGGTATGGGCCTAAAATAGGTGAGGTGACATCTTCGAGGTTTTCTAAGCAACTTCCTCTCGTGAAATGGCTATTCTAACTTGGGTCGCCGGGGTGGTACAACCGGCTCGGTCCACCATGAGGGAATCCACGGGGTACGGAGACTTACGGAGGTCCCAATGAGGATTCTCTAGCCCAATGAGATGGAATGCCCAAAGGGGAGATAGCCCTCACCGAGAAGGTGTGTGGATCCTAGGAAAATGAGGAAAGGAGGTCCCCCGGCCGAGATATGCTATGCAAAGAAATGTAAAATGCAAAGATGGCAGAATACTGAGCACTCTGTGACAAACTGAATCACGTCCAGTACAGTGATCACAGTTCAGTAAATCACGTTCGTTCTATTGGCCGCGGATCTGACAGCTCCTGAAAGTTGTAAGAGTCGAGGTAGCTCCCTCCGGTCTCTGTCACAAATTGCGTCCGGCCTAGCCGCCACGCAAAACAAGAACACAAAAAATATCCTCTGTACTGGATGCTAATCAAAAGGGAAACGGAGAACAGGAAAGAAAACTGTAAACCAACGCATTCTTTTCCAAAATTTAAACAAGGGATGTAACGCCCACATGGAGATGCTCCCTTCAGGTGAAAGTAAGTAAACGAGGAGGGACAGGATGGTTTTTTTTTTTCTTTTCTTTCTTCTTTTAAATCAAAATTCCATGTAAGAAGTGTACCGAAAAGAAAAGATAACACGACTGCAAATTGGTAAAGGTGATTGACACTTTAGATAGCACCGTGTGGGGTGCAAAAAGGGAGAGGATGTACCACGTGGGGTATGAAGGAGGGGCACACGTGGGTGTCGAAGGAGGGGCATGCGTGGGTGCCAAAGTGAAGATAACCGGGATTAAAAGAAGAAGTGTCCCACCGTGATTGCCAAGTTGTAGACGATGTTTTTTCCCTCACTTTTCGGAGGCAACACGGTCCCACGATGGAAAAATATGTTGGATTTAAAAGAAGGAGGGGAAGATAAGATGATGGCATGTGCGAATGTGCATGTTTGCACAAGGGTGGTGGATCGTGTTCGCCAGGTGCACATGGGCACCGCATGGAACGGGCGAGGGGAAAATGACGTACTTACCTTTCACTTGTTGTAGTACCCTAGAATTTTCTTGAATTTATTCTGTACATTGTTTGTTTATTTCTGCATATTTTGAATGCTGTTGTGTGTAAGAACTAGGCGTCAAGATCATTTGACATTAAGACTTGTTAGCGACAATATCGTATCCATTTATATGATGTTAACGACAACAGGTATTGACGCTTTAATTTTTTGAATTATTTTATTATGGGCAAGACTATAAACGACATCATCGATGGACGTTTAATTTGGGGTAGACGACAACCTATGTTGACGTTAAGCTGACTTGCCTGTTTTTGGGCTTTCCGTTCCGGATTAAGGAGATCGGCCGTTTCGGGAAGGTTTTAATGAGCTGATCCGATGCGTTTAGATCCGAGGGTCAAGATTAGGTTGGCCTTTGCTTGAGAGGTCTTTATAAGACCAGATCTCGTGGATAGAAGAGTTTTACTCTGGTTCTGGAGGAAGAAAAAGAGGGCCAAGGAAGGATTTTGCAGAGCGATCTGGTGCTGGTTCATGCGGATCGGAGGCTTCTTCACCGAGGATATGCAAGAACTTCTTAACCAAGGCTCATCCGGCGGAGGAACAACATCGGAGGAGGTTTTGGATCGCTTGAAGGCGGAGGAAAGACTGTCTCCCTGGCGAGACGGCCTTCTTCGAGCTCGGATTCGACACTCCATTAGGATGGATTAAGGCATTGCATGGGGGATTAGTTTAGGATATGTTATACTACATATCTAACATTTTTCTGTATTTTTAAAGCATGAAACAACCTACGGGAAGGGTTAGAAACGCCGTTATTTCATGCAGGTTTTCTGTGTTTTCTGTGTCTTAGAACTAGATGTCCAGGGGTATTGCCGTCTATATCCTGTAAACGGCAATATCGACTGCCGTTTAGTTCGTCCAAATTTTATGTATTTTCTGTCTTTACTATATGTAAACGGCGCTATGTGCCGCCGTCGGTTTGTGTTAACGGCGCTATGTGCCGCCATCTATAATTACTTGACGACATCGTATGTGGACGTCTACTATAGTAAACGTCATACCAATTGACGTCGAGTTTAACAGAATCATGTATTTCCAGAAATCTGAGTGAATTTGTTTAAATGTATAATTTATGAATGTATGTGTTTCAACCATGTAATATCAGAGCATGTTATTGTTATATTATGGACTGTCTATTGCTATAATGTACAGGTTATGTATATATATGTATTGTTGAACTTGCATAATTACATGGCAATAATCAATGTTAAGTTAGCAAAAGATAAGTACGATGGTTTAAAGGAGAGCATGTTGATTGATGTCTAAATTACTGCGATAGATATAATATGTCAGTAATCCCTATTCCATATGAAAATTATGAACTTTTCTCAATATTGAACCATGTTAGTTAGTTGATTTAATAGAGTTAATTTCATGAAAAATAGTTGCAGAAATCAGAAAATTATGAAATTTGACATGTACATTGTAATTCCTGATTTCGAATTTATGTTAAAATTTCAGAATTTTCAGACATGTGTACGTTCTGTTATGAATTTCTGAACAATATATTACACATAGAATTGAATAAATATGAATGTAAATGCAAGAATGAATATTAATATCATGATAGAAATCTGTTGTACAGTAAATAGGATTTCAAAACTGAAAGTGTTGTATTTTGAAATATTGCATTAACACATGTTAAATAGTATGAAATAAAATGTCACTATCTATTATACATGTTAGTGTATGCATTATATCAATGATGCCAATAAGACATTGCTATCTTAGAGATTCCTACAAGAACTACACCGTAGATGCCCCTATGGTAATGGTTCACCTACATGTAAATAAATGAATCCGTGGGCAACGGATTGAAATCCTGGAGGTAGACTTGTTCTACTGGCCAAGGTGGAAGGACTTTCCCCGGTTTTACGCAAATACTATGACTTCATCACCGCATTGCCTAGGTGATAAGTGAATGTTAAATAACTACTGATCTCTAATTTAGTGTGGGCTATGTCTTGGCAACTATACGAAAATGATTACAGGCTACAAGTTATATGTCTACATGCTACATGTTACATGCTACAAGTTACATGTCTACCTGTTCTACATGCTACATACTACATGTTATATGTTTACATTCCTACATGTGAACTTGTTCAAAGATTTCATGCTACATGACAATGTTTTAATATTACTACATGAAAATTGTTGTGTAAAAGAATAGTGCATGTATAAGTGAGAAATTGATACATGAGAATTGTTGTAGGTCACATGACATCGAAGAGATTCCATGAATAAGTGATTCCATGTTACATACAAACATGTTTTATTTCCATAATAGTTAGAATCACTATGAATGAATGATTGCCAATGGGCTTAGAACTGTAGTAAGGAAAAGTATATAATATCAATGAATGAAATGTTAATGTACTACCATGTTTTTAAACCTAATATACTGTTAATATCTTGAACTGTCTTTCATGTGATTTGCTGGGTCTTGTAACTCATACTTGCCTAACATTTCAGGAGAGCCAGAGGATACGGAGGAGTTAGTGCAAACTGACTCAGAACGTGAGGGACGTGGAGACTTAGCTTGTCCTAGAGAGTTTAGAGTGACTCTTGTATGTGAGGATCTTAGTAATTTCCTTTATGCAACTAGTCATTAAAATGTAATAAACTTTGGACTATTGTTACCTTTTTATGCATTAGATTTACTTTTGAATAAATGCTGATTGCAAGTGTTTAATTCCATAATCTGTCAATTATCATTGGAATTGAATATTTATTTGTGTATATTTCAACCTGTATTGTAATTGTTGGATTCGTTCCACTGTAATACCTCTATTAGATCCAATGTGAGTTGGTGTAACTGTACTGGGTCTAAGAGGGCGTTACACTTGTAGAAACCGCGTGAGTTGTGGTGGGTCCTCCTTCCTCCTTCAATCGGCTGGCCGACGAAAGAGATTCAATTCCCGGTTACCTTGCAAGAAGAAAACGACAAGAAAACAAGTGAAAGGAAATTAGACTGTGAGGTGTAGGGAAATGCAAATGAAGCGGAGCATGAAAGACATGCAAATTGAGGTTAACACACCTTGTGGAGGTGGCGTTAAACCCCTAAAGTAGGTGGGACAAGAATATGATGTGTGTGTGTGTGGAAGTATGGTGAAATGCATGCAACTAAAAGACTAAAGGTGAAGGGGATGGAGGCGGTGGCATAGCCCGTTGCTCGTGACGGATGCGGTGGATGTGAAGCTCCCTCCTCTTCGCACTGGTCAGACGAAGAAGGATGGCGGCCTCGAGCTCAGAGAAGGAGAACTCGGGATGTCGAGGGTTGCACGTGTTCCTCCTCAGTCCCGAGACGTGCTTCCGATCCGGTGGAATCCCTCCTTGAAGAGTTGCAGAGTTAAGGCTCGGAGGTCGGGAGGAGAGTTCGGCAGGGCTTCGCCGTCATCGGATTGGGTTGCTTATGACTATCCCTCAGGTCTGTATTTATAGCCAAAATTGCGTCATCTACAGTGGACGCCTATTAAGCATGAAACGCATCCGCCTGACATGCCGCTGTTCAGAAGGTCTCTTGATTTGCATTCGACTTGACATTTTCATGATGATTGTAGCTTACAGCTACGTTGTGAATCACGTCTGGGAGGCACACCGCGTTTTCTTAGGTAAATCAAATCTCTGATGAATTTTGATTTTGATTTGACTACTTATAAAATGCGGCGTCTGATGTGGATGCAATTCCAACAAACATCATGATTATTGACGTGGCACCTCTAAATGCAGCTAACAGGGTGCAGCCCAAAAGTTTGACTTTTAATCGCGGTGGGTCGGCTAGACGCACATTATTCGCGTCTATTATTTCGGACGTAGATCAACACTTGAAAAGGGTGTCCGCTGTGTTGGCCGCAAATAAATGAAGCTCAATAGACCCTTGGAAAAAATCCCTACAAACCCTAGAAAAATCTAGAAAAATAGGAAAATCACTCGATAGGTTAATTGAAGAGAGCCACTTTGAGGCATCGCGGTATAACATGAAATTTAATAGATGTGCTACCAAATTGGCGTGTCTACGCCGTGTTGAAGGCATGGAGACAGATCTCCCTATCGAAGTAGGCACGGCCCTGCTCCACCCACGGCTGGTCCCCAGCGTAGGGAGTCCACTCGACCTGCACATCACATATAGAAATTCATTAGTCATTTGTCAGTGATAAGAAAGGAAGGGTGCAAGTGAAGAAGTACTCACGTGTCCGAAGGGGATGGTGCCCGCGCTTCCTGAATGAGGGTCACCTGTAGGTGCAGGGACCGCTCATCACGGCAGAACCGCCAGTTCTGCAAGAGCAGTACAGTGCTCGGCCACCTCGCACTCCTCGACCAAGGGAGGGGAGGTAGTAGTACGCTCATACCTGCAAAACGACATAGTCCGTATCACAGACAATTATAATAAGCAGGAAAAGCAATAAAGGGTAAGGGTGAGAAGTGTACTTGTAAGAAGGGGATGAAGCCAGCCACCCCCGTCTCCCTATCAGAGGTGCCCATGCTGTCGAAGAGGTGGGCCAGAAGGGCCGCACCCCATGCATAACTCCCTACTTGGGTGAGGTCCTCCAGTAGGGGTAGGCACCTGCAGCTCATTGGGTCTCCTCGGGTACCCAGGATGAGCTTCCCGATCACGAGGATCAGGAAGCACCTCAAATCTATATCTGTCGCTGCTCCCTCCTCCTCCGCCAATGCTACCCTGGCATCTGCCGTCAACCAGGCCATATACTCTGCCTGGCCCTCTCCAACCTGGTGGCGAGCATCCGCTACTCCCAGACTCACCTGCAGCCTCGTCCTAGGCACCAAGGATGACCTCTCCCTCGTCACCTCTAACCCCAGGAGCCTCTCCACTAACTCCTGGTAGCAAGTGTAGGTCACCCCTGTCACCGCCTGGCCATCCACCCTCAGGCCGCTGATCCGTGCCACGTCCTCTAATGTAGGGATCATGTGACACCACGGGAGGAGGAAGGCGTGGCACTCGGGGTCCCACCGCTCCTTTAGCATCTGGATCAACGCCACGTCGGGCATGAGCTCATCTAGCCTAATAAAGGGGCCGAACCCCATCTCCTCCAACCTCGTCCTCTAGAAGTCCGACAGTCTCTGGTAGACTGCCCGGATGATGGCCCATCCAAGTCGGGACCATAGCTCACTCTGCAAAAACAGCCACAAAAGCACAAAGGTCAGTTAGAATCCACAAAATAGCAATCTGTTCAGGTCGCGACGATGCTTCTGTCGCCTTCTGAATGCGACACAAAGGGCATCACGTTCATCCTTTTGAAGGCAACAGATCGAGCCGTTGCCTTCTGAACACAACAATCCGTGTGTCGCATTCTCCCTGGTAACGCGACAGGAATCCTATCGCGTTCATAGGGTGACCGAGGACGGCCATTGGCCATTCCTTGGTGGCTTTCACCTTGGGAAAAAGCCCTACATAGGTGCCTAGCAGCTTGTTCACCCCCGATTACACCCTCAATCACACAGGGAATTAGAGTTTAGCCACCTACCTTTTTGGGGTCAACCGCCTCTTCTTCCCCAGACCTTCCATGGGATCCACCTCAATGGGGAGGGCCAAAGCTTCCTCCTCGGCTGCACGCCGCCTGTTGATGGTCCTTTTAGACCTCGCCCGTCGGTCTCTGCCGTCATCACCACCGCCATTGTCTCCGCCACCCTCCATCGCCACCGGAGAGAAAGGGAAGCAGGCAAGAAGAGGAAGACCGGAGGAAGGAGAGAGAAGAGAGCAGCGACAATCGCCGCCACCGGTGGAGGGGCTCGCTAGAGAAAGAAGGAGGAGAAGGGGTGTTCTCGATCACTGGAAGGAAGAGAGAAGGGAGAAGAGTGAAAAGAGGGAAAAGGGGGAATATGACAGTGGGGCCCGGAATTCAAACCGCCTCGGCATGTGGTCATGACAAGCAGGGTGTCGCATTCATTTGTGGTCGCGACAACCCTTAAAAATTCACATTTTCACTGCAATCTCAAGTGCATACATCGTATAAAGGCTGAAAATCATCATCATAAATGTCTAATACATCACTCTCATGCTCCCAACACATTAAAATCTCTCACAAATCTCCAAAAAATATGATCAAGTCTCTCTCATAAGCTCCTAGTCCCATGTGGCCAGATCTCTCTGTACTCTTTGAGGTACGCCTGATATGTCTCGTGCTTCTCGTGCACGTGGATGGTAGGGAATGAGTGGCACACACACGCCACATCACTAGCGCGCTCCGCACGGCTTGCTCGTCCTTCGAGTCTCCCAAGCGCCTTGCTTTCATAGGAGGCAAGTGTGACGGATGAAGTAGCTTTGTCCTAGGCTTCCCGACCTGAAGGTAGCACCTATGCGGGTTGTAGAGAACCATTGCCATGTTCCCCACGAGTTGTAGGTCCAATCCACATCCAAGGGGAAGCCGTATGTCCACTCTGCGTAGCGCCGCTATGTCCATGGAAAAGTGCTCTATCGGAAGTGTGTTGAGGTATAGCCGCCATGCGCTCCGTGTCTTCTTATCTGCTCTCCTGAACACAACATGATCGGAGAATTTGGCCGCGCCGATGAAGCACAATGGGTGGCACCCAAAGATTCGGCTCTCCGTAGTGGGGTTTTCTACAGGCCTGAACTTTATCCTCACTCTCAATCGGCACTCTAAGAGAATCATAGAGCCATAAAGTGGGCCTCCTGTAGCCGCCGATGTAAGTCCCGCATAAAGAAAGGCTAAGACCGCATGAGAGAGGCTAAGTCCCCGCCATACCCCGCTAATAGCGCTCAAGTTTGTATGGTCTAAGAGGTGATCTCCGGACGGGAAGAGAACCACTCCACACAAGCATATAGCCACAGCTTTGTCTATTTCTTTGTAATTTCCTTATTCTTGCAATGAGATATGACCCACTTAGACAAGGGGATTAGGTGAGCATGTTGAGGGCTAAACATGGTATATATGTCCTTGGGATCCATCCTGAATTCACCGAGGATGAGTTTAGGATCAATGGGCTTAATGGTGTAGCATATCTTTTGCTCATCACCACTTGTGGTCTTGGGTAAGGCCATAAACGCCTCAACCTCCTCAAGTAAGACGGTAGCTTCAAATTTTGGGAAAAAAAAGGTATGAGTTTGTGGGTGTCATAGCTCTATCAACGTGTTTATGCTATGCCAATCAAAAGAGATTTTATGGTAGTTGTGGGCGGCTATCAAGATACCCCCTAAACCCCACTCTCGTAAGGTGTGGATGACATGCATGGGTAGAACTTTGATCATGGGTGCTATCCAAGTGAGCTTAAAGTATCGGTGGGAGCCAGGAAAGAGCTAGAGGAAAAAAGAAAGGGGAAAGGAGAGGAGAAGAAGAGGAAGGTGCATTAATGTGGAAATTTGGAGCTTAAATTCACAAAAAATTGAAAAATCACTTTACATACCTCTCTCATGTTGGCATTTCTACTCAGATGGTTTGGAACCTCCGTCAACCTCAGGGGCTCACTGTAGGATGTCCGGGCGCGCTTGGGACCTTCATAGGAAGCCTCACCACCCATGGGAGCACTTGGAGCTCTCTTCATGGCCATGGGAGACTTGAGAGCTTGAAGAGAAGAAGGGAGGTTGTGAACTCCAAATTTGCCCTCCACACCCTTATAGGCATTTAAGACTCCTAATCATGGTGGGAGAGGGCTTAGAAAGCTTAAAGGGAGTTAGAACCATACTAGGAGGCTTTAGGAGTCCAAGTAGGAAGCAAACATGGAGCTCTCGTGTGGCCAGATCTGTTCTGGACATAGAAACTGAGGTCACGACATATCGACACGTCGCCACATAGTCGCGACATCTTGGTCGTCACGTTCTAATTCAGGTAGTGACAAGCATCCTGTCACGTTCACTGTTTGACATCTGTTGGCTGGTTCTTTGCATTGTCATGATTATTTTGCCAAATCAAGATGTATTCTTGCACTTATGTTTAAATTCTTCAATTGTTTTAGTGCAAATTGAATTCTTCTTTATTGCCTTTATTTTGAAAATCCATAAAAACCAGAAAATGCAAAAAAATCCACAAAAAATTAGAAGAATCAGAAAATCCAGAAAATGGCTCGTTAGGTAAGTTTAGGTAAGTATTTCTCATCTTATCTCTATGCATTACTATATGGTATCTACTCTACTATATCATCTCAAGGACCAGCTGGTTCTCAGTGTGTTCTGGGATCTGAGTTCCCCTTAAACAAAAATGAGGATGATCTAAGTGCGCACTGTTAATCGTTGGATAGGCCGTTAGATGGTATGGCTTAGGGATGATGGATTCTATCGCATGTCGGGGATGCGAAGTGTCTTGACCCTTGCTCATTTTGTCTAGCAATATTATTCTTGAGTATTTGTTATTTTCTCCTTTCTTTGCATTTTATTTTATGATTTCTTTTCTTTTAGCCCGCATGCATCATGTAGGATTTTGAGCTTCATACTTCATGATTAGTCAGAGCCAGCTTCTCAATGATGACCAACCAGATCCTCATTTCCCAAATAAAGAATTCATTCCATTCTGAATTTGAAAGTTTTCTTTGAGCTAGTTGCTCGGACCAGTTTGCCAGTATGGTTCCTATTCAGGATTCCTCTCATACCCATTCATTATATCAGTCATCCTATTCCCCATTGATCAGCTCATTAGTCGTGAATCGCTCGAAGGCCAGAGTCGAATCGACCCGCTGGCACAGCACCTATCCCCTAATGAACGAAACCTGCAAGACTAACATGGCCAGGGTACCTCTTCATCAAGAGGTTGATCATTTCTTTTCTTTTAATCTTTATTCGTCCCAGATTGGAGCCATCCTTCAACTCTGTTCCAACCATGTTCGAAGATCATCGGATAATTCTTGCTACTTATTCATTCAGAATGGGTGTCTCTGTACCTTGATGCCCGCTTTTCATCTCATTCCACTACATCATCATTTCATGCCATCTCCGCTCCACTATCGCTCCACTCCCTTGCAAAGTAGGCATCAAGGAGGGGTGATTGATAGACACCCATTTCTGGCCCATAAGTTGAGCCAAATTCCTTATCACATCATTGACACCCCACGTTGGCTCATCATCGCCAAGCTATCTTTATCCGATCATGACATCTTCCTATTAGTTCATCACCCTGGTGGGCTCTTCTTGGTCAAATCAATCAGTCTTCATCGTCATCTCGTAGCTCTCTGAGTTGAGAATCCAACGCTTCAAACCGTGTGCCAATCTGATGCCCATGCAAGGAGATTAGATACTTTGAGTGAGTCGTATGCTGAAAGATCATGAAGGCGACAATGGTCCTGTCGCGTTCACTTTCAGAATGCGACACTCTTCATGTCGCATTCATTCCTACACCGATTCCCTCCAGAACCATAATCGATCTTCTTCAGAAGGTGACACCTTGATACATCGCGTTCTCATTTGGCATTTTAGGTCCCTGAAAATTCACCAGAAAATGCTTCAAGACTTCCTTCTATGGAAGGCGACGTATCGAGGTGTCGCGACCTGATAGCAACACAGAGCCTGTCGCATTTTGGTTTCCTTCACAAGACCATGCAATGTGGCTTTCCTTTTCAGACTTAGAGCCTTGCTATTCATGAATAATCCGCCTGTTGGTTGGTCTAGAGATCTCCAAATCCTGCCAAACTTGGAGGAGACCTTCCTCAGAACCTCCTTGCCACGTTCTGACTCCCCTCGCACGAGCACAATCACCCAAATTTGGACTCCAGATCATTATTCCTTTCCTATCTCGTTAAGGAATAATGGGATATAAAACTGTCAATAGGCACGGTTTTGTGCAAAGCCGGCGTCTGCTTCTTCCTCTCCCAGAGAGCTACAAATCTCCAAAAGATCTCTCAGCCTCCAGACGACCAGGAAGTGCCCACCAGGGCGATTTCTTCACATCTACGCTTTCTCTCTCTAGTTCTTCACACTTTTTCTTTCATCCATGCGCGTTTAGCTTTGTTTCTTTTCGTAGATTTGCATTAGAACACTCCACACACACCTATTTTAATCACCCAAAGGGGTTAAAACACCACCCCACGTGAGTTCCCTCTAATTTCTTCATGTTCTTTCAATACTTTGAGATAGATTCTACGCCAAATGATTTTCTAATGGGTTTTTTTGTTGTTTTGATGTTCTTGGCAGGTTGAAGAAGACATCTCAGGCATGAGGCTCTTGCCCCTTGGCCGGATGAGGAGCAGGAAGAATCAGAACCCACAGTCTTCATCCTCTGTTGCAGAAGGCGACACACACCTGGTCGCGATCTTCAGAAGGTGACGGCTTGCGCATCGCGTTCAGAGAACTAGAAGGTGGCACACTCCATGTCGCGTTCTCCATAAGGCAACGGCTTGCACGTCGCGTTCACAGGACCAGGTACTCTTCTGCACCTTTCTTCCTATTTCCAAGGTAGTTAGCATTTGTTCTTCGTGTTATCATCTTCTGCAACTACTTTGGTGGCGATCACGGTCCTTTTCTTTATCTTTATCATCTTTATTTGGGGAGCAAATCCCGTGATTACAATGGGGTGGTATGGGAGACCCCTCAGCTTGTAGGGCTCTCCCAACCACTCCATCATGATGGAGGGCACCATATTCAACCCTCCGCATGACCTCCACATCAGGCAGGCATGCATGGTACGGCTTGAAAGAAATGCAACCATACCTTTGTTGGGGGCAATACAGACTATCGCCAGTCATTACTGGCGACAATGGTCAATGCCGCCAAGACACTCTTGGTGGTAGCCGACCATGTCACCAAGATGTCCTAGCGACAATCAACCATGTCTCCAGGACTATCTTGGCGACATTGATGCCTGTCGCCAAGACCATCTGGGCGACAGACTGTCCTCATTCCAAGGTAGGTTGTAAAAGGGGGCCTATTGGATAACTCTTATCTAATCCTTCATAGTCATTGCGTCATCCACTTTTTGTGTGTGATCCTTTAGGCCCAATACTGAGCTATCCGTGAGTTGTACTTGTCAAAACCCTTCTGACCTAGAACTTATTCTTATTAAGTGGATCATTATCTTTATAATAATCCACCCAACTCATCAACTATGGACGTGCCAAGCTACCACATTGTAGTCCCTAGACAGTACAAGGGGATCAAATCCATTGAACCTTTCTACCAACAGTTACCGTGTAGCTATAATCTCTCATCCAACTAATATCCCAGAGACTGTATGTAAGGCATCACTATAGGAAAGTGAGGATATGTAGACGGTTGTAAATCATAGCCGACTACAAAAAGATAATTTGTAGACAGCTTATAAGAAGCATCTATATATCTTAGACATGTAGATGGTTACATAAAGCTCATATTTAGACGGTTAAATAGCCGTCTACGTAACTTATCTAGACAGCTGAAGAAAAGCCATGTACATATGGATGATACATAGACGACTGAGTAAACCGTCTATATATGTTTCATATGTAGATGGTTATAAGAAGTCTACATAAAGTACGTAGACGACCACAACGTAGTTATAGCTGTCTACATATCCACTTTTATTTCAACCCCCACTCCGCGCACACCATTTCCTCATTTCCCTCCTCCTCCTCCTTCCATCAATGCTTGCACCCCTTGATCCATCGTCGCCATCGGAGTTCACTGTACCCGGACCACTCGTAATCACCCTCCCCCCTATCTCTTTCTCTCTCCCTCTCTCTCTAAGGCGTCTCCGACCCTCTAGATCTCCCTCTCTCGATCCGGCTCCCAATCTCCCTCTTCCTCTTTCTCACACTCTCTTTCTTTCTTGATCCGACTCCCGCTCTCCCTCTCCCTCTTCCTCTTTCTCACCCTCTCTGCCTCTCTCTTGTGAACCGGGAGGGAAGGGGGGTGGCTAGCTATGGGAGGGGTGGCCAGCTGTGGGAGGGGGGGCTGACTGTGGGGTGGGGGTGCTATGGGTGGGGGGGTGGCCGGCTGTGAGGGGAGGGGGGGTCTATGGCTAGCTTTGAGAGGGAGGGCTGGCCGGCTGGGGGAGGGGGGCCGGTTGTGAGGTGGGGGTAGCTGGCTGTGAGAGGTGGCGGCTGTGGCCAGCTTTGGGGGGGGGGTGCAACTATGGGGTGGGGGTGCTATGGGAGGGGGGGGGTCGGCTGTGGGGGGGGGGGGGGGGGGGGGGGGGCTGTGGCCAGCTGTGGGAGGGGGGGGTATGGAGTGGGGGTGTTGTGGGAGGGGGGTGGCTGGCTGTGAGAGGGGGGGGGGGTTGTGGCCGACTGTAGTTAACAAACATGCAGTGGCTCACATTCTTTCACACATACACCATCTCACACACAATGACCCAAACACACCACTTTGTTTCCTTGGTTAAAGGCGGATAAGTTTGACTAAAAAATAGTTTAAACAATAATTGACTTTGGATAAGATGTGTAACCAAATTAAATCTCATTTACATGTAGTTAACTTATCTACACCTGATATGTGAGGTAAGATAGGTTAGAGTGGTATGTGAGATCTACGCAAGTAAATGTGGAGTGCTTCTATTAAAAAACTAAAAACAAACAAAGATACAAGTTAATCGAGGTAATTGATGGAACATTAATCTAGTTAGGCTTTCGGTTAGTATATTCAGAGCAAAATAAGTAGCCTAATTTAGTTAGTTTTTGAGTTAGTCTATTTATAATAAAATAAGTTATTTTTCAGGTTAAACAATATACAAGATTAGCCTACTTTCGGGTAATGTAACATGCATGTTATCAAAATAACATAATTTCGTTCTCTTTCTATCTTCTTTCTTGTACAGAGAGATTTGTGGATCTCTTTCTCACGAGCATATACACACTCGCACACGCAGCTCATGAGCATATTCCTTTTCTTTATAAATCTTTTCCATAATATAAGGGATATGTAAATTTCTATTTTTTAATGGCTTGATCCTCAATTTATCGTCATAGCTGCCCATATATATGATCATTAGTTTAATCTTAAGGAATGTTCATTTCATTGTACATTATTAAAAATCTTTTTCCTTTTTTTTTTCTTTACAACATCCTTTGCTGTTCATTTGACCCTAAAGAGTGTATGCGTCACGCCCCGACATTTAGTAGTGGAATTAAATATCGCGATGTGTGAACGATACGAATATAAGTATCACAGTCGAGTAACTCAGAGTAACAACCAAATATAACAACATACTTGAGACATTAATATTGCCAGCTACAATACTCTTTATTTCATTTCTAATCAACTAATTAAAAACCTAACATCAGTCGAGCCAACCATAGGGCTCATTATTCAAATTCCATAATAAACTTCATCAAAATGTATCATCATTACATGTGCGACTCAAACATCTATTCCTAATCCTTCATCTCCACAAGTGATGGGTGCTCTTCACTCAAGCCCTGCCCCATCAGTGTCCACGAATTCTTCATCACTACCTGAAATGTTTAGGATGATAGAGTGAGCAAACTAGCCCAGTAGGATTTACATCTCAATGTGCGAGCACTAATATACATGATTAACATTTTAAATAAGTAGGATCTTAACAGGACATGATGACTATGCATGCATTTCTAACAAGTCAAATGGCTGAATAGAACGAATATCATAATGAATCAAATACTAACTTTCATATGTATTGGACAGGTTCAAGAATAGAATCGAATCACAAGAATTGGCCATATTCACACAGATATCACATTTTCACATGACCAAACATATCTTATCAAACTTATCATATCAAACGAAGGCACATTCACACAAATCTTGCACACATACCAGTGCCATGCCAAGCACCACAAGTCCATACTCCCGCGGTTAATAAGTATGATGGGGCGCTCCTCCCCAGGACCAGATAGGGCCCTTTTTGCACATGCATTAGTCAAATGGACCGAAGTCCCTCATTGTGCCGATCAAACATATGCATATTATGGCCACAGATTTCCAATAACATGCTCATAGTAATAGAACATGATCATTCATTAAGTTCAAGGTATGACAAAAGCTCGAGAGATCAATTGGATAGCATAACGGCGTATCTTATGTTCCATAGTTCTTTAGTGTCTTGACATGAGTATGACTAATGACATATCGTACGCAGTACAAGTGCTCTCTATCTCTAGGGTACTTCATGGTACAACCAGCTCAGTCTATATGAGGGAATCCACAGAGTATGGAGACTTACGGAGGTTTTAGGGAAAACGTTGCTAGTCTACCGATACAGAATGACCGGCAGAGAGCTTCCAATCCCCCAAGAGGGGTGTGCCTAATCATGCAAACGTGTAGGGGTCGTGTCACGAAACTTTCCTAATCATGCGTGCAATGGATGAACAAAATATGGAAACCTCGGAAAGCATGCATAATATAAAAGCTCTTAAACCAAACAAGTTCATTCTAACGTGTATCCTTCACAAATTTATATCACATCTTATCATGACAGATTTCATATCAAGCTAGATCACAAGAAGATAATCAAATAAATGGAATGTCAATCACTTCATATTTCGCATTAGAATCATATTCATGTCATTATAGTTTTTCAAATGGGTTGATCACTTTTAGGCCAATGCATAACTAAGTAACACGTTTACAGACTAAGAGAATACACATGCTGACTGACTAACCAGAAGGAACAGCCTCAGGTCGGTCTTTGAATCATGACGGGTTCAGACGTCGCCTTTCAAAGAGCTATACACAGGTAAATAAGAATCGCTATAAAGGCACAAAAATTGTTACGGACCTTCCTGTCATGTTTAAATCGCGATAGGATAGATGGTCGCCCTTCAGACTTGAATTGATTACCCCGATCGTGATTACCTGAAAAGAATCTTGACGGTATCATCCGTCTCATTCACAATGCGAGAGAACGATATGTCACGACGACCCCTGAATCGCGATGCTTCTCTACATCACGTTCATGCATGGATTTCAAACAACGAATATAAAAATTTGTACGGAATTAGATGGGCAGGAAACTGCGAAATTGCGACGGCACATGCCGTCGCGTTCATGACGGGTCCATAAACCCATGCGACACACAGTTTGAGGTGTCAGGGTTCACCGGTGTAACCATAAATCATGATGAACGACTTTATCACCTTTTCCTGAATCGTGACATACCAATACATTGCATTCATTCATGCAGAATCGTGACGTCTGGATACGTCGCATTCTTGGATCATACCCGAAAACGTAGAAAAATGATGCACTCTTCATGATAGACTTATAACTTGAAATCTATTGACATCTAGACAAAATTCTCAACATGAAAAGTGTTTAGGACATCAAGTAGAAGAAAACCATGGTTTTGGTTTGATCCAAAACAACCTCAATTTGCGTAAAAACATAGTATAATCATGATAAGCCCTAACTTGCGTGACTTAGGGAAAACGCTTTATACGATGAACATGCTTGATGAAAATTGGGTAAAATAGGTGCAAAATAAACTAGACAAGATGCTCTTTCAAATGGTATATCTCTAGTATAGTTTTGGCCCGAGATCACCTACTTTTTAATGGATCTAAGAGAAGCAAACACACAGGTCGATGCAGAGTAAGGTTGAGGAAGAAGCTCGGTTTCCCAGCCGTTCTCCTCTCTTCCTGGTGTCCTAGCTTGCTCCTCACGACCCCAGCACAATGGTAAACTTCCCCTAAAAGTCTTGTAACGATCTCTTATAGTTTTAGGGTTTATTTCAAGTTCTAATGAGGCTAGGAAAGGCGGGTTGCGAATTCTACATGGCACCTTCCATGTTTTGGAATTTCTTCTCCCAATTAGAGTGGTAATGGCATTAGGAAACACCCTTCTATGGCTGGGTCCGATTTTGGTTGGCATCCATGGTTAATTACCCAAATCTTAGCCCTAATTTGCCCTTTCCTGATTTCTGCATATTTAGGGTCACGAATTTTAGTGTTTATTGCCATTGTGTTTTGATATTTGACCCATTTAGAGTTGTAATGGCCCAATATGATTAAATAGCTGATTTCACACTTTGGGAGTTTAATCATGTCATTTATTTTATTTTTGATTCAACACTTTTATTTATTTTCTATTTTCTTATATTTTAAATCATTTTTTTCCTGGGTGTTACATCCTCCCCCATTTAAGAAAATTTGGTCCCCAAATTTATACATAATGATATAGCATCATACCTGAGAATAATTCCAGATGGTTTTTCTTCATTCTCTCCTCGATTTCCCAGGTAGCATTTGTAACTCCATCTCGACCCCATTGGACCTTCACCATAGGTATGGTACGATTCCTGAGTCATTGTAACTTCTGATCCAGTAGCTTAATTGACTTCTCTCCAACCTCCTCCCAACAAAGGGGTGATCTGCAACTCCTGCCATATAAGGCTTCAAACGGTGCCATTTTGATACTTGCCTGGTAGCTGTTGTTATATGCAAACTCCATTAGGTACAACTGGTCATCCCATCGTCCTCTAAAATCTAGCATAAGAGCATGAAGCATGTCCTCTACAATTTGATTGGTTCTTTCGGTTTGTCCATCAATCTGAGGATGAAAGGCAGTGCTAAAATTTAGTTTGGTACCCATTGCTGCTTGTAAACCCTTCCAGAATTGTAAAGTAAATCTAGGGTCCCGATCATATATTATAGTAAATGGAACCTCATGCAATCTAACTACCTTTTTAACATAAAGTGCAGCCAACACATCTACTGTCCAGGTGCTCTTAATCGGAAAGAAATGAGTCGACTTAGTCAATTGATCAACTATCACACAAATCGCATCCATGCCACCTCTAGTCTTGGGCAATCCCATGATAAAGTCCATCCCGATGTTATCCCACTTCCATTTTGGGACTTCTAATTGTAGCAATCCACAAGCCGTTCGGAAATGCTCAACCTTGACTTTCATGCATGTTAAACAATATGCCACATGGTCGGCCACATCTGTAATGACCCAAAATCCGCATTACCAGTAACCAACCAGTAACCCGAATTCTGACCCGCTAACCCACGAGACAAGCTCGGAAGGGTAAAAAGTGAAGGTCCGAGGAGACTATATATAAGAAGATACACACCATATAAAGCTGTAAGATTTCACTATACATGAAATATAACATGCACAACTCAGAGTCCACACTAAGTACAGAGTACAGGAGTACAACAAAAAGTACTACTCACTGCAGTTAGGGCGCACCAGCACTAGAGTGGCTAGACTCGCCTGGAATGGGAGTCGACGACGACCCACCTGAAAGGGAGGGGAGTGAGTCTCAGAAAAGAGACCCAGTAGGGAAAAGTAACCCCCACCGGTAGTAGTACTAAAGTGCGGAAAGTAAAAATAGAAAGTAAATACACATCGCACCACAACCAAAACTAGTGACAACCACGCGTCTCCGTGACAGGAGTGCGCTACAAGACTGTAAACCTCGCGGCTCAGTAACACACACTTACACACACATAGTAAGTAGGACTCAGCTAGGGTCTGTGGCTCGGCGTCCTGTCACCATAGAGTCTCTCAACCCTAGCCACGTGTGCACACTACAGACGCTTTCTCTCGCGTCTGATCCACGACCGATTTTTCCCCTACGCCTGACCCTAGCGGTAGAGAAGGGGCTCCACGGAGACCGGCTCGAAACCACTACAAGGAGTACGAACAGGAAAGAGATGCTCTCAACGTCCTGGCTCACCGACGGAGGACCCCCACACGCCGGTCATCTAGACAGAGCGTCGCTCTATGTCCAGGTGAGAAACAAAAACAGAGGCACAGTAACTCAACGTGAGTACAGACGGTAACACTCTCAACGTCTGAAACACCGTACAATAGACAGACACCTCGGGTCACGTCTCTAGACACAATGCATGACTGAAGGCCCATTGGGTCATCAAATAAACGACAACATTGATTTCCGCCAATAAGGATATAAAAGACACACCCATTGCCGCCAACACTTGGTTAACGGCAAGGATCCTGCCGTTAGCATCCATACTGAAGATCTTAACGTCAACAGATGTGGACGTTAACATCCTCAGTCTTCTGAACCCAGAATGGCACCAGGTCAGTCCAACTGGGCAAAACCACCCAACAACCACAAAATTGATGGAGGGAAACATCTCCTCACATCTTCTAACACTACCAGAACTTCGAAAATCCACGATCCAACACTTGGATCGCCTAAAACACCCAAATCCCAGCATGGCACAACCCAACCCTAAAACATAATTAGCATACTAATCCACAACAGTTAAGCATGCTGATCCATTAAGGAGGGTTTAAGGGGTTAAGTCCCTACCTCAGAATGCCCCAAAAACTCCTAAACAGCCACCAATCGCGCCGGAACCCCTCAAAGTCTCCGTGCGAATCACACCAAATCTTCGCGATTCCCGCCCGATCTAACACCGCCACACGTACCAGGGTCCTCCCATGAGCTCCCGTTGACTGTCGGAAGTGGTGGAAACGGACAAAGGTAAAAGTTGAGGGAAAGAGAAGAAGAGAAAAGGAAGGTTACTGCTCACGGGCTGCCCTATTTCTACAGGCGCAACAAATAGACGTCCACATCTCTTGCCGTCTACTTGAACCGTTATAGAGTCAACGTCTAGACCAATGCCGTTAAGTTCATCACAGGAACCCTCCAGAACCAATAGCAAGCGTCCGCAACGATGGACGCCAACTTCCAGTCAACGGCTAGCCCCCGGCCGTCAACCCCAAGTCAACGGCAATATCCATTGTCGTCAACCACACCCGAACCTCTACAAGACCCAATAAGGATCCGATGAGACCCGAGACCTTACAACATCCCTCTTCATATTCGGCCACTAATAAGACCTTTTCAAGTCTTGGTACATCTTTGTTGATCCTAGATGAATTGTGTACTTTGACTGATGAGCTTTATTTAACAACTTCTTTTTGAGTTTCCCATGATCAGAGACACATGTTCTGCTTTGGAATAGTAATCTCCCATCAGTTGCTAGAGAAAAATCCAGTCTTTGTTCTAGCTTCTCTCTAATCTCGACTATGAAGGGATCCTCTCCTTGTTTCTCCTTGATTTCAGTTAGTAGATCGGACAGTATTTGGATATTAGAAATCATCACCTGTTTTTCCTTATTTCCCATGTCTAAGTTCAAACTTGCAAATTGTTCAAGTAGCTTCCATTTGCCCAGCATCATACTAGCTAGCATAGCTCCTGGTTGTCTACTTAGAGCATCTGCCACTACATTAGCTTTCCCTTGAGATATTCTAACCACCTCCTTTGCCTCATATTGAGTTCCTTCTGCGAGAATAGATATTTCAGACTCTTGTGGTCAGAGAAGACTTTGAATTGCTCACCATAAATGTAGTGCCTCCATATTTTCATGATGAACATTATGGCTGCTAATTCTAGGTCATGAACAGGGTAATTTACTTCGTGGATCTTCAATTGTCTTGAGGCATATGCTATTACTCTTCCTTGTTGCATCAGGACACATCCTAGACATGTTCCATAAGCATCTGAATATATTTCAAATCCTCCCCCTTCAGTGGGTAGGGCAAGGATAGGAGCAGTAGTCAAACACTTTTTCAAGTTATTAAAGCTCTCTTCATACTTATTGGTCCACACAAATGAATTTTCCTTTCGGGTCAGCTTGGTTAATGGCATTGCAATCTTTGAGAAATCCTTTATAAATCTTCGGTAATATCCTACTAATCCTAGGAAGCTTCTGATCTCTATGACGCTTGTCGGTCTTTCCCACTTTAATACAACCTTTGTAATAATACGGTCGTTCGGATATGGGTTTATCGGGTCTATGTGTGGTGCTCTTGACTAAGAGATGGTCAATGGGCTATGTTTGGGTTTTCTGTGCACAGAGTGAGCTGTGTGGACCGGATATGCTAGCCCAATTGCACTATCAGTTCATTGTTCTGAACCGCATCGGCGTCAGGCGACGCGATTTGAATGCGTCGGCCTTTCCCGCCGTGATTTAGGGAACCGACTCTGTGACGCATGTCGCGAGATTTCTATGTGGCATCGGCTAGGGTGGACGTGTTTAAAGAAGTTAAACGCAGCGTCTGACGCATACACGATTTCGATCAGAGGTTTAAGTGCATTGTTTCGCCCAGATAGAGCAAAAGTTGCTCTGTCAGGCACAGGGGAGTTGCTGTGGAGCTTCTCTGGCGGATTTCCGGCGATTTCAACTTCATGGAGGCTCGTGCGGCACGGGAACCACGTGAGGACGGCGTTTGGAGTGTGGGCGTGCTATCGACGGGAAGGTTTTGGACATTCTTCAGCATCTTCTTCCAGTGGGGAAACTTCCTACATTATTTATAGTTTTATGGCATGTTTAGATTGGGTTTAAGGGTTGGAGCATCTGAGGGTAGTTTGCCCTTGTTGAGCTTTATTCGTTTGTAATTTTAAATGAAATGAATGTTTGGGTTTCATGTTGGTTCTCCTGGGGGAGAGTGGGCTTAATTTGTGAGCTGGACTCACTATCGAGCTGGAATCGCATCGGGGTTCCCCGCTGCGATTCTGTTGAACGCGTCGCATCGTGTTGACGCGTTTCAGTTTCACTGTTATTGTTAAGTCAGGTTGCATGAACACGACCATGTGGTCTGTCGCGTTAGTGGTAAACGCGGCGACATGGTCGGACACGATTCATAGAAATGATTATTGTTTTACTATTTGTGTTGCATTATGTGGACGCGGTTTAAGTGCTGCTTGACGGTATTGATCATCTGACTTGAAGGCGACGAGTCGGGCCGACGCGACCTGGTTGCGTCAGTGTGCCCTGTCGTGTTCAGTTGGAGTCACGTTAAGTATGGTCGACGTGATTTGAAGCGCAGCGTTTGTGCTAGATGCGTTTCAGATTCCGTGGCTAGGTTGTGGTGGCTGAGCAGTGAGATTCTAGTGTGAACTTAGCCCAGGCCTTATGGTTACTGTTAAGTATGGTTAAACACGGTTGTGTGTGTAGGATGCTTGAGGGTCACAGAGTGACCGATGATATGCTAATCCTAACAGTTGTGTATATGGTTTATTGTAAAGGTCATATAAGTATGTAAACCGAGGTTTGTGTGCTTACCGAGTCTGGTGGTCCGGTGCCTAATCCGGAATACCTCTTTAGTTGGGTACCCTAGGTTCCTAGGAGAGCTAGGCACGTGTGTTGTGCTCGGGGTGTGTCTCGGTACGGTGTGTACCTTTGAGGTCTTGGTCATCTTCTTGGACACCCTCACTCCTGTGTTTGAGTTGTACGTCCGGTTGAGGGAAAGACGACTGTGGGCAGCGGCTTGTGTTTGTGGGTGTGCAGTCGCTAATAGCGTGCTCGTGGTTAGGGGACGGACACTAGTAGACGTACTGGTCCGTAGCTAGTCCTGTGTTCTAGTGCCTCACTTTAGGGAGCTCGGGCCGGAGTCCCTAAAGGTGCCAGGCTTGGACTTGTAGCTGTGTGGTCTGCAGGTGTGGTGTTGGTTAGTCTTCCGTGTTGGTTGGTTTACTTTGTGTGCTTGTGGGGCTGTAGCTGGACTGCATGGTCCATGGCTACGAGACTGAGAGGTGGTTCTTATGTTGTGTTGACTGGGTTGGATGCTGGCGTCATGAACCAGTAGACCGTTCCCATGTGGTGGCGTCGTTCTGTTCCGACTCGTGGTTTTCCACTGGTCGTGGCTTGTTTGTTGTGACTCACCGATTGAGGTTTGAACCACCGCTATGGTGTGCCCTGGTGGTGGCACGGTTTTGGTTGTGGTTCTGTTGTCGTACCTCATGGTGGTAGGTACATGTACCCTTTGTGGGTAGCTCTGTGTTGTGGTACGTGTGTATCGGCCTCAACAGGTGTTGAGGTGGCTTTATGCTTTGTGGAGGTCTCGTGGTATAACCTACTACACATTGTGTGTTATCATGTTAGTTAAGCTAACGATTATGGTTTTGGTATGAGGGTGTTGGCTGGTTGATGCCAATCTCGTTACCCTGTGTGGTTGCCTGTGAGACTGGTAGCTTAGGTAGTGATCTGTCGATGAGGCTTGTGGTCGAGGTGTTTATGCTAAAGGGCGGACTAGTGGTGCTGAGCTAGTTCTGTTATTTCCTTTTACTTTCCGTGGATTGAGGTTAGCCAGTATGATTATGTTTAATTGTTGTTTAACATGCTTGTGTAAGCATGTTGTGGTTAGCTTACCGGTGTTGCCTGTAAGACCCTGTAGGGTTGAGGTCTCATTTGTGTTGTTGTTGTTTCCTTGTGGGAAGTCCCTACTGAGCTACTGACGTGTTGAGGCTTACTCCCTTACAGCCTGTTTCAGGTGTTAGCTGACTTTGGTGTGGCTTCGGAGGAGTCGTGGTAGACTTGTACCACCAGCAGTAGAGTTAGATGAGTTGTGTGAGCTTGTGCTCCTTCGGGGTATGCCCCAGGTAGTTGTACTCTTTTAATTGGACATGTAATAATGTATTGGGACAGTTGTACATTGTTGTATACAGATATGAGCACTTGTACTTTCCTGTGTCTTATATTGTAGTTGTTGTCTTTTATATTCGTACTGGACACGTGTTAGAAATATCCCTTGCGAGACTTCGGTCCGATCGTGGGAGGCGGACTTGGATATGGACCCTTATTGGGTATAAATATCCAGGGCCATTACAGTTGGTATCAGAGCAATGGCCTAGTTAGAATATGAAAAGACATTGAGATTACAATGTCCCAAGACAATGATTAATGTCCACTACTGGTAGTAAGTTTGCAGTTTTATGTGATTTAAAGTGGTTTTCACGTGAGTTTTGTCATGCGAATTGTGTGTTTGTTTTTATAAGTTTGGTAGTTACTGGTAGTAGCTGAGAGAAGATGTGGTTAGAGGAAACCCAGTTTATGAAGTGTGAATGATTATGAGTGAATTTGGCAAGTGTTTATAAAATGTGAATGCTTGTGTGCAAACCTGGCAGTTGTTAGTAAAGGCAGAGAAATGGTGAGGTTAGTGGTATAATGTGAGAGATTATACCAGTGCGTCAGTTTGTAGTTAAAGGTTGGCTATTGCAAGGTTTTCAGTTATAGAAATTGAAGGGATTAGTGAATTCAGTTATGGAATTCAGTGAAGGTGTTTTAGTGAGGTACAGAGTTGGCAGAGACAGGTATAAGGTAATGATGTAATGGAATAGCAGAAGGAACAACATTATAATGAGGAATAGAACAGTGTGATAAGGATTATTAAGCGTGTGAATTGTGGTTGAGGACCTTGATAGAGGTAATTATTCTATTTGAGATTTGTGTTAATCAGTGTTAAGGAACAGTGTGGATAATAATGTGATTAGTGTTATGGAAGGTTTTGAATAACTGTGCAAGACAGTTCAGTTTGAGATGAGGTATTGGCAAGCAGAGGAGCAGTAAATTGTGAAAGTTTGATTAAGAATATTTTGTGATTAGAGACGGTTACAGTAACGAGTTTGAGAATATTGCTGTTGTGAGTAATGATGATAATGGAAATTTGTTATAGAGATCTGTGTAGGAATGTGCCAAGGTGATCACTTGAGTAAAGAAGAATCAGTGTGCAGTTAGCTTTTCTGAGAGTTTTATAAGGAATATATTCATTTGGCAAGTGGCAGTTTGTGAGGATTCTACAAAATGTTTTGTTAAAGATAAGATTAGTGTTGTTTAGCAGTTGTGTGCAGTCTGTGAGGAAAGAAAGGTAAAGGATGTGTCCGACAAAGATTGGGAACGCGGTTAAGAATGATGGGAATGAGTTAGAGTTATGCGAGTCAGAATAGAAGGAAATGAATCAGTTGAGAAGCAGTTAAAGAATATCAAGCTAAGTGGAATAGTAAGGCAGATTGTGAAAAGAATACAAGTAAAGGTTTGAATGGAAATGATATTAGTGAATGTGCTGTAATAGTAGTATTTCAGCATTTGAGAATAAAGCAGCAATGCGGAATAGAGGAATCAGGCAGAGCATGTTATTACAATTAAAGAGATTGGTTTCAGGTTCTGGCTATGGTAGTGTTCTAAAGAAGGATGATTGTACATTAGCAAGAATTACAGTAGTAATGGTACAAGGAGATTAGCTAGATAGCAGAATAATTGAGAGAAATGTCTTACAGAAATGATATCGTGGTTAGTGCAGTTGGCAGTACAGATCAAGTTAAGTGTTATTGACCAGAGAAAGGAAGAGTATAGTAGATTATGAAATGGATATAATTAGACGGTCCAAGAAATGTTTGACAAAGGTTTGCAAGCCAGTGCATAGAAAGTAATTTTGTTGGGTAGAAGAGTATTCTAATAAAGGTATTCCTGAATTTGATTTGAGAGCAAAAGTAGATCAGTTAAAGAATATTTTGAAAGATGATGATTATGATGTGATTAGTCAGCCAGGGAACATGTTATTTAAAGCCAGGAAGGTATATGAAGAGTAAGGTATGTCGGTAGCAGTGTGGTATCATTCGAAATTAAAATCTGTGGCGTAACCAGAATTGAAATATAAAGAAGGCAGATCAGAAATTCAGGTGTTTTCTTCCAGTGTTAAATGATTGAGCAGGATGAATTGAGGAATCAGCAAAATGAGAATTGAGTTCAACTGGAATTAGAGTAATAGTGAAAATGGAAAGTGATTGGAAACAGTACCAAGGGCAAAATTTATGGGATACTTTGCTAAGCATCTAGTGTAATCAGAGTGGCGTAGCAGAAGCAGGGAATACCACATATTCCCAGATTATCCAAGATCTGCTTGATTGAAAGAAAAGTCTGAGATTTCTGCACAATTAGGCAAGATGCAGTGGTTCTTCATCAGATATGAGTTAAGGAAGCATGCGCAAAATGGCATAAAGAGGTAGGAAATTTAAAGATAATTATGAGTTTTGTTAAAAAGGCTGGCGGGTGAGAATATGAATAGAAAAGAAGGCAAAATAGCAGTTGGCAGTGATAGATGGATAATGGAATGGCATTGAGGAATCTGAAAATTTAAAGAAAGTTTAGCATGGCAAAGCACTGAGGTGTGACAGTACATAGTAAGAGATTCAAGTAAGAGAAGCAGCACAGAAAGAGATGTTGCAAGCACAACCAAAAAATATGGAAGCAGGTTGAGACCAAAGAGGTAAAGTGCCAATGGCAAGGTAGAATTGCTTACAACTTAAAGGTATAGAAAGAGCAGATTACAGTAATTGGGCGGAGCAGCTATGAGAGGAATTAAAGAGAAGGAAAAGCAGAATGGGCACAGAAATGAGCAGATTGAAATGGTTTGAAAGGCAAGTGCAGAGAAGATGTATCCTACTTATTATGTGTATGGCTTTATTTCTTTTTAGTTGTTAGTCTGACTTGCCGTGGTTTTGTCCTAAATGTCGAGGACGACATTTCTTTTAGGTGTTAGTAATGTAATAATACAGTCGTTCGGATCCGGGTTTATCGGGTCTATGTGTGGTGCTCTTGACCAAGAGAAGGTCAATGGGCTGTGTTTGGGTTTTCTGTGCACAAAGTGAGCAGTGTGGGCTGGATATGCTAGCCCAATTGCACTGCTGGTTCATTGTTCAGAACCGCGTCGATGTCAAGCGACGCCATTTGGACGCGTCGGCCTTTCCCGCCGCAATTTAGGGAACTAACTCTGTGACGCGTGTCACGAGATTTCTATGTGGCGTCGGCTAGGGTGGACGTGTTTAAAGAAGTTAAATGCAGCGTCTAACCAGACGTGATTTCGATCAGAGGTTTAAGTGCATCGTTTCACCCAGACAGATCCAAGGTTTCTCTATCCAGTGTAGGGGAGTTGCTGTGGAGCTTCTTTGGCGGATTTCTGGGGGTTTCGACTTCATGGAGGCTCGTACGGCGCGGGAACCACGCGAGGACGGCATTTGGAGCATGGGCGTGCTGTCGACGGGAAGGTTTTGGGCATTCTTCAGCATCTTCTTGCAGTAGGGAGACTTCCTACCTTGTTTATAGTTTTATGGCATGTTTGGATTAGGTTTAAGGGTTGGAGCATATGAGGGTGGTTTGCCCTTGTTTAGCTTTACTCGTTTATAGCTTTAAATGAAATGAATGTTTGGGTTTCATGTTGGTTCTCCCGTGGGGGAGAGTGGGCTCAATCTGTGAGCTGGGCTCACTATCGAGCTGGAATCGTGTCGGGGTTCCCCGCCGCGATTTTGTTGAACGCGTCGCATCGCGTCGACACATTTCGGTTTGACTGTTATTGTTATGTCAAGTTGCATGAACACGACCATGTGGTCTGTCACGTTAGTGGTAAATGTGGCGACATGGTCGGACGCGATTCATAGAAATGATTATTGTTTTACTATTTGTGTTGCATTATGTGGACATAGTTTAAGTGCTGCTTGACAGTAGTGATCATCTGACTTAAAGGCGACGAGTCGGGCCGACGCGACCTGGTTGCGTCAATGTGCCATGTCACGTTAAGTTGGAGTCGCGTCAGGTATGGTCGACACGATTTGAAGCGCGGCGTCTGTGCTATATGCGTTTCAGGTTCTGTGGCTGGGTTGTGGTGGCTGAGCAGTGAGGTTCTAGTGTGAACTTAGCCCAGACCTTATGGTTACTGTTAAGTATGGTTAAACATGGTTGTGTGTGTAGGATGGCTTGAGGGTCACAGGGTGACCGATGATAAGCTAATCCTAACAGTTGTGTATATGGTTTATCGTAAAGGTCATATAAGTATGTAAATCAAGATTTGTGTGCTTACCGAGTCTGGTGGTCTGGCGCCTAATCCGAAATACCTCTTCAGTCTGGTACCCCAGGTTCTAGGAGAGCCAGGCACGTGTGTTGTGCTCGGGGAGTGTGTCGGTACGATGTGTACCTTTGAGGTCTTAGTCGTCTTCCTAGACACCCTCACTCCTGTGTTTGAGTTGTACATCCGGCTGAGGGAAAGACGACTGTGGGTAGTGGCTTGTGTTTGTGGGTGTGCAGTCGCTTATAGCACGCTCATGGTTGGGGGACGGACACCGATAGATGTACTGGTCCCCAGCTAGTCCTATGTTCCAGTGCCTCACTTTAGGGAGCTCGGGCCGGAGTCTCTAAAGGTGCCAGACTTGGACTTGCAGCTGTGTGGTTTGCAGGTGTGGTGTTGGTTTGTCTTCCTTGTTGGTTGGTTTACTTTATGTACTTGTGGGGCTATAGCTGGACTGCATGGTCCATGGCTACGAGACTGAGAGGTGGTTCTTGTGTTGTGTTGACCGGGTTGGATACTGGCATCATGAACCAGTAGACCGTTCACGTGTGTTGGTGTTGTTCCATTCCGACTCGTGGTTTGCCACTAGTCATGGATTGTGTGTTGTGACTCGCCAGTTGAGGTTTGAACTACCGTTATGGTGTGCCTTGGTGGTGGCACGGTTTTGGTTGGGGTTTGTTGTCATACCTCGTGGTGGTAGGTACATGTACCCTTTTTGGGTAGCTCTGTGTTGTGGTACGTGTGTACCGGCCTCAGCAGGTGTTAAGGTGGCTTTATGCTTTGTGGAGGTCTCGTGGTGTGACCTACTACATTTTGTGTTATCGTGTTAGTTAAGCTAACGATTATGGCTTTTCTATGAGGGTGTTGGTTGGTTGATGCCAATCTCATTACCCTGTGTGGTTGCCTATGAGACTGGTAGCTTAGGCAGTGATCTGCCGATGAGGCTTGTGGTCGAGGTGTTTCTGCTAAAGGGCGAACTAGTGGTGCTGAGCTAGTCCTATTATTTCCTTTTACTTTCTGAGGATTGAGGTTAGCCGGTATGATTATGTTTAATTGTTGTTTAACATGCTTGTGTAAGCATGTTGTGGTTAGCTTACCGATGTTGCCTTTGAGACCCTGTAGGGTTGAGGTCTCATTTGTGTTGTTGTTGTTTCCTTGTGAGAGGTCCCTACTAAGCCAATGACGTGTTGAGGCTCACTCCCTTACAGCCTGTTTCAGGTGTTAGCCGACTTTGGTGTGGCGTCGGAGGAGTCGTGGCAGACTTGTACCACCAACAGTAGAGTTAGATGAGTCGTGTAAGCTTGTGCTCCCTCTAAGTATGCCCCAGGTAGTTGTACTCTTTTAATTGGACATGTAATTATGTATTGAGATAGTTGTACATTGTTGTATATAGATATGAGTACTTGTACTTTCCTATGTCTTATACTATAGTTCTTGTCTTTTATATTCGTACTGGACACGTGTTAGAAATATCCCTTGCGAGACTTCGGTCCGATCGCGGGAGGCAGACTTGGATATGGACCCTTATTGGGTATAAATATCCAGGGCCGTTACAACCTCTACCTTTGATGGATCAACAGTGATACCATCCTTGGTTACCACGTGCCCCAAAAAGGATACCTCCTCAAGCCTGAATTCACATTTACTTAGCTTGGCGTACAATTTATTCTCCCTCAGAATTTGCAATGTAATCCTCAAATGTTCCTCATGCTCTTCTTTTGTCTTGGAATAGATCAGTATATCATCGATGAATGCCACCACAAATTTATCATGATATGGGCGATAAATACTATTCATCAGCTGCATGAAAACTACAGGAGCATTTGATAGCCCAAAAGGCATAACAATGAATTCATAATGCCCGTACCTGCTTCAGAAGGCTGTTTTGTGTATATCTTCTCCTTGGTCCTCAATTGATGATAGCCAGATCTGAGATCGATCTTAGAGAACTATTTAGCTCCCGATAGTTGATCAAATAATTCATCAATCCTTGGCAGGGGATATTTGTTCTTGATTGTTAATTGATTTAGTTGCCTGTAATCTATACACAGCCTCATCGACCCATCTTTCTTCTTGACAAAGAGGACAGGTGCGCCCCATGGTGATGTGCTTGGTCAGATGAACCCTTTCTCCAGTAGTTCCATCAGTTGCTCCTTTAATTCCTTCAGTTCCACGGGGGACATACTATATGGTGCCCTAGATACTGGTGCTGCTCCAGGGATCAACTCAATGGTAAGATCGACCTCTCGCTCAGGAGGAATTCCTGGCAGGTCTTCGGGAAAGACATCAGCATACTCGCTGACAATATGGATGTCCTCAATTTTGACTTCCTTCTTTGCGGTGATAAGAGCAGCTAGAAAGGCCATACAACATTTCCTCATCATCCTTTTGGCTTGTGGTGCAGAGATGAGGGATTGTCTCCTGCGGTTTCTATCTCCTGAGAAAACTAGCTTTGGGTGATGACTAAATGTTACGTGGCTTTTCTTACTATTGACACTAGCCTCATGTTCAGACAACCAGTCTGCTCCTAGTATCACATCATAACCCTCCATGTCCATGCATATTAAATTTGTAGGTAGATTTTGAGTTTCAATCAACACTTCACTAGATGGAAAATGGTTTCTATGGTTGGTGCCAGGACCAATTGGGGTTGACGCAACAATCCCAGATTTCATTAGGACAGGTTTTACAGACAAGGTGTCAGTAAATGTTTGAGATATGAAGGAATGAGTAGCTCCCATATCAAATAGAACAAATGCAGAATGGGAAAGAATAGTAAGTGTACCTTCAACCACACCTCCTTCTTCCACAGCTTCAGGCTCCTGAATAGCTTGTAAGTGGCCTTGCCTCCTTTGTCCATTCAGACGCTTCTCTTATGGGGCTTGTTCTTTAAGCATTGGGCAGTCAGAAATCCTGTGGTCACGACTTCCACAGTGCAGACATCTCCCCTATACTATCCAACATTGTTCGGACCGGTGACTAGCTATATCACAATGCTTGCACCTTTCTTCGGTTGCCACTACCAACTTCTTGCCTAACTCTTTCAGCTTCTTAGTGGCTTGTTCCATAAAACCACCACTGGGCCTTTTTTTCCCAATGGTTAGTTGATACTTTTCGATAGCAACACTTGCTCTCTCTTCACTGATTTTCCTTTGATCCGTTCAACTGTCTCCATGGCGTCCTTTAGTAATTGAGCCTTCTTTATCATATCAGCATAGGTTTGAATGTCCATTGGATCCAGTTGGGTGATATACTGGTGCCTCAAGCCATTCAGAAAATGTTTTGCCTTCATCCTTTCTGTCCCAACCAAGTGAACGGCATATCGAGACAGACGAGAGAATTGGGCCTCATATTCGGCCACAGTCAGTCCTCTCTGTTTTAGAGTCGCAAACTCGGCCGCCTTCCGCTCCTGGACTCTTTCAGAAAAGTACTTGGTCTTGAAGCATTCTATAAACTGTGCCCAGGTTAGTTGTTGTCCTTCCAGTGTCACTTCCACCGACGCCCACCATGCCATGGCATCCTTTTCCAATTGGAAAGTCGCCAGTAGTACTTTATTTTGGTCTGTGCATTGCATGACCCTAAAGATTCTTTCAATTTCCTTGACCCAATGTTTAGCAACATCTGAGTTGGTACTTCCTTCAAATCTAGGTGGATTCATACTTCGGAAATTCCGATGGAGATCACCGGCTCTGCGGTTACCCCCACCCTGGTGGCTTGCAATATTGTCTGAGTCAAGTTCTGTAAGGTTTGTTGCATGTTTCTAGCTTGGGCTCGTTCAACAGCCATTGAGGTAGAAAGTACCTTCAAGATGATAATATAAGTTAGACATCTAGATATAACACATGTGACTCCTATACCCATAGCTCTACCCAAGCTCGCATTAGGTATGACAGATTTTTGACTCGTGTGATCTAGTTTCATTCTATACTCCTATTCCCTTGGACCCTAAGAGTTCAGGCACTGATACCAACTGTAACATTTTAAATAAGCAAGATCTTAACAGGACATGATGACTATGCATGCATTCTAACAAGTCAAATGGCTGAATAGAACGAATATCATAACATACTGTCAATTGGACAGGTAATTCAAGAATAGAATCGTATCACAAGGATTGGCCATATTCACACAAATATCACATTTTCACATGATCAAACGTATCTTATCAAACTTATCATATCAAACGAAGGCACATTCACACAAATCTTCCACACATACTAGTGCCATGCCAAACACCACAAGTCCATACTCCCGCGGTTAATAACTACGATGGGGTGCTCCTCCCCAGGACCAGATAGGGCCCTTTTTGCACAGGCATTAGTTAAATGGACCGAAGTCCCTCATTGTGCCGATCAAACATATACATATTATGGCCATAGATCTCCAATAACAAGCTCATAGTAATTGGACATGATCATTCATAGAGTTCAAGGTATGACAAAAACTCGAGAGATCAATTGGACAGCATAACGGCGTATCTTATGTTCCATAATTCTTTAGTGTCTTGACATGAGTATGACTAATGACATATCGTACATAGTACAAGTGCTCTCTATCTCTAGGGTACTTCATGGTACAACTAGCTCAGTCTCTATGAGGGAATCCACAGAGTATGGGGACTTACGGAGGTCTTAGGGAAAAGGTCGCTAGTCTGCCAATATGGAATGACCAGCAGAGAGCTTCCAATCCCCCAAAAGGGGTGTGCCTAATCGTGCAAACGTGTAGGTGTCATGTCACAAAACTTTCCTAATCATGTGTGCAATGGATGAACAAAATATGGAAACCTCGGAAAGCATGCATAATAGAAAAGCTCTTAAACCAAACAAGTTCATTCTAACATGTATCCTTCACAAATTTATATCACATCTTATCATGACAGATTTCATATCAAGCTAGATCACAAGATAATAATCAAATGAATGGAATGTCAATCACTTCATATTACGCATTAGAATCATATTCATGTCTTTATATGTAAGGCCCCCGATTTTTTTCGTCCTTTTCTTTTATAAGTACCTTATTGTGCGAATGTTTATGTGTCATGTATGTAGCTAGATATACATATGCATATAACTTGTGCGTGTAACTAATCGTATGCGTATACATATAAAACTTTTATTTTATGCATGCATGTAAGCATGTATGTATACATATGTGCTATCTATGCTATATATATATATATATATATATATATGATATTTACTTAAGTGGTAAATTAGGTGTATGATGTGTTGCTCATATTATATATGTGGTATTGAATGAAGATTGGTATAAAAGTGTGCATTGTGTGTATAATTAGTTAGTAAGTGTTGTTTATTGCATTGTGAAGATAGTATGTACATTATACCGAGCACATTATATACCATCTTGACTATTTATGAATACATGTGTGTACTTAATTGTATATATATATATATTGTTTGGTTGCATGATGTAATTGGTGTGTACATTATACCCTATGTATTGCATACATGTACATAAGAAGGATTAGGGTTTCTGTGAAATTGCATGTTCTGGCCGAAGACCATGTTGACGGCAGCATCTGTGGACGTCAAGGACAAGTAGGCGGCGACCTCGATGGACGCCAACTATTATTATGGACGTCCGTTGATGTAGACGTCTACTTCCCTGACAGTTTTCTGAGCAGCTGCATGGTGTGCCATGCCTCCGATTGGGGGATGCCAACCACCCCCAACGGCTCCTTCGCCCCTGCCAAGACAGACCCCATGTCTTGTCTATATGACCACCCACCCCTTGCAACCTAGAAGTCCCTTTGGCCCTTGCAAGAGGGGAAGAAACCCTGGCCCCAAAAGGGTGAGAAAAACCCTAAAACCCTGAGAGCTGTGAGGAAACCCGAACTTGGGAGGCTTTGATCCAGCGGTTTGGAGCTTCTTCCGGAGATCTACTTCGACAAGGAGGGAGACAACACATCCGGCTACACATCCCCGGCCCTGAATTGCAGAGGGGAGCATCACAGAAGCCGGAGTGAAGGCATCTTGGAGGCTTCTTGGGACTGCCCAAGGAGAGCTTCTCCGACCATTTTGATCCCTTTAGGAGTTTTTCCAAAGGCAAGTAACCCTTGCACTTCGTCCATGTATGTGTCTAGGAGGTTTTTGTGATTTTTACGGATTTTCCTCGTGTCCTGGATCCCCACATTTCCCCTTTCTTTAGAGCTCGGACTGTGTTTTTGCACAGGTCCGAACTTGACGGCAAGGTCTATTGACGTTGAGATCTTGAGTCAGCAGCCAACTATGTTGCCGCCAACTCTTGTAAACGGCCATAGTATGCCGTTGAGTTCTTCTTGACAGAATAGTGAACTGTTCTGCCCTATATCCTTAATTTCCAGATTTCTACGCATGAGGATATAATGTAAATTTTATATGTTGTGTAAAATAGATAATGTGATGTGTGTGAAATTTCCTGTATTTTTCTGTGGATGGCATAATTTATTAGAATTATTGAAAGGCATGTGTAGGAAAGAGGTTATGCTTGGTTAATTTTGTTCCCATGATTTCTGAGGAATTAAATGCTGTAGAATTTTATGAACCATGTTTATATGTATCAGTCCATGCCCTGCAAATTTGGGAATTTTTCCCATATCCATGCGAATTTTTATAATTCCTACAATGAGAAATAGAAAGCATGTGTAGACCTTGTGAAAATTCTAGTAAATCGTGTGTTGGGAAATAATTTTGGGAAAAATTTCTTGTACCAATATGTATGTGTGGTTCATGACTGTGCATGATCAAATCTGAAATCCATGTCATGTTCTATGTTAACTTAGTTTTCGAATGGCATGAAACTGAATGTTTCAATTTCTATAAATGCATGTGAATTCAGAAAAATGTGAAAATTTGTATGTGTGTTCCTATACCCGAAAACAGTATGTGGTTAAATTTTCAAGAAAATTTGATGACAGTAGCCTACACTATGAGATTTCCATGTGAAAATGAGTTATAAATACATGTACCATGATTAAGGTCAAATGATGTGCGTTCCAATCAATCCATGAGGGATATTAAATGCTTGATTTCTGTTATTAGTGGTATCATGCTAGGGAAGAACAGAACCATGTGCATAGATAAGAAAGTGTGAATATCATGTGTAAAACTTGTGTTAATCGGAATGTGTAATGTGTAAAATGTGCCGTGTGTGACACTGCTTCCATAGAGGGCTGTGGAACTGTACCATGGAAAAGTCCCCATGGGAAGGTTCAATGTGTATGTGTATCCTATGGGCATTAGGATGAAATCCTGGTGGCGGACAAGTACCGTCGATAGGGTGGAGAGGGCTTCTCCCGGTCTGCGCAGTACCAAGGCTTATCACTGTTTTGCCTAGGTGATAAGTATGTGTTATGTGTTATGTGTTATGTGTCCTTCTAATGGTGGTTTGGACTATGTGTCACGGCATATAAATGTGAAATGTGAACGTGTATATGTGAAGATTGTGTAAGTGCCATGTGAATATGTGCAAAGTGAAAGATGTGTACATGTGAATGTGTAAATGTGTAACATGTGAAACCAATGTGTTAGAGTGTAAAACTTTGATTCCTAATGTGATAATGTTAGAAACATATTAGAACAGCAAGCTAATTAGATAAGCAATCATGTTATTGTGTGCAAGAATGTCTATAGAATCCACGCTAGAATCTTCCTTTCACCATGTGCAAAAACCATGCCTAAATTGCTCTCATGATGTGGTGTGAATGAGACAAGTTCTTAATTGAGTTCATATGTTAAAGGAATGAGAAAAGAACATGTGTTAGATTAGTTGTTTGTTTGAACATAATTCATATGTTATAAAATTAGTAGAAGCATTATGCTAGGCTTCCCTTGAATAACAATAGATATGCGTAGAAGGTGTAAGAGAGTGAACCATGTGATGTGAATATGTTAGAGTGAGAAATGAACTTGCATGTTATGAGACTTCTAATCCATGTCAAAACAGCAACCTTAATGCATATGAAATGATAGTTAGCATGTGCTACCATGTGTAGAAACCATGACGGTAGTGTTTCCTTTCATGCATAAGAGAACCTCATGTTTAGTTGCTTTCATGTTTTAGTTAATTAGAAATGTAGCTTTCATGTGATTGGATGAGTAGAAACATGTGATAGGTAGTTTAATTTGAAGGGTATAAATCATGTTCCATGTGCTTTAAATTTGTAGAAATACCCTGACAGGTTGTGATGATATCACATAACCTTGCTACATGCCTTCATTGAATGCGTTTGAATGTGAATGCCTATATGATGTATGCATGTATGAAGTGTATGGTGTTATTTGTTGAGTCTTTTAGACTCACTCCGTGCTTCGGCGTACAGGTTTAGTAGGTGACCCTACATCTTTTGGAAGAGACAGTGGAGAGCGACTCCGAGCGCGGAGAGTTGCTTGGCGGAGTCGTTATTGTTATATTTCACTTCTATAGTATGTAATTTGAGGCATTGTATTGAACTATTGCGTAATTGTGAACAAACTATGTAATTTGATGTTAGAATTGTAGTTATGTGGACAATGTACCTTGTTTAAATTTCAGTTAAGTAAGCTTTAGCTTTCCTTTTATTTGCTATATGGACTGTGGATGTCAATGTGGATGATGAAATGAAAGACAGTAGTTCTTTTCTTCCGCTACTCTGTACTTATATTTGTGTACATCTCAATCGAATGATAGTGTCGGGTAAATGTCCCGCTGTGGTGATCTTCGTCGTCCCGACGTGGGTTGGTACAACCGTACCGGCATAACGAGGGTCGTCACAGAGAATGGTATCAGAGCACCGGTTGAGATTGTACATAAGTATATATATAAGTCATCATCTTCACTATATGCTAAGTCCTTATAGAATTGTCCACATGTGTAGAATTTATTAATAATGAGTGAAAGATATATAAGAAAGAGGTTAAGAATTAAATAGCGTAGTTTCTAACTATGTTTGAGTTACCTTGCAGCATATGGCTTCGCGTGGTAGGTGTGGTACCCAGGTTAGAGAAGATGAGCCTAGGCGTGAGGAGGCGGGTGAGCAGCGGGCCCCGACACCTCAGGGTCCTGTGCTTCCCCCACCATCGTTAGTGGATTATGGAGTGTTCGTACAAGGTTTGGCACAGGCTATGCAGACGCAGGTCCATACCCAGACTACACCCCAGACTCAGCTAGAGGCTCAGGTTAGAATAGTAAATAGAATAGTCTGTTCTACTTGCTCTTGTGTTTGTTGCTTTCCGTGTAGTATAAGTGTGGGTTATGTTGTTTGCTGTGGCAGGCTCAAGTACCGGGTTCCCAAGAGTATGAGCGTGATGGATCTTCTGTTATGGAGAAGTTCAAGAGGATGGCTCCACCCTCTTTTGAGGGGGAGAGTGGGTCGTTAGGCGCAGAGAGTTGGCTCAAGGAAATTGAGAAGATATTCAGAGCTATCAGATGTTCAGAGGATGACAGGATCAGTCTGGCGACGTATATACTTCAGGAGCAAGCAGACGTGTGGTGGTCTTTTGTGCTTCGCACGCAGTTCTCAGGAGTCGGATTGGAAGTGACTTGGAACGATTTTGTGAGGTTGTTTCAGGCCAAGTATATCCTTGAACGTGCCCAAGATGAGAAGGAGCAAGAATTTTTGACGTTGACTCAGGGCTCAATGTCAGTTTTGGAGTATGATGCTAAGTTTGCAGAGTTGTTCAAGCATGCGCCTCACTTAGTGATGGACGAGAGCGAGAACCATAAATCACGACGAACGACTCAGTCGCCTTTTCCTAAATCGCGATGTACCAATACTTCGCATTCATGCATGCAGAATCGTGATGTCTGGATACATTGCATTCTTGGATCATACCCGAAAACGCAGAAAAATGATGCACCCTTCATGATAGACTTATAACTTGAAATCTATTGACATCTAGACAAAACTCTCAACATGAAAAGTGTTCAGAACATCCAATAGCAGCAAACCCTAGTTTTGGTTTGATCCAAAATGACCTCGATTTGCATAAAAACATAGTATAATCATGATAAGCCCTAAATTATGCAACTTAGGGAAAACACTTAATACGATGAACATGCTTGATGAAAATTGGGTAAAATAGGTGAAACATAAACTAGACATGATGCTCTTTTAAATGGTATAGCCCTAGTTTAGTTTTGGCCCGAGATCACATACTTTTTAATGAATATAAGAGAAGCAAACGCACAGGTCGATGTAGAGCAAGCTTGAGGAAGAAGCTCGATTTCCCAGTCGTTCTCCTCTCCTCTTGGTGCCCTAGCTTGCTCCTCACGACCCCAGCATGATGGTAAACTTCCCCTAAAAGTCTTGTGACGATCTCTTTTTGTTTTAGGGTTTATTTCAAGTCCTAATGAGGCTAGGAAAGGTGGGTTGTGAATTCTGCATGGCACCGTCCATGTTTTGGGATTTATTCTCCCAATTAGAGTGGTAATGGCATTAGGAAACACCCTCCTATGGCTGGGTCCGATTTTGGTTGGCATCCATGGTTAATTACCCAAATCTTAGCCCTACTTTGCCCTTTCCTCATTTATGCATATTTAGGGTCATGAATTTTAGTGTTTATTGCCATTGGGTTTTGATCTTTGACCCATTTAGAGTTGTAATGGCCCAATATGATTAAATAGCTGATTTCACACTTTGGGAGTTTAATCATGCCATTTATTTTATTTTTGATTCACCACTTTTATTTATTTTCTATTTTCTTATATTTTAAATCATTTAATTTTTTTCTGGGGTGTTAAGTATGAAATTTCCTATCTTGCTTTCCTGCGTTATTGGATATGCTAATTTCATGTTGTTCTTACATTTTGTAATTGTCGATATTCCTATCAAGCTTTGTAATGTTCTGAATATTTTTTTTGTAAAATATGATGACAAGTTTTATTTTGAACGTGTGTGGAGATCGATCTTGCTGCTTTCATCTTTTGAGTCTCTTTGTTTAGGTAAGATTCAGATAGCCTGGGTGGTGGCTCATCTTTAGTTAATCCAGCGAGTCTGGATGGTGGCTCATCTTTTGTTAATCCAGTGAGCCTAGGTGGTGGCTGAACTTTTATATTATGTATGGATGTGTGAATGTATTTTTTGCAGAATGTGTGAATATATTTTAATGCAGAATGCAAGCATTGGATGAAACATATGGACGTGAGAATGAGTGGACTTTAAATATATTTTTTTGCTCATTCAAGACTTTTGTTACGATATATGTTGTTGCTATCTTTTGATAGTAATGTCATATATCAAGCATACAGTCTTGAATTGTCCAAATTAGACAGTTTGTGGTTATTTGATCATCTGATGTTCTTTATTATATGTGTTTTGAGATTGTCTTAAAATTTTGATAGTACCTCCTCCTCTTCTCTAATATACCTACTAATTTTAACTACTCTTCTTATCACTTGTATTCTATAAAAGTGATTTTCTGAGCATAGTTAAAATTAGTAAATAATAGTGGTATATTGGAGAAGGTGGGGAGATGCTGCCGAAATTTGAAGAAAAATCTCAAAACACATATAATAAAGAACATCAGATGATCAAATATCCATAGATGGGCAAGATTTCATGTAGGTGCCCCCATTTCTTTGTAGGAATGTGTGAATATAGATAGTTGTGAAAATGTGAATTTCCTCCTAGTATAGGGGAGATGCTGTCGAAATTTTCTTTGAATTATACATTCATACCTAATTATGTCATTGTATAATTAGGTTTGTAGATATGATGTGACTTAATTCATATCTGATATTTTTTCTTTTACTTCTTAATTTTAGATTATTTTGAAATGGTTGGAGTCGATAAGAGTTGGATGAAAGTTACGGATCGTTTGGATTCTAGGTATGAGAAATGAGTCGAATAACTATTGGACTTTGCTTTTGATGAAGCTAGGAGGAGTTTTAGGCATGGAGATAATGGGCAGTTGATATAATGTCCCTATAAAAAGTGTCATAATGGATTAATGTTCACTCGATATGAATTGAAAACTCATTTGATATGTGATGGATATGGCTTCATTATACAAATTGGGTGTGCCATGGAGAGGAACCCATTGGTGACGTATCCTTAGAGGAGATCAATGAGCAAGAACAACAGATGACTATTGATAATACAATTCAGATGTTACATGAGCTGCAAGATGCTCAGATGAATGTTTGTTGTAATGATGATGAACCAAATGCAAAGGCGAAAGAATTTTATAAACTATGTGGTGAATTGTGGGAACAACAACAACAACAACAACAAATTTTACATGAGCTCCAAAAATTTTGAATGGCCGTGAATTGTGGGAACAATAACAGAAGGTGCCTATATATTACAAGATTTGGGAAGACATTTAAGAATGAATTGCTTATTCACATTCAGGCTACATTGCAAATGGGTTTAGGTTCTGAACAAGAACTGCAGATTATACAAAGTAGACTCAATTATGTGGTGTTGTTGTGATTGCAGATCTTAATAATAAATGTGATGGCTATTATGGACATCTTAAGGATGTGGTGAAAATATGTTTTAACCATAACAAATGTGTTATATTGTTTGAGTGTGACTTGTGGGATGTTTATATTGTTTAAGTTATTTTTTTTACAAGTTATTTTTTTTTACAAGTGTGGATATGCTCTTGATATAGGGGAAATGTTGTCGATTTTTTTTATAAATTACACATTATTTATTAATATCAATCTTTTCAGATATGCATTCATGCAGTGGATCACGAATTCGGAGATCACAGACTATAGTTGATGTTGAGTTGTAGTTATTTGAATAACCATACTCACAGATTTGATCATTGCTTTGATCTATTTTTGATGATGACACAATCATGGTCATTCATGTTAAAATGCTCTTAATGATGACACAACTATTTTTTATGATGACATATTTGTGTTGTTGATGAAAAACCTTTCAATCATGTTGAAAATCCATGTGTCAACCTGACTTGCTTATGTGTGTCGACACATGTCCTTGGTGTCGACACATAATTGTTCTCATGTCATGTTATTGTCTTTATGTGTCAACACATGATCTTCTTGGTGTCGACACATGATTACTTTTCATTTAACCTATATGTTTAAAATGACATGACACTATGAAAAAATGCATAAGACATATGCCTTCATGATATCTTATTTGAAGTTTCTTTCTTCTAGGAAATCAAGTAAAAATGGAAGCACACATCATGAAGAAACCTTAAGCAAAAAGGTTCTGAAAAGCCCAAGAAACCAACAACTGTCGACAGGCTAGGACTCATCTTTCGATAGCCCAGACAAGTTCTCAACACTTAGCTTCTGGAAAAACCAAGTTGAGCAGTATCAGTCGACAGCACTGGGTCCTCTGTCGACAGGCCAGACAAACCTTCAGAAATCTGGTTCTAGAAGACACAAGTGCTGCAATATCTGTCGACTGCCGATGATCATCTGTCGACAGGGGCTTATTAAGTCACAACATGTGAGAGACATGTGATCTTTATTAGGGCATCCTCTTCTCTCACGAATCCCAAGAGTTGTGTGAGACTAGGACACTCCTATATATAGATCTTTTGGACTCCTTTTTGTATGAGAAAGCCAACATAGCTCCCAAAAGGCTAGAGGCAGCTGGAAGAGATTTATCAAGTGCTCTGTTCATCTCTGGAAGGTTGTAGACAAAGAATCTCATCTCAAGAGATCAACTGGTGATCAAGCTCTTCATCAAATCAGCAGCAGTAGAAGAAGAGCTAGTGCAGGAGAGTCCTAGAAGATCTTCATCTGATCAGCAACTCCAAGAAGACCTTGATCCAAAGCAGAGCATCTCCATCGTGAAGAAGAAGAAGAAGAGAAATCCGAACAGCAGCAGTCTCAAGGAAGAAACAATATAGATATGTGATCGTGGTCATCAGATCAAGAGTTGAAGAGATCTTTCTTCCTTCATTCATATCTATCTTATTCAATTCATATATCTCTCTGTGTGTGTACTGATTGGGGATTAGTACGTGGAGTTTGTGGAAGTGTGTGCTTTGTGGTCTATGCTGACCTTTGCATAGATCTGATTTGTGTGTGTGGTGTGTTGATAAGATCAAGCCTAGAGGATCTGATCTATTGTGGACTTGATCTAAGCGTGTGTGTGTGTGGTTGAGTCATCGTGCTCAAGTGTGTGTGTGTGTTGTACTCTACCTTTAAGTAGTGTGTCCTTACGGTGTGAGGGGTGGATGTAGGAGTCACTAGATGTGATCTCCGAACCACCTAAAAATCCCTTGTGCACTTTGGTTTGAATTGTGGTTTGACTTGCATTACGTTAGATGCATGCATAGGGATTTCGTCTACACACTACTTGTTAATTTGTTAACACATATTGCATCAGATCGGAGGGGTTTTAATTGAGTAGAACTCTTATTACGAAGTAATTTTTAAATTGCTTAAGTTTCCGCTAAAAATCTATTCACCCCCCCCCCCCTTCTAGCTTTGCCATTACCAAATATCTGATCCTAATAGTTGACGTGCCAGGTCCTTCATCTCAAGACTCTGTTACTAGACATCATTCGATTCCTGCTCAGGCCCTTGTTCCTACCACTCAAGGGGCATCTTCTACTACATTTGCATCTTCTTCTGTAGCAGGTATATTTTCACATTTAGTAGAATTGTAATTTATATTTATTTTGGTTTCATAAAATATAATGTTTTCTTGATATATATATCTTTACATAGAGACACTGTTGTGGGGTTGGGGGATCGATCGCCGGTGTAACATTCTGGTTCTTTGGCCAACACCCATCTGTCAGGGTCGCGACGTATTGGGTTGTCACCTTTTGAAGGCAACAGGGGTGGTGACCGTCATGTTCTGGTTAAGAACGTGACGGGTTACCCCATCATGACTCTGCTCTGACTGCATCATGCTTTTTTATCGTCTTGCTGTCGGGACAGTTGGGACACGTGTCGTGGCGCATGCATATGAACAAGGCATGCCAGACCGTCATGTTCATAATGTCAGGTCTTCCAAAATGATGTGTGGTAGGTTGGCTGTCGGGTTTGACGGTTCTTCCACATCGCGATGTAGGAAACCGTCGCGTTGACGATGTTAACACGATGGCTAGCCCCATCGCGTTCTGAAGATTGAGGCCTATATAGGCTAGGCCATCAGACCTGTCTTCTTCTTCCCCTTCCTTCCTTCTTTCTTCCTTCCTCCGACCCCCCTCTATGTGTGTTCTATCCATGGGGAGTGTGAGGAGAGTGTGAGGTGGGGTGGTGTGTTCATGCTCTCCTTCCTCGGCGTAGTGTTCTTGTTGGCATGGTGTGTTCTTCTTCGTGGAGTGACCTCTCCATTGGCTTATAGGAGGACGTTCGTGGCTCGTGGACGGTGTCTCCACAGAGCTTGGAGCAAGAAGGAGGTGGCCATGCACACGAGAAGACCCCAATGGGTTGGCTCTTCACTTTGAGGTAGGGACTTCTTTGCCTTCCCCCTAGTTCTACCATGCTAGGGCCTCCAAACCCACCTTTCAAGCCATTAGAATCCATGCCAGGTTGTGCATGCGTGTTTGGTACTTTCCATTGTGCTTGGATTGGGGTTTTGGGTGTTGTGACATTCATGTATGCATGTGAGATTTTGGAGTGTAGATGCATATCCTTACCATGCATGGGTGTGAATGAGGGTGGTTTGTGCCTATGGAATGTGTTTACATCGTTCTCCATGCTACCATCCACTTGTGCACACCAAAGTTGTGGTTTTGGGGCATTTTTGGAGGTCTCGGGTTGCCACCCGGCCTCTGTCTATGGTCGCGATGGGGGTCCCTATCACGACGTATCTCCCTGTCGCCTTCTATTTTGAATGCGTCGCCAATACTTGTCGCGTTCTTGTCGCGACGGGTATATACGTCGTGTTCATTCGGCTTCTGTGTGGTGGCGACAGCCTACCCCATCGTGTTATGAATGCAATAGGGGTATGTGTCACCTTCTTGACCAGGTCACGATTGGCAGGGTCGTCGTGCTCTTGTGGCGACGGACCCCTACACCGCCTCTCTGACAGAGAGGATAGGCGACCTGTTCGGAGTTCCATTCTGCTGCGTCTCTATTTTCTTGGCACCTGTGCTATTTCTTAGCACGGTGCTACACTAGTCTTTCGCCCGGTGCTAGGCACTTGTGGGCTTGTCTGTTGAGAGGTTTTTATCGTTACCTGGACCCCCGCTCCCCACGCATCTATTGAGGGAGTTCTCTGCGCAACTGGTGAGCTTGAGTCTATGGACTCTGGTAGCAGAGGGGAAAACAGTGGGGACAGCGGTGTAGAGTCGTTTGCAGAGCTCTCTTAGTTGAGTCTGGGATGCCGAGGTGGTTGAGGAGTTCTTCTGGAGCAGATCAGCTAGTCCTTCCCAATGTCTCACTCTACTTATTTCTGGTACCACTTAGAGGGGCCAGGTGTGGGGCCGTAGTCCGGTCAGACTACGATAGTTGTGGTGGTTACTTGTAGTTCCGCGTCTCACTCTGACAGGAGGTGCTAGACATGGACTGGTGGTCGAGGGTAAGGCGTGGGGCGCACCTGATCGGTTGACTAGTGGTATTTGCCTCTGTGACTAGTGTCTTTGTCCAGGAAGTTTCATTGTCTGTGTTTGCAGCCTTGGGGCTTGTCCTAGTGCCATGGTTCACATGGGTTTTCGCTCTCGACGTGTTTAGACCGATGGTCGTGTAGTTACTTTCCGCTTCTACACTTACTCTGTTAGTAGAATAGATTTGCTTGGTTAATTTCATTTATACACATAGATCTATTCTGCTTGATAGAACCAGTGGGAGATTTGTAGTCCCTACTAGGCTTCTTTGTGAAGCTCATTCCCTCCATTACAGGTGAGACTTCACAGCAGCGCCACCCGCGACGGACTATGGAGACTGGGTTGTAGTAGACGGCACCCTCGTTGAGCAGTGTTTCCCCTTTTCACTAGTTGGTTCTTCACCCTCCGGGTATGCCCCTAACGGATCTAATATCCCCTTTTTATTTCTATACTCGTACTTTGTTATTTGGGACTGTACTAGATTTGAACTTGTGATGTAGTCTTCCTTTCACTTGTTAGTACACTTTAGTGCTTGGTTGTCATCATTTACTTCCCTTACATATCTTGTTAGACTGATCCGTTAGCCCTTCCAGGTCTTCGGACCCGTGGGTGGCGACACTGGCGGCTGGATTCTCGATGGGAGCCAGGGGGTCCGGGTGTTGGGGTCGTTACAGTGGTATTAGAGCAAGGGGTCTATCAAGACTTGTAACGACAACACAAGTTCCATATGAAGTACAAGTAACACTACTAGCCACCAGTTAATCGGTTAACTTAATCGTTAGATTGTGACACAGGACATAGCTCCACGTAGACGCCAGCAGATCAGAGAGCTGATGGAGCATTTGGACGACGCGCCAGCTGGGTCGGTCATGGGAGAGCACGCCACGACAGATGCTCAGCCTCATCACGATGATCAACAGGGTGTTCTTTTGTAGCAGGGAGCACAACAGCAGCAGTGGTATCCACCCCTGCCCCTGCCAGACGTCATGGAGCAGTAGTGGAGAGCTATGTTCTAGGCTCCGTGGTACGACTAGAAGATGCCAGCAGGAGGTCATCAATTTGTAGAGATGGCAGTAGAGGAGCAGCCACCAGTGGCTCCGTAAGCAGCACTAGTACAGCCAGAGGTACCACCAGTAGCACGACAACTGACTCCAGTGGTGGCAGTAGCACTTGAGGATAGGACAATGCTCCTGGAGAGATTTCTTCATCTTCGGCCTCCGACCTTCTACAGCGACTATGATCCTGACCGAGCAGAGAGTTGGGTCCATGAGCTCGAGCGTACGTTCGAGACCCTAGACTGTGGAGAGCAGGAGTAGGTCCGATTAGCAGTTTATCAGCTGAAGGGGTCAGCCCACGAGTGGTGGAGAGCAGTGACACATACCAATTTTTATGGTAGGAGGCTGGACCAAATAGCTTGGGAGCAAGTTTTGGAGGTCTTCTACGGCGAGTACTTCCCCGACTACGCTTGTCGTGAGAGGAGGGACCAGTTCCACGAGTTGACGTAGGGAGAGCTGATCGTAGCACAGTACCACCAGAGGCTTGTTTGTTTGTTACGACACGTTCCTCACGTAGCCACTAGTGAGCAGGCTCATACTAAGTGGTTCATTAGTGGTTTATTTTTGAAGTTGAGGTGGGCCATGGCTGGCCACCTCTGCGACACCTTGGCAGTGGTAGTGGTCAGAGCTATGGCTTTGGAGAGGGAGTGTCGGTTCTAGCCACAGCAGGGAGGAGGTTCGGCGAGGTCTAACCCGTACCAGTGTCCTTCGGGCAGCCAAGAGAGTGTGTCCTCTTGTTCATCTTCGGGTATAGGCAGTGCTGGCCTGACCTCGAAGATGAAGAAGTTGTTCACACAAGGGGGTCGAAGGCGTTACCAGCAGTCACCTCAGCAGCGATGTCAGCCAGAGCTGCTAGTGGAGCAGTCAGTGCAGCACGGGGCAGAGCAGGGTCTGTGTCACTAGAGCACGAGTTGTTTTCTCTGTGGGCAGCCAAGCCACTTTAGGCGAGAGTGCCCGTTGAGGAAGGGGCAGCAATAGTTGGCTCCTCCGCAGAACACGCAGTGTCACGCCTCGATGTGGAATATCGGAATGCGAGGTAGTTGCAAGTAAACGGGTACAGATCAAGTACTAGACATCAAACCATTGCACAATGAATAATACTAAAGATAATCCTTCTCATTAATAACTTTCAAATGTCTAGTTACAACCACTAATATCAGAGCCATTCTATAGGGCCCAAATACATTGAAATAAAAGTAAAAGACTAAACTGACACTCTAACATAATGCTAAGACACTAGGGTGCTCATAACGTCACTCCTGGTTGTTCTCGTCCTCTTGAGTGTATAGTTCATCCTCAGTCTCACCTGAGAACACAACGACAAATAACGGAGGGTGAGCGATAATGCCCAGTAGGACTTAAATGTCAATAGTCAAGCAGGCTTTAAATAATTAATGCACTAAAGGCAGAGTAACTAATGATAGAGCGAGAGAGTCAAGTATAAGATAGCAAGATAGCACGTGAACGAAATAGCACAACTTTCCAAATATAGCAAAAGTGTCGAGTATGGCACAAAATAGCAAGATGGCCATAGCACAAATAGCACAAAGTATAGCAATAGCACAATGGGTATAGTATAGCACTTTTGTCAATAGACAACGAGAGAACATAGTACTTTTTTATTGTCATTTAGATAGTCGAGATAGATAGCACTCGAGTGTAATGCCAAAACACTCTGATCATTTAACTCCATGGGCACTAGCACTTTCGGGCGCACATCCCAGGACCAGATCGGGCCCTTTATATATTGCCAGGCATTGGTTATGTTGTTTATCTTTAGAAAATCAGTCAATGCTCAATATAGAGGACCAAGAAATAGATGAGAGCACTAGATGAATAGATGAGATAGTAGAGTGAACGTGAATAGATGAGCGAGTAGAGTATAGATGAGAGCTAGTGGACATTGCACGTAACACGTCGAGTAAACAGGCGATAGTAACAGTTGCACAACACGCGCACGTGGTGTTGGCAGTGAGGTGGAACTCACTACCTTTCCGCTGGCCATGATACGCATAGGTCCAAAGGTCTGGCGTGATTCAAGATAAGAGCGAACTTCTAATAGCCGTTTGGATCATGTTGATCCCTAAAGGGTATCATAGGTGTTAGGGTACAACCGGCTCGTCAACCATGTGGGAATCCATGGACAGAGGAGACTTACGGAGGCCTTGAACAAAGACTCACTAGTCCGGCAGAAGGAGTATCCGACGGAGAGTTCATCCAAGTCAAGAGAGAGTGTGTATATAGAAACAAGTGCTCGACGTTCTAGAGGAATTCTAGAATAGTGGAGCGTCGGTATCGGTGTTCCAAAACATCGCGAGAAAACGTACACAAGTATATTTAAGAATGAGGCAATTTAATGACATAAATTACCAGATAAATTATGTAACATGTTCATGCCAATTAAGCCATATTTGGATGGTTCAAAGTGTGTGTGCATGTGAATAAGAAAATCATGGACAAGATAGATCATGTGATTGACTTGAATTAATTAAAATATATTTCATATTTACAACTTCATTTTTCAGTATTTAAAACAGTTAACAAGATATGGGAAGAGCTGAAGAACAACAAGACTTGCAAAAAGATGGGTTTTCCTGTAAAAAAAGTCAGATCGCGACACACCCTAATAAGGGTCGTGACAGGGTCAACTGAGATCGCGTTGGGGTCTTGTACATGTCGCGACGGGCTTGTCGGTTTGGGTAGGCAAGTCGTGACGGGTTCATATGAAGAAGGCGATAGGTCTGTCACACCAGAAGGTCAGGTCGCGAAGGGGGTCCTATCATGATCAGATCGCAACAGTGATGCTTGTCAAGATCTGCCTGAGAACGCGGCCTATCGGGCCGTCGTGTTCTCAGGTCCCTGGCCTGAGTCCCACAGAGATCAGACATGTTCTTGGTTCTTGGTCCAAACTTACCTTATTTTGACACAGGGACATTCAAAAATTCATAACTAATTGTACAAGCGACGAAAAATCATTAAACGCGTTGGAAATTGATCTAGACTCACATGGGTACTTACAGTAATTTGGAATTGGAAAACAAGCATGGTTTCAACAGGCTTTAATCAAATCAAACATGGAGAACATAATACTGAGAACAGTTGAGATGCAAGAATTAATTAGCAAGATAGGATGCATGAAAATTAGGGCTTTCAGGGGCAAACAATCCCTAATAGCCATCAGTGTCTCCAGTAAAATTTTTGTGGCAGGGGATAGAGACATGGAGATCTAGATTTTTGAAAAGGGTTCGGGGTCATGTAAGTTGCAGAACATGAAAAATCAAGAACAAAAGACATGCTCGATGGAAAATTATGAAACCAAAGGGCTTTTGTTCCTGATGGATGAAACATCCTACAGATGAATTTTCATGGTTTATGCTCGTGAGAATGCCTACCTTTGGACGATTTCCTCTTCTAGGGCTAGAACTTGAAGAACGAGAGAGTGAGCTTGAGAAGTGCTTCTTCCCATGAAATCCCCTCCTCCTTGGCCTCTCCTCCTAGTCCAACAAGTCTTGGGTACGAGCTAGGGCCGACCATGGGGGTTTAAAGAGAGTATTTATGTCTCTCCCCCTTTCTATTTCCTAATAAGACTCTAATTACTATTAATTTCAGGATTTCCTATTTCTTCTCCTCTTTCTAAGCATGAGAACTCCTAATTGGGTTAGGATGGGAGCTAAATTCGTGGCCAACCCATTAGGGTAGGTTTAGGAATCCCAATCCAACTCAAACTTCCATTTTAATGCATTAAATACCTCTTTTCTATTTAAGTAATAATTCAATTACGAATTTAAGGTATTTTTCTATTATTCTTCCTTTAAAAATCCCTATTTTGGCCCACTAATTTCTAATGGGTCCATTTAACAAAGCCCATTACTTCTTTTCATTTAATGAGTTTTATTTAATTCTCTTTTACTTGATTTTCTAATTGATTTTATTTTTATTATTATTAAATTTTTATTTTTCGAAAATTCCAGTTTGCTACATCCTCCCCCTCTTAAAAGAATTTGGTCCCCAAATTCATATGATCATAATGGAGGGAATGTCTTACCGAAAAGATCGGGGTAGTTCCGTCTGATGGTTCCTTCCGGTTCCCATGTGGCTTCTTCCACTCCGCGGTTATTCCATAAGACTTTAAGCATGTGGATGGGATGGTTCCTGAGCTGTTGTATCTTCTATTCTAGTATCTAGACTGGCTTCTCTTCGTATGTCACATCTTTGTTCAGCACCAACTTTTCGTGACGAATGATATGGGTAGGATCATATACATACTTCCTGAGCATGGAGATATGGAACACATTGTGTATACATGCCAGATCCGGTGGCAACGCCATTCGGTATGCAACCTCACCAATCCTTTTGAGTACCTCAAAAGGGCAGATGAATCTAGTACTAAGCTTTCCTTTCACACCAAATCTTTGGATGCCACGAGTAGGTAACACCTTTAAGAATACATGATCACCGACTTGGAATTCTAAGTCCCGCCTTCTTTTGTCGGCATAGCTCTTTTGTCTGGACTGAGCAGTCTTCAGCTGGTCTCTAATCACCTGAATGTCCTTTGTTGTTCGTTGTACCATATCCAGGCCTAGACATTGCTGTTCTCCCACCTCATTTCAGCATGCAGGAGATCTACAATTTCTTCCGTAGAGTGCTTCGAATGGTGCCATCTTGATGCTCGCCTAGTAACTGTTGTTATAGGCAAACTCAATAAGGGATAGATGCTCGTTCCAATATCCTTGGAAGTCTATAGTGCATGCTCTCAGCATGTCTTCCACTATTTGGTTGGTTCTTTCAGTTTACCCATCAGTTTGTGGATGGAATGCGGTACTAAAGTTGAGTTTAGTACCCAATGCACCTTGTAGTCCTTTCCATAAATGAGATGTAAATCTTGGATCTCGGTCCGAGACTATAGATGAAGGAACACCATGTAGTCTTACAATCTCTTTGACATATAGGGCAGCTAGTACCTCCACCGACCACTTGCTCTTTATAGGCAGAAAGTGGGCGGACTTGGTTAGTCAGTCAACTATGACCCATATGGCGTCGAGTCTACCACGAGTCTTGGGTAAACCCATGATGAAGTCCATGCCAATGCTTTCCCATTTCCATTCCGGATATCTAGCAGTCTGAGTACACCAACATGGCGCAAGTGTTCTGCTTTTATTTGTTTGCAAGTAAGGCAGTGAGCGGCATGTTCAGCTACCTCTCTCTTCATGTTCGGCCACCAAAATGTTCTTTTCATGTCATGATACATTTTGGTACCTCCTGGATGAATAGTGTACTTTGTCTTGTGAGCTTCATCCATTAGCTCCCTCTTCAGTTCTTCATTGTCGGGGACGCATGTCCTCCCTTGGAACACCAGTCTTCCATCCTCAGTCATAGCAAAGTCCAGTCTTTCAGCTAAGGTTTCTTTGATGCGGACTAAGAATGGATCATTATCTTGTTGGATTTTAATTTCTTCTAGCAAGTCGGATTGAATCTTGATGTTGGCAATCAAGACTCGATCATCTCTATGTTCAATAGTTAAGTCTAACCTTGCGAATTGTTCTAGTAGTTGCATCTCGCCAAGGACTAGACTTGAAATAGATGCCATCGGCTTTCTACTAAGAGCATCAGCCACGACGTTTCCCTTGCCTGGATGGTATTCGATGTTGAAGTCGAAATCTTTCAGATATTCTAGCCATCTTCTCTGTCTCATGCTGAGTTCTTTCTGGGAGAATAAATACTTCTGACTTTTATCGTCTGAGTAGACAGTGAATTTCTCTCCATACAAGTAGTGTCTCCAGATGTTCAAGGCGAAGACCACGGCTGCCAACTCCAGATCATGCATGAGGTAGTTGACTTCATGAGTCTTCAGTTGTCGAGAAGAGTAGGCGATGACTTTCTCCTTTTGCATCAGTACACACCCTAGCCCAATTCCTGAGGCATCAGTGTAGACAGAGAAATCTTCTCCCTCTATTGGCATAGCGAGAACAGGTGTTGAGGTCAGGCAATCTTTAAGAGTTTGGAAACTTTTCTCACACTCTTTACTCCAGGAGTATGGATTCTCCTTTCGTGTCAGTCGTGTGAGAGGAACGACGATCTTGGAGAAGTCCTTGATGAACTACCTGTAGTAGCCAGCCAGCCACAAGAAACTTCTGATTTCTGTGACATTGGTCGGTCTCTCCCAATTGAGTACAGCTTTGACTTTGGATGGATCAACGGAGATGCCGTCCTTTGAGATGACATGGCCCAAGAAGGACACTTCTTCCAGCCAGAATTCACACTTGCTAAGCTTTGCGTACTGTTTGTTGTCTCGCAAGACTTGCAATGCAATCTTCAGATGTTCTTCATACTCTTCTTTGGTCTTTGAATAAATGAGGATATCGTCGATGAAGATGACCACGAACTTGTCAAGGTATGGTCGATATATGTTGTTCATGAGTTGCATAAAGGCTGTAGGATCATTGGTTAGACCAAAAGGCATAACGACGAATTCATAATGTCCATACCTGCTCCTGAAAGCCATTTTGAAGATATTGTCATCCTTTATCCTCATTTGGTGATAGCCAGATCGAAGATCGATCTTGGAGAAATATTTAGCTCCGGATATTTGGTGGAATAGCTCATCGACCCTAGGCAATGGGTACTTGTTCTTGATGGTAAGCTGATTGAGTTGACGATAGTCGATGCATAGTCTCATCGATCCATCTTTCTTCTTGACGAATAGCACGGGTGCTCCCCATGGGGAAGTACTCGGTCTAATGAACCCCTTCTCTAATAGCTCCATCAGCTGCATCTTCAACTCCTTTAGCTCGGAAGGTGACATCCGGTATGGTTGACGCGATACCGGGGCATGGTTGACGCGATACCGGGGCAGCTCCAGAGATCAACTCTATGGCAAAGTTTACATCACGTTCCGGGAGAATCCCTGGCAGATCTTCAAGAAACACATCGGGGTAACCCTGGACTATGTGGATGTCTTCTATCTTAGAACCTTCTTTTCAACAACTATGGCTTCTAGGAAAGCAATGCACTTATCACTTTTATGGCAGAGATTAGAGACATCCATCTCTTATGTCTAATCCAAGAGAATGCCAATTTAGGAAAGTCACTAAAAGTAACCTTCCCTTTCTTACAGTCGACACTTGCCCCATATGTGGACAACCAGTCGGCTCCCAATATTACATCATAGCCTTCCATAGGCATACACACCAGGTCGGCTTTTAGGTTATAGTCTCCGATCATTACATCGGTAGATGGAAAGTATTTGTTCAATTTCTCCTTGTCCCCTAGTGGCGTTGTGACAGAGAACTCACAACCCATGGATATAGGTTTTGCAGTTAGGGTGTCAGCAAAGTGTTGAGATATAAATGAATGAGTTGCTCTAGTATCAAATAAGACAAATGCTCATAAGGAGAAAACTTGTAGAGTACCTTCTACCATGCCACCGTTCGTAGCGGGTTCCTCATCATGCAGGGCTTGCAGTCTTCCCTATTTCTTAGGCGCATTAGGGTGCCTCTCATGTTCTTTCAGCAGCGGGCACTCGGAGATGCGGTGCTCGCGACTTCCACAGCGCAGACATACGCCGACTTTCCTCCAGCACTCGTCAGCGGTGTGACTTGGCTTGTCACAGTGCTTGCAGTTACTTTTTTTTGGAGTGTTGGAGACTGGGATCTTGGGTTTCCTTTCTTGGCTGAGTCCCTCTATGATGTTGAAGGGACACTTCTTACCATTGTTCGGCTTCGCAAACGACTGTCCAGAGGTCATTTCCATTTTCACGAACTTCCCTTTGATACGGTCGGTGATGTCCGTAGCATCTTCCAGCAGCTGTGCTTTCTTCACCATCTCAGCGTAGGTCTGGATGTCGAGAGGTGCTAGTTGGGTAATGTATTGAGGCTTAAGGCTGTTGAGGAAGCGCTTAGCCTTCATTCTCTCAATGTTCACTAGGTGTTCAGCATACCTTGCCAGTCTAGAGAACTGGGCTTCATATTCGGCCACAGTCAAGCTCCGCTGTTTCAGAGCAGCGAATTCCGCAGCCTTCCTTTCTTGGACACGCTCTGAGAAGTATTTGGAATTAAAAGCTTCTTTGATGTCGGTCCAGGTGAACTGACCATTAGCTCTGGTCGCTTCAACAGACTCCCACCAAGCGCGGGCATCCTTTTCAAGTTGGAATGTGGCCAGCAGCATCTTATCCCCCGCTACGCATTGCATGATACGGAAGATTCTTTCCGTTTCTTTGAGCCAGTGTTCTGCTTCATCCGGATCCGTGGATCCACTGAACCTAGGTGGGTTCAGACTCTGGAAGTTATGATGTAGGTAGCCTGCACCACGATTGCCACCTCCTTGGGTAGCTTGCACAATTGCGCGAGTAAGTTCTTGAATGGTCTGTTGCATGCCCCTCATTTGAGCACGTTCAGCCGTCATCTTGATTTCTTAGTTCCTACAAAAATAACTTATTGTCATGATATTTATGTGAAATTTAATTCGTGCGTGTGTGAGTTCATTTTAGCTAGTTACCAATGGTTCTAACCACAACTCACATAGGTAGGATAATTGACTCTAGTCGAGGCTGGTCAACCTAGATCATCCTATACTTAAGAATAACCTAGGCTCTGATACCACAAAATTGTCACGCCCCGACGCAGAATATTGGAACGCGAGGCAGTTTCAAGTAAACGGGTACAGCGCAAGTACTAGACATCAAACCATTGCACAATGAATAATACTAAAGATAATCCTTCTCATTAATAACTTTCAAATGTCTAGTTACAACCACTAATATCAAAGTCATTCTATAGGGCCCAAGTACATTGAAATAAAAGCAAAAGACTAAACTGACACTCTAACATAATGCTAAGACACTAGAGTGCTCATAACGTCACTCCTGGTCGTTACCGTCCTCTTGAGTGTATAGTTCATCCTCGGTCTCCCCTGAGAACACAACGACAAATAACACAGGGTGAGCGATAACGCCCAGTAGGACTTAAATGTCAATAGTCAAGCAGGCTTTAAATAATTAATGCATTAAAGGCAGAGTAACTAATGATAGAGCGAGAGAGTCAAGTATAAGATAGCAGGATAGCACGTGAACAAAATAGTACAACTTTCCAAATATAGCAAGAGTGTCGAGTATAGCACAAAATAGCAAGATGGCCATAGCACAAATAGCACAAAGTATAGGAATAGCACAATGGGTATAGTATATCACTTTTGTCAATAGACAACGAGAGAACATAGCACTTTTTGATTGTCATTTTATAGTCGAGATAGATAGCACTCGAGTGTAATGTCAAAACACTCTGATCATTTAACTCCCATGGGCACTAGCACTTTTGGGCGCACATCCCAGGACCAGATCGGACCCTTTATATATTGCCAGGCAAGGGTTATATTGTTTATCTTTAGACAATCAGTAAATGGCCAATATAGAGTACCAAGAAATAGATGAGAGCACTAGATGAATAGACGAGATAGTAGAATGAACATGAATAGATGAGCGAGTAGAGTATAGATGAGAGCTAGTGGACATTGCACGTAACACGTCGAGTAAACAGGCGATAGTAACAGTTGCACAACATGCGCACGTGGTGTTCGCAGTGAGGTGGAACTCACTACCTTTCCGCTGGCCATGATACGCATAGGTCCAGAGGTCTGGCGTGATTCAAGATAAGAGCGAACTTCTAATAGCCGTTTAGATCATGTTGATCCCTAAAGGGTATCATAGGTGTTAGGGTACAACCGGCTCGTCGACCATGTGGGAATCCATGGACAGAGGAGACTTATGGAGGCCTTGAACAAAGACTCACTAGTCCGGCAGAAGGAGTATCCGACGGAGAGTTCATCCAAGTCAAGAGAGAGTGTGTATATAGAAACAAGTGCTCGACGTTCTAGAGGAATTCTAGAATAGTGGAGCGTCGGTATCGGTGTTCTAAAACATCGCGAGAAAACGTACACAAGTATATTTAAGAATGAGGCAATTTGATGACATAAATTACTAGATAAATTATGTAACATGTTCATGCCAATTAAGCCATATTTGGATGGTTCAAAGTGTGTGTGCATGTGAATAAAAAAAATCATGGACAAGATAGATCATGTGATTGACTTAAATTAATTAAAATATATTCCATATTCACAACTTCGTTTTTCAGTATTTAAAATAGTTAACAAGATATGGGAATAGCTGAAGAACAACAAGACTTGCAAAAAGATGGGTTTTCCTGCAAAAAAGTCAGATCGTGACACACCCTAATGAGGGTCACGACAGGGTCAACTGAGATCGCGACGGGGTCTTATACAGGTCGCGACGGGCTTGTCGGTTCGGGCAAGCAAGTCGCGACGGGTTCATATGAAGAAGGCGATAGGTCTGTCAGACCAGAAGGTCAGGTCGTGAAGGGGGTCCTGTCGTGATCAGATCGCGACAGTGATGCTTGTCGCGATCTGCCTGAGAACGCTGCCTATCGGGCCGTCGTGTTCTCAGGTCCTTGGCTTGAGTCCGACAGAGATCTGACATGTTCTTGGTTCTTGGTCCAAACTTACCTTATTTTGACACAGGGACGTTCAAAAATTCATAACTAATTGTACAAGCGACGGAAAATCATTAAACTAGTTGGAAATTGATCTAGACTCATATGGGTACTTACACTAATTTGGAATTGGAAATCAAGCATGGTTTCGACAGGCTTTAATTAAATCAAACATGGAGAACAGAATACTGAGAACAGTTGAGATGCAAGAATTAATTCGCAAGATAGGATGCATGAAAATTAGGGCTTTCAGGGGCAAACGATCCCTAATAGCCATCAGTTTATCTAGTAAAATTTTCGTGGCATAGGATAGAGGGTACATGGAGATCTAAATTTTTGAAAAGGGTTCGGGGTCATGTAAGTTGCAGAACATGAAAAATCAAGAACAAAAGACATGCTCGATGGAAAATTATGAAACCATAGGGCTTTTGTTCCTGATGGAAGAAACATCCTACAGATGAATTTTCATGGTTTATGCTCGTGAGAATTCCTACCTTTGGACGATTTCCTCTTCTAGGGCTAGAACTTAAAGAACGAGGGAGTGAGCTTGAGACGTGCTTCTTCCCACGAAATCCCCTCCTCCTTGGCACTCTCCTCTTGGCCCAACAAGTCTTGGGTACGAGCTAGGGCCGGCCATGGGGGTTTAAAGAGAGTATTTATGTCTCTCCCCTTTCTATTTCCTAATAGGACTCTAATTACTATTAATTTCGAGATTTCCTATTTCCTCTCCCCTTTCTAAGCATGAGAACTCCTAATTGGGTTATGATGGGAGCTAAATTCATGGCCAACCCATTATGGCAGGTTTAGGAATCCCAATCCAACTCAAACTTCCATTTTAATGCATTAAATACCTCTTTTCTATTTAAGTAATAATTCAATTACGAATTTAAGGTATTTTCCTATTATGCTTCCTTTAAGAATCCCTATTTTGGCCCACTAATTTCTAATGGGTCCATTTAACAAAGCCCATTACTTCTTTTCATTTAATGGGTTTTATTTAATTCTCTTTTACTTGACTTTCTAATTGCTTTTATTTTTATTTTTATTAAAAAAAAATTGAAAAATCTTGTTTGCTACACGCAGTAGGCCCCGCAGATGCAGTACCCTCCACCCCAGCAGCCACAACGTCAACAGCAGCACCAGGGTCAGTTCCAGCCGCCACAGCAGTGCTAGCAGCAGCATCAACAGCCGCAGCGAGGACATGGATGTGGACGCGTGATGAACATCACTAGGGAGGAGGCGGAGGCCTCCAATATGGCCATTGGTACTGTTCCTATCCTTGGGAGAGCTATGCGTGTTTTGATTTATCCCGGTGCTACATATTGTTTTGCTTCAGAAGAGTTCTTTGGTTTGCTTACTGAGTTTGCTTCGGAGAGGACCTGTAACCTAGCAATTGAGCTTCCAACGGGTGACTATGTGCATACTCTGGGTTACCTAGAGGGTGTCACCGTCGAGGTGCAGGGTCACCCTTTACCAACCAGACTATTTTCCTTACAGATTCACGACTTTGATGCCATCCTTGGCATGGATTGGTTGGAGGCACACTCTGCATTGGTGGACTATTAGCGGAAGACCGTGCAGTTCGAGATACCAGGAGCCCCTGTGCTTTGCTTCTGAGGTACACGGTCTACCCACTGACCTCTCGTATCTTTCTGTAGAGCTCGTCGCTTGATCCGAGATGGTTGTGTAGCATATCATGCTTCTGTGAGTTTCTCGGATTTTGGTGAGTTGTCTGTTTCTGACGTGCCTATTGCTTGTGAGTATGCTGATGTGTTTCTAGAGGACCAACCTAGTTTACCGTTAGAGTAAGAGGTAGATTTCTCCATTGAGTTGTTTCCGGGGACGATGCCTGTATCCAAGGCACCGTACCGGATGGCGCCGATGGAGCTGCGGGAGTTGAATCGCCAACTCGAGGAGCTACTCGAGAAGGGATTCATTCGTCCGAGCTGTTTGTCTTGAGGTGCGCCTATGTTGTTTGTGAGGAAGAAGGATGGCAGTCTCAGGTTGTGCATTGATTATCGGTAGCTGAACCAGTTTACAGTTAAGAATAAGTATCCGTTGCCCAGGATTGACGACTTGTTTGACCAGTTGCAGTCAGCTTCAATGTTCTCAAAGATTGACTTGAGTTTTGGTTACTACCAGCTGAGGATCAGGGAGTCAGATATCACCAGATCAGCTTTTTGTACCCGTTACAGACACTTCAAGTTTGTCGTGATGCCTTTTGGGCTCACGAATGCACCGACAGCCTTCATGGAGTTGATGCATAGAGTGTTCTGAGAGTACCTGAACCGGTTCGTGGTAGTGTTCGTGGATGACATCCTGGCATACTCAGCGACTGCGAAGGAACACGAGGTGCACTTGAGGCTCATGTTGGAGGCACTGAAGAGTCACCGCCTTTATGCCAAGTTCAGCAAATGTGAATTTTGGCTGAAGGAGGTGCACTTTTTGGGTCATGTGATGTTAGGTGCAGGTGTGGCAGTGGATCCTACCAAGGTCGAGGCAGTGGTTTCTTGGGGCCAGCCCACTACAGTTGCAGAGGTGCCTAGTTTTCTGGGGTTGACAGGTTACTACCAGAGGTTTGTGCAGGACTTCGCCAAAGTTGCAGAGCTGCTGATGAGGTTGACCAGGCAAGAGACCAGGTTTGTGTGGATGACAGAGTGTGAGCAGTGTTTTCAGGAGCTGAAGGATAGGTTGACTTCAGCTCTGATCCTTGTTTTGCTGTCTGGCAGTGGTGGTTTTGTCGTCTACACCGATGCTTCTGGAGCTGGTCTAGGTACCGTGTTGATGCAACATGGGAGGGTAGTCACTTATGCTTCTAGGCAGCTGAAGAAGCATGCGCAAAACTACAAGACACACGACTTGGAGATTGCAGCGGTCGTGTTTGCCTTGAGGTTGTGGAGACATTACTTGTATAGAGAGGTGTTCGAGGTGTTCACAGATCACAGAAGTTTGCAGTATGTCTTCACTCAGAGGGATCTGAACCTGAGGCAACGCAGGTGGGTCGAGTACCTGAAGGACTACAACTTTACTCTTGCCTATCACCCGAGAAAGGCTAATGTCATAGTAGACGCTTTGAGTAGGAGAGCCCACTTGAGTTCTTTGTTGGTTAGACATTGGAGGTTGTTGGAGGGCACAGTGCAGGGAGTGTTCCTTCCGTCGAGAGTCAGAGGCAGAGCAGTGTTGACCAGTTTGACAGTTCGTCCAGCCGTATACCAGTAGGTGTTAGAGGCTCAGAGTGCAGATTCAGAGTTGTCAAAGTTTTGTAGATGCCAGAGGTAGAGTTGGACGAGGACAGTGAGGTTAGGTTCAGAGGCAGTCTGTACATTCCAGCAGACATCAGGCAGAAGCTGTTGGCTGAGGCACACCGTTTGAGGTACTCTGTTCATCCCGGCTCCACGAAGATGTACCACGACTGGAGGTGACTCTTTTGGTGGCCTGAGATGAATAGAGATCTTACTGAGTTTGTTACTTGTTACCTTACCTATCAGCAAGTGATGGTGGAGCACCAGTTCCTGGTGGTGAGCTTCAGTCGTTACCCATTCCCGTGTGGAAGTGGGAACACATCACCATGGACTTTGTTGTTGGGTTACCTTGTACTTCACAGGGGCACGACAGTGTTTGGGTAGTCATCGACCGACTAACGAAGATAGCTCGTTTCCTACCGGTTAGATCAGCTTCAACAGTAGATAGACTTGCCAGACTATTCGTGGACAGAGTTGTAATGTTGCACGGGAACCCAATATCTATTGTCTCCGATAGAGATCCGAGGTTCACTTCTCGTTTTTGGCACAATTTTCAGAAGGCACTGGGCACCGAGTTGAGATTGAGTTCAGCCTATCATCCGCAGACAGATGGCCAGTCAGAGAGGACCATGCAGACCCTTGAAGATATGTTGAGGACGTGTTGCCTGGACTAGGGCGGCACGTAGGAGTCGCACCTTCCCATGGTGGAGTTCGCTTATAATAATATCTTTCACTCCAGCATTGGGATGGCGCCCTACGAGGCTCTGTACGGTAGAGCATGTCGGACACCGTTGCACTGGCACGAGGTTGTAGAGAGGCAGATACTGGGACTAGAGTTGGTACAGCAGTGTGCAAACACAGTGAGACTGATCAGACAAAGACTACAAACAACACATAGCAGGAAGAAGAGCTACACAGACATTCTTCGGAGGCCACTTTAGTTTGAGGCAGGTGACAGTGTGTTTCTACAGATCTCCCCTACCAAGGGCGTTCTCAGGTTTGGGAAGAGGGGCAAGCTTAGTCTGAGGTTTGTGGGTCCCTTTCCCATCCTAGAGTGGGTGGGTGAGGTCGCGTACATGTTGGCTCTTCCGCCTGAGCCAACAGGAGTTCCTTATTTGTTTGAGTGATTGGCATATTGCTTGCCTTCGTCCCCAGGGTTTCGACCTTAATTTCGAAGATGAGATTGTTTTTTTTTGTTGGTTAGATTGTAACATCATGGTTCTTTGGCCAACACCCTTCTGTCAAGGTCGCGACCTATTGGGCTGTCTCCTTCTGAAGGCGACAGGGGTAACTATCGCATTCTGGTTAAGAACGTGATGGGTTACCCCGTCGCGACTCTACTCTGACCGCAACATGCTTTTTTGTCATCTTGCTGTTGGGACAGTTGGGACATGTGTTGTGGCACATGCATATGAATGCGACATGCCAGACCATAGCATTCATAATGTCAGGTCTGCCAGGATGATGCGTGGCGGGTTTGGCTGTCGGGTCTAACGGTTCTTCCAAATCGCGACGTAGGAAACCGTCGCGTTAATGATGTTAATGCGACGGCTAGCCCCGTCGCGTTTTGAAGACTGAGGCCTATATTGGCTAGGCCATCAGACCAGTCTTCTTCTCCCCCTTCCTTCCTTCCTCCGACTCCCCTCTGTGTGTGTTCTATCCGTGGGGAGTGTGTGTGGGTGAGGGAGAGTGTGAAGTGGGGTGGTGTGTCCGTGCTCTCCTTCCTCGGTGTAGTGTTCTTCCCGGCATGGCGTGCTTTTCTTCGTGGTGTGACCTCTCCATCGGCTTGTAGAAGGATGTTCGTGGCTCGTGGACGGTGTCTCCGCGGAGCTTGGAGTGAGGAGGAGGTGGCCATGCACACGAGAAGACCCCAACAGGTTGGCTTTTCACTTTGAGGTAGGGACTTCTTTGCCTTCCCCCTAATTCTACCATGATAGGGCCTCCAAACCCACCTTTCAAGCCATTAGAATCCATGCTAGGTTGTGCATGTGTGTTTGGTGCTTTCCATTGTGCTTGGATTGGGGTTTTGGGTGTTAAGACATTCATGTATGCATGTGAGATTTTGGAGTGTAGATGTATATCCTTATCATGCATGGGTGTAAATGAGGGTGGTTTGTGCCTATGGAATGTGTTTACATCGTTCTCCATGCTCCCCTTCCCTTGTGCACACCAAAGTTGTGGTTTTGGGGCATTTTTGGAGGTCTCGGGTTGCCACCCGGCCTCTGTTTGTGGTCGCGACGGGGGTCCCTACCGCGCCCATGTCGCGACATATCGCCTCGTCACCTTCTGTTTTGAATGCGTCCCCAATACCTGTCACATTCTTTTCGTAACAGGTGTATACATCACGTTCATTCAGCTTCGATGTGGTGGCGATAGCCTACCTCGTCGCGTTATGAATGTGACAAGGGTATGTGTCGCCTTCTTGACTAGGTCGCGACCGGTAGGGTCATCACGTTCTTGTGGCGACGGACCCTTGCATCGCCTCTCTGACGGAGTGGGACTGGCGACCTATTCGGAGTTCCATTCCGCTACATCTCTGTTTTCTTGGCACCTGTGCTATTCCCTAGCTCGATCCTACACTAGTCTTCCTCCCGGTGCTAGGCACGTGTGGGCTTGTCCGTTGATAGGTTGCTACCGTTACCTGGACCCCCGGTCCCCACACGTCTGTTAAGGGAGTTTTCCGGGCGGCGAGCGAGCTCGAGTCTATGGACTCTGGTAGCAGAGGGGAAAATGTTGGGCACAACGACATAGAGTCATTTGCAGAGCTCTCTTAGCTGAGTCTGGGACCCCAAGGTGGTTGAGGCGTTCTTCTGGCACAGATCAGCTAGTCCTTCTCACTGCCTCACTCTACTTGGTTCTGGTACCACTTAGAGGGGCCAGGCATAGGACCGTAGTCCGGCCAGACTATGGCAGTTGTAGTGGTTACGGTGGTTACTTGTAGTTCCATGTCTCACTCCGACGGAAGGTGCTAGACATGGACTGGTGGTCGAGGGTAAGGCGCGGAGCACACCTGACCGATTGACTAGTGGTAGTTGCCTCTGTGGCTAGTGTCTTTGTCCAGGCAGTTTCATTGTTTATGTTTGTAGCCTTGGGGCTTGTCCCAGTGCCATGGTTTACACAGATTTCCGATCCCGACGTGTTTAGACTGATGGCCGTGTAGTTACTTTCCACTGCCGCACTTACTCTGTTAGTAGAATAGATTTGCTTGCTTAATTTCAGTTATACACATAGATCTATTCTGCTTGTTAGAAGCAGTGGGAGATTGGTAGTCCCTACTGGGCTTCTTTGTGAAGCTCATTCCCTCCTTTACAGGTGAGACTTCACAGCACCACCACTCGTGGCGGACTGAGGAGACTGGGCCGTAGTAGACAGCGCCTTCGCTGAGCAGTGTTTCCCCTTTTCACTAGTTGGTTCTTCACCCTCGGGGTATACCCCTAAGGGATCTGATATCCCCTTTTTATTTCTATACTCGTACTTTGTTATTTAGGACTGTACTAGATTTGTACTTGTGATGTACTCTTCCTTTCACTTGTTAGTACACTTTAGTGCTTGGTTGTCGTCACTTACTTCCCTTACATATCTTGTTAGACTGATCCGTTAGCCCTTCGGGTCTCCGGACCCATGGGCGGCGACACTGGAGGCCGGGTTCTCGGTGGGAGCCGGGTGTCGGGGTCGTTATAGCCAGGGTCCCTCTAGAGGTGCCACGGAGAGGAGGATAGAGCCTGGACATAAGTGGAATGTAAGAGTGATTAGGGGATATGACGTAGGTGAGCAAGGGACAAACTTTATAAGTCGTATGGGCATTGTCATCAGGCTATATTGCAAAATATGGTAGAAACATTTTTCAAAACTACCTGAAGAGACAAAGAATGGAATATTTTGAAATCTTGAGGTTAATAGATTAATATTTAAAGTGGATATTGTGTATTTATAAGATATTTAAATTGGATTTGTAATATATATGTAGATGACCTATCGATGGGACCGGACTCCACAAACGGATAAGGAGATGTTATAGCATATGACAGCTATACAAAAAGGATGGTGTGGGATGTTGAAGTCGAAAGTAAGTGATTTTTCAAAAGTAATGTGTGATTGAATTTTTTTTTTTTGGTATCTTGATAATGAACAATTTGTTAACTTTGTAATTATCATTTTGTAGCATTATAAGGGCTAGACTTTTGAGGATGCTGTTAAATCTATTCCACCTAGTGTTGATCTGTCAGATTGGTGGACAATGTGTGAAAAATGGAACACAAGGGAAGAGTAGGTAAAATAATATGATTTAATTGAATATAGTATTTATGATTTTCTATTTGATATTTCATCAAATATATGTATTTTCTTCCTCTTAATAGGATATTGCTGAGCGTAATTGGCAGAATTGCACCCATCAAAATATGACATATCAGCGAGGGCTAACGAGTATATATCAATTAAAAGATGACTTTGTAACTTTTTCATTTTTTTGAATATAAATTTAATAATCTTTATTGACTATTTTATCTTACTTCATGATTATACATTTAATTTTAACAGGTGAAGACTCATCAGTGTGAGCCCGACCCATGGAGATTTTTAAGATGGGGAGATGTAAGGACCTCCCTGACGGTACCCAGTAGTGGGTTGATGTAGTGACATGTCACCCCTCTCGACTAGTTATGACGTGACGTGCACACAAACCAAATGAAAGCATCTTACACATCATTATGGGAAGGCCTTCTGTGTTGCATGCAATATATATTAGCAGTCCAAACACTAGAACTGCGCGTGTAGAAATACTAACATACAAAGTTGGGTTATAGCATGAAACACCAGTGCAAAACACCACATAAACATATATACAATACCATAATTTGTTCAAAATTATATGCTAGAAAGTCTGGATACAAAAGGGGTACAACCACCCCTTAAACATCTTATTAAAGCGGGGTGTTCACGGTTCGGTTTCGGTTCGGTTCAGTTTGGACCCCCTTTTTGAGAAAACTGAACCGAATTTAAAGTCAAACCGAACCGAACCAGTTCGGTTTGGTTTGAACCGAAATGGGAAAAAAGGGGGAAAAAGTGTTTAATGGGGGGGTTGTGAGCATCAAACTCACAACCTCCCTCATGGTAATGGGCGCCTCCAACCACTACATTGTTGTTTTTTTTGTAATATATTATATTGTTTATATTATATATACATATGTTCGCTTCATTTCGGTTCTTCAATCCCAAACCGAACTGAATTGCGATACTCTCCAAACCGAACCAAACCGAACCAGTCGGTTCGGTTCAGTTTTTCAGTTTGGACCAATTTTTGAACACCCCTATTAAAGCCTAGAGGTCGCCCAGCCTGGAACATGAGTGCAGCAAGAGTTGTCTTGGAGAGAGAACCATAACATGAGGAAGAATCTAAAATGGTGTTAATGAAGGCATGAGTTCCAAGGGAACCCAACAGGCAAACCAGCAAAATGAAAAGCATAGAAGCATGGTATAAAGTACAGTTATGAGGCTGTAGAAGTACAAAAGTTACCCAAAAGTACATAGCATGGAAGACTTACAGATTTCATGTTTATAGATATGCATGAATCATATTTCAAAGACATGATTGCTTGGCAGGGATTCAAAATCTTGCAAATGGCATCAGCAAATCTCTCAGGGGATGCATAACATATAGCTAACCACCTGTTAAAATAGGATGTTACATATACATACATACTCAAATTTGCCCAACTTAGTGAGCCTAATCACCCACATTTAACTTGTGGGATGAAACCGTCATCACAGTTAACCCCTCATGCATGACGCCAACCATAAGGAGTCCTAACCACCCTAGAGAGAAGGATCAAAGTCCCTTGCCAAGACAATCAGACATAGGAATTTCATAGGTTACCCCAAAAGGGTTCGAATCAAATTTCTGAATCAAACATGAAGACTCATAAATAGTGCAATACTAAGGAGTTGAAGGATGACTCCCAAAGGAATCAAAGGAGGAATTGGTTATGCCTACCTTTGTGTGGGGAAGACCAGTAGAAGGTCCATAGAGAACTGGACGGCCAAACCCACTAGGAAGTTGCTACAGCTCCAAGCACAAGCCTTCGATTTTCCAGTAGCAGAAGATAGAAAAAGTCCATTGGGAGTGGCCACCAAGGCAATATAAGGGCTTAAATTTTAATGTGGGTTATACTAACAAGGGGATCTAGACAGCTGGGCAACATGCAGACCAAAGGAAGATACAAATCCAGTGGATGAGACTGATGGCAATAAGAGTGGAAAGTTCTTCACATGACGATTAGTGCGATTTGCAGAAAGTATGAAGTATTCAGACAGGCATCTGGATCCATGCCAAAACGTTGGTAGGCCAAAGGAGTCAAATGATGACAGTCATTCCATCAATCTGACAAAAACACTAGTACTACAAGATTATACTAAATTCTGGTTTGCTAAGAGGACAAAGGGAACATGGACTGTTGACCAAAGTATTGATTACTAACTAAGACATTGGTTGCTATTTTTCTAACTAAAATATTGATTACCAACTAAACATCGATTACCAATTAAACATCGATTACCAATGAAACATCGATTATCAACTAAACATCGATTAGCAATTAAACATTGATTACCAATTAAACATTGATTACCAACTAAACATTGATTACCAATTAAACATTGATTACCAATTAAACATCGATTACCAACTAAACATCGATTACCAATTTAACATCATTACTGACTAAGGAATGTTGATATACAAAGTTCCCACTTCGACCGACAACGATATAAATAGAAACAGTCGAAGCTTCACGTCGTCATATACGAAGCTGCACTTCGATCGATAGCGATATAAACAAAAACATTTGAAGCTTCACTTCATCATATATGAAGCTCACTTCGTCATATGTGAAGTTCCACTTCATTATATACGAAGCTACACTTCGTCATATGCGAAGACACATGAAATACATTGTGGATGTGGGACCACGATGGTGGTAAGGCGAGCTGATAGGCCACCATCCCTACTCTAGCCAAATCTTCAAATGGTCCCACATACCGAGGACTGAGCTTTCCCTTCTTACTGAACCTAAAGACACCTTTAGTAGGAGATAACTTTAAGAATACATGATCTCCCATGGAGAATTCCAACGGTCTTCTCCTCTTATTAGCATAACTCTTCTGCTTGTCTTGAGCCGCTATGATTCTCTTCTTGATCACCCTGATTTTCTCTGTACAGTCTTGAATCAAATCTGACCCCATCAAACTCTTGTCCCTGACTTCAAACCAATAGATGGGGGTCCTACAAGGTCTTCCATACAGTGCTTCATATGGTGCCATACCAATACTAGAATAGCAACTATTGTTATAGAGAAATTCAACTAGTGGTAGATGGTCATCCCAATTCCCATGCCAATCAAGGCTGCATGCCCTCAACATATCTTCTAGGGTCCTGATTGTCCTCTCTAATTGTCCATCAGTTTGGGGGTGGTAAGCTGACCTAAATTTTAATTGGGTCCCCAAAGCTGATTGCAAGGCCTTCCAGAGTCTAGAAGTAAACCTGGAGTCTCTATCGAAAATGATGAATAGAGGAATTCCATGCAATCTGACTATCTCTTTGATGTACAACTGAGCTAGGCTTTCCACTGCTTAGGTCTTTATGTAAACATGAAAGTGTGTCGACATCGTGAGTTTGTCGACAACCACCCAAATGGCATCATGCTTCCTTGTGGTCCGAGGCAACCCTGATAAAAAGTCCATATTAATATAGTCCCACTTCCAAACTAGAATTTCAATTTTTTGCATCAAACCAACTAGCCTCTGGTGTTCAGCCTTAACTAACTGGTAGGTCAAACACTTCCTCACCAACTCTGCAATGTCTTTCTTCATACCTTGCCACAAAAACTACATTTTCAGATCTCCGTACATCTTGGTACTGCCAGGGTGAACCGAATACATAGATTTGTGCCCTTCCGACAGTAGAATCAACTTGGTTTCTTCATCCCTTGGCACACATATTCGGCCTTAAAATCTAATTAACCCCAAGTCATCTCTAACAAAACCTGGCCTACTTAATAAACCTTGCAATAATGGGTCTTTCAACTAAGCCTTCTGGATTCGGTCCAGGAGTGTAGAACCCACCTTTAAACCAGCAAGCATAAAACTCCCTACTTCCCGACTAGGGAGTGAGCAATGAATTCATCAATTTCCTTCCAATGTTGATCCAATTGCAAAGCCAAAAGCCTCTTTCTACTCAGTGCATCAACCACCACATTAGCTTTTCCTGGGTGGCAGTTCACGGAGAAGTCAAAATCCTTCAGTAACTCTAACCATCTGTGTTGCCTCAAATTTAGATCATTCTAAGAAAAGATGTATTTCAAGCTATTATGGTCAGTAAATACCTCAAATTGTTCTTCGTAAAGATAGTGATGCCAAACCTTAAGTGCATGCATAATAGCTGCCAGCTCTAAATCATGTGTTGGATAATTCTTCTCATGATCTTTTAGTTGTCTGGAGGCATAAGCTAGTACTCTGCCATACTACATCAAAACACGGCCAATTCCCCTCAGAGATGCATCAGTGTAAAGTACAAAACCTCCTGAGCCTTGGGGTAAGGTGAGTAAAGGTGCCGATGTGAGCTTTTCCTTCAACTTCTAAAAATTGTGCTCACAATCACTGGTCCACACATAAGGTGCTCCCTTTCTAGTCAGTTTAGTCATGGGCAACGCTAATGAAGAGAATCCTTCAATGAACCTCCTGTAATGCCCAGCTAGTCCTAAGAAACTCCTAACTTCGGAAGGATTCTTGGTTTGCTCCCAATTCAAAATGGCCTCGACCTTGCTGGGATCCATTGACGCTCCATTTCCTGAAATCACATGCCCATAAACACTGCTAGAGCATTGGTTAACCCAAAGGGCATCACTAGGAATTCATAGTGTCCATACCAGGTTCTGAATGCAGTCTTGGAAATATCATCTTCCATGATTCTGAGCTGATGGTAACTAGATCTTAAATCTATTTTAGAGAACACGACTGTAGACTGCAATTGAACAAATATGTCATCAATTCTAGGTAACAGGTACTTGTTTTTCATGGTTGCTTGATTTAACTTCATATAATCTATACACAACCTGAGGGATCAATCTTTCTTCCTAACAAACAAGACTAGGGCTCCCCAAGATGATACATTAGGCTTGATGTAACCCAATTCTAACAACTCTTGCAATTGCTTTTTTTAATTTTGCAAGTTCAACCGGTGTCAATCTATAGGGAGCTATAGACACTAGCAAAGTGCCCGACATAAGATCAATAGAGAAATCAATCTCTCTATGAGGAGGGAGGCCGGGCAACTTATTCGAAAAAACATCAAGAATTTCGTTACAACTTTTATGTCCCTGACGGATGGTTGCTTAAGCTTAGGGGGAATAGAAAGTACACAAGCTAGGTACCCCTAACACCCACTTCTTAACCACTTCATCACCTTGAGGGCTGATATTAAGTTCTTGGGGTTGCCACTCATAGGACATTGGTAACTAAGTCTTTTTACTATTGAACCACTCTCTGTTTGTCCTTGTATTTTGGTGATAACAAAACTTATGATGATATCAAAGTATATCTTTGTCATAACGATTTGATAAGTGAGCGCAACGATTTACCCTCACATCGATTTGCCTTTTATAACGATTCGCTAAGGCTCATAACGATTTGATAAGTGTGCGCAACGATTTGCCCTCACATCAATTTGCCTTCTATAACGATTCGCTAAGCCTCATAACGATTTGATAAGTGAGAAACAACGATTTGCTTCTCACATCGATTCGATAAGTTTCATAACGATTTGATAACTATAACGGTTTGTTAATTGAGAACAACGATTTGCTCTCACATCGATTTTCTAGTCACAACGATTTGATAAGTCATTCTTACATCGATTCACTTCAATTTAAACATAGAGTTCTTATTATCCTCTGAAGAGTTTTTGGCGCTTAAATGAGAAGTCAAATATCTTCTGACAAAATAAAGCTGCATGCTTGTCAGAAAAAGATATGACCTTCTATTTTCAGTATGATAGCAGAAACACAGTAGCATGCACTGTTATCTTGTAAACACTCTTTTATGCTAACAATCTCTTCTATGCTTACAGACCTCGAAGACCACCAGAGTCTGATTAAGACAAATGAAGAGAAGATTAGCAACGACTAGAAGAGCTCCAATGGATCTCTTCAACGGATCTATTCAAAGCCTCGCATATAAAAGATGAAGCAAGGCTGAAGAACAAGGATAGAGCTTTCCTGAAGATCATTCAAGGAGTGTATATCCAGTGAGGAACCTCAACGCCACATACACTCAAAGAAAGAGAGAAAGGGCCTGAGCCAAAGAAGAAGCAATCAAAAGCGTCTCAAGCATTCAAGCCTTCAAGCTTCCTTCCCTCTCTCTTCATTCTCTCTCTTGCTCATTGTAATTTTGGGGGAGAGTTTGTGACTGTGAGCTAGTGTTCTTAGTGTTCATCTTGTAATAGCTCTGGGTCTGATCTTTCTTTTCCAAGAAAGATTTCTGTCCAGCTATAGGACTATATACAGTGTAGAACCTAGCTAGGGGTTTGTGTCTAGCAGAACCGCACTGGGGTTTGTAGTAGGAGGTTGGCTTCTTGACCTGTAAAAGAAGTGGGTTGCCTTCTTGCCCGGGAAAGAGAAGAAGACCAGCTGTGGTGCTGGGTGTTGTAGTGTCCTTGAGGGGGACTGTACCCTTTGTTAGTGAAATCCTAAGAGGTTTCTTGGGGACTGGACATAGGACTTCCATGTGGGAAGGGCCGAACCAGGATAAATTCCTTGTGTCCTTTGTGTGATTGTTTATTTGCTTCCGCACTGCTACTCTTTATCACACTAAACTAACCAAACTTTCAAGTGACAATTTTCTGTGTTTAAGTCTCTGTTTTAGATTTCATAAAACCTATTCACCCCCTCTAGGTTTGCTTGCTGCCGTACCAAAAAGGCCAACAAGTGGTATCAGAGTGAGGTTCTCTGATCAATCAAGAAGATCCAACGATCTTAGAGAAGATCATGGCAGCTCAAGGATATGCTGAAGGTCAATCATTCACAAGACCTCCATTCTTCGATGGAGAGGATTACCAATATTGGAAGATGAGGATGGAATGCTTCATTCGACGCACAGACTTTGATCTGTGGCAGGTAATTGAGGTAGGTGTTTTCGTTATTATTCCTGCTGAAGGCACCACTGCCATTACAATAGCTGATAAGATTAAATTATCTTTAAACTTCAAGGCTAAAAACTATCTATATTGCGCTTTATCTAAAAGAGAATCAGTAGAGTATCTGCATGTAAATCTGCTAAAGAAATGTGGGATAAGCTGCAAATAACTTATGAAGGAACAGATAAAGTAAAACAAACTAGGATAGATATTCTTGTTTCACAATACGAACAATTTAAAATGCTTCCTAACGAAAACATAACTACTAAGTATAATAGATTTTCAAACATAGTAGTAGGTTTAAATTCTCTTGGTAAAATTCTCTCAAATGAAGAAACTGTTAGAAAGATACATAGGTCTTTAACTCTTTCATGGACACCTAAAGTAACTGCTATTGAAGAAGCCCATGATTTAACCAAACTTTCTATTGATAACTTAATGGGTTCTCTCATGGCACATGAAATTAATATGGAGCAACTATCTGAAAGCTCATCTAAGAAAAAATTTACTAATGCTCTTAAAGTTGCAGCTACTCCTTCCACCTCTTCTTCTTCTTCTAGTTCCAAAATGCAGATTCTGAAGACAGTGACGTAGATGATGTACTGTCCAAGCTTCAGAAAATTCTCAAGAAGAAGAAAAATGGATCAAGAAGGATTCAAAAGAAAGATAAAAAGGAGAAAGAACTAGTCTGCTATGAATGCAGAAAACCTGGAAATGTGAGACCAGATTGTCCAAGACTCAAGAAGACTGGTCAAACCGAAAAGCCCAAGAAGTAGTACAAGAAATTCAAAAGAAAAGCTATGGCAGTTGCTTGGGAAAATGAAGAGGTCACAAGCTCATACTCATCAAGCTCAAGTTCGGAGAAAGAGCAAATAAATCTAGCCCTCATGGTAGGACTAGATGAGGTGCATTCTGACCATTTTTTTATTCATGCAATGATTCAGGGTCAGAGTCTGAAGACTTGGAAGAAGTCTTTAATGAACTTTATGATAAACACAAGGTTGTTGTAAAAGAATTGAAAAATATCAAGAACAACTTTACTTGTTTAGAAAACACTAATTCTGATTTTAAATCCGAACTGGAGCAACTAGAAAAATGATTAAAGGACAGTAAAGATAATATTTATCTTTTGAATGAAGATTTAAAAAATAAGGACAATGAAAAATTAGAGTTAGAAGAAAAATTAAAACTCTAACTGAAGAAAATCTTTATTTAAAAGAATCAGTTAGAAAATTAACTAAAGGGAAAACATCTTTAGCCCTATGTTTAAAAGGATCAAAATTTGGAAATAATAAACAAGGTCTTGGATACGTACCTTCGGAAAAAGGAAAACAAGTCATAATTCCAGGAAAATATCCTTTGCCAAAATTTGTAAAAGAAACCAACATGCCTCAGAAAAAGGCCCCTGAAATGAACAAGTCTTATCAAAAGAAAAATGTTTCTAAAAATTGTGTTCTAAACAAACATCACAAAGCCAATAAGAACTACAAAATAGATTACATTCATTGTTGTTCTCATTGCAATAAATTAGGACACACTGTGAATACCTGCACAACAAGGCACCTAGTTTGGATTCGGAAAGGATACTTTTATGCATCTAACCATCAAGGACCCAAAAAGATTTGGGTACCTATTTCTGAATAAGTTGTTTGCAGGATAGCCTTGGAGCATCAGGATCAAAGGATGCTCAAGGCACTGATGACTGCCAGCTCTTCATCCAAATTTTATCTGAAGAGGGAGTAGTCTCAAATATTAAATTTTACATTGCTACTAACAATGTTTGAAAGTTTCTTTTAAGATGTATGCAGATAAAATCTTGAAGACTTGACAAACAACATGTATAAGGTCAAGAGCAACAAGATCTGACTTGCCTCACATTCAGGGAGAGTCTCATGCTCAGGGGGAACCGTCACTAAGGGGGAGTTATTCATTAAATGTCTATTATTGTTGAACCCTTCAATGGTAAGAAATTCTCTCAAAGGGTAGAATATGCATGGTAAGATCCTTCCTTTTTAGTTAGTGACAAAAAGGGGGAGAGTATGTATGTTCTATAGATTTTCTACATTTTCTATGCTTATGTATTTGCCAGACAATTCACATAAATTTTGTCATCACCAAAAAGGGGGAGATTGTTGAACCACTCTCTGTTTGTCCTTGTATTTTAGTGATAACAAAACTTATAATGATATCAAAGTATATCTTTGTCATAACGATTTGATAAGTGAGCGCAACGATTTGCCCTCACATCGATTTGCCTTCTATAACGATTCGCTAAGGCTCATAACGATTTGATAAGTGAGCGCAACGATTTTCCCTCACATCGATTTGCTTTCTATAACGATTCGCTAAGGCTCATAACGATTTGATAAGTGAGCGCAACGATTTGCCCTCACATCGATTTGCCTTCTATAATGATTCGCTAAGCCTCATAACGATTTGATAAGTGAGAAACAACGATTTGCTTCTCACATCGATTCGATAAGTTTCATAACGATTTGATAACTATAACGGTTTGTTAATTGAGAACAACGATTTGCTCTCACATCGATTTGCTAGTCCCAACGATTTGATAAGTCATTCTTACATAGATTCGCTTCAATTTAAACATAGAGTTCTTATTATCCTCTGAAGAGTTTTTGGCGCTTAAATGAGAAGTCAAATATCTTCTGACAAAATAAAGCTGCATGCTTGTCAGAAAAAAATATAACCTTCTATTTTCAGCATGATAGCAGAAACACAGTAGCATGCACTGTTATCTTGTAAACACTCTTTTATGCTAACAATCTCTTCTATGCTTACAGACCTCGAAGACCACCAGAGTCTGATTAAGACAAATGAAGTGAAGATCAGCAACGACTAGAAGAGCTCCAACGGATCTCTTTAACGGATCTATTCAAAGCCTCGCATATAAAATATGAAGCAAGGCTTAAGATCAAGGATAGAGCTTTTCTGAAGATCATTCAAGGAGTGTATATCCAGTGAGGAACCTCAACGCCACATACACTCAAAGAAAGAGAGAAAGGGCCTGAGCCAAAGAAGAAGCAATCAAAAGCGTCTCAAGCATTCAAGCCTTCAAGCTTCCTTCCCTCTCTCTTCATTCTCTCTCTGTGCTCATTGTAATTTTGGGGGAGAGTTTGTGACTGTGAGCTAGTGTTCTTAGTGTTCATCTTGTAATAGCTCTGGGTCTGATCTTTCTTTCTAAGAAAGATTTCTGTCCAGCTATAGGACTATATACAGTGTAGAACCTAGCTAGGGGTTTGTGTCTAGCAGAACCGCACTGGGGTTTGTAGTAGGAGGTTGGCTTCTTGACCTGTAAAAGAAGTGGGTTGCCTTCTTGCCCGGGAAAGAGAAGAAGACCAGCTGTGGTGCTGGGTGTTGTAGTGTCCTTGGGGACTGGGTAGGATCCTGTGGGGACTGGACCTTCCATGTGGGAAGGGCCGAACCAGGATAAATTCCTTGTGTCCTTTGTGTGATTGTTTATTTGCTTCCGCACTGCTACTCTTTATCACACTAAACTAACCAAACTTTCAAGTGACAATTTTTGTGTTTAAGTCTCTGTTTCAGATTTCAGAAAACCTATTCACCCCCTCTAGGTTAGCTTGCTGCCGTACCAAAAGGACCAACATTTACTCCTAGTTTCTCGAAGGTTAGAGTCCTACTTCAACAATCTAGTACTAGAAAATGATTAGCCAACCAGTCCATACCTAGAATCATATCATAATCTTGCATATCAAGTATGTACACATAAGCAAGGAGCTCATGATCCCAAATTCTTATACTTACTCTGGGAATGGCTGCGGAGAGGGTAGCTATCTGACCAGTGGGACAGTCAAGAGTCATACCCTTACCAAGCAAAGTCACTTCCATTTTCAACATGTTGGCAAATTTGCAAGATATAAAAGAATGAGTAGCCCTCGGATCAAATAAAACTCTAGCATGCATTCCTTCAGTTAGAAGAATACCTTCGGCCACAATAGGTGTCTCCTTCGCTTCTTCCTTGGTCAAGGCAAAAGCTCTAGCTTGTCCTCGGGGTTATTGCTTTGGGGCTTGCCGCTGCCGAGGCTGGGGGCAGTCCTTAATCATATGTCTAGTTTGGCCACAACCATAACATCTCCCAGCTGACTTCCAACATTCAGACCTGGGTGCCTTCTATCGCACTAGGCACAAATGGGCCATCTCTTACTGCTTCCTCCTTCCGCACGCTGTGTGGAAGGCTTCTTGTTCTTCTCCTTCTTGTCCTTCTCAGGCAAGTTCCTTTTCCTTTCAAGTCTGGCATCCTTGTCCTTGACATACTCCTCATACTCTACTTCGACTATAAAGGCTATCCTCAAAGCTGCGGTCATAGTCTGAGGGTCCATAGGTGCCACTCAACTGCGCACCCCAGGCTTCAAACCCCTAACAAATTTCTTCACTATTCTGACTTCATCACTGGATATGTGGGGTGCATATTTCTCCAAGCGAGTGGACATAGCTTCATATTCAGATACACTCAAAACCTTTTTGCACCAGTTGCAAAAATTCTAGCTCTTTCTTATCTTTAATGTGCTGAGGGGTATATTTCTCATAGAATGCTTGCAAAAACTCCTCCCAACGAATATCATCAGTTCGGCCTCTGAAGGTATTTCTCATCATGCATTGCCACCAATCATCTGCCCTATCTTGAAGCATGTAGGTGGCCAAGGTCACTTTATCCTCCTCTCCACATCTAATAGCCTTGAAGATCTTCTCCATTTCCCTGATCCAACCTTCCACCTCTTTAGGTTGGCTGGTCACGGTAAAAGCCGGAGGTCCCATTTTCTTAAATTTCTCTATCAGTGATATTCCCACTCCTCTATCTTGTTGGGGAATACCTTGGTTCCTCATCATGGTCTGCACAAACCATTGAAATGACTACATAAATGCTGCAAAGTCGGGTGTGGCAGAAGCTCCTTGAGTATCACCAGCTGGGGTGTCTTGTGCTCCCCCAGAGGATCCACCCATAGTGGGTTCCTCACGATCGGAAGTTTCCACACCTTTACCTCTCCCGTCCGTACTCCTCTATCAAAGTCACCTAGTTAGAGTCACCTAGTTAGAGACTAACACCTCGAAATGAAAATTTCTAACTCCTCAATTCTTAAGATCAGAAGGTTATAATTACTCAAGTACACATACTCAAATTCTTATTAGCATTTTATTAAGTGAATGGTCATTCACAGTTCAACCCTATCCCATAACCTTGGGCTTTGATATCATCTATAGTGACATGTGACCCCTCCCGGCCGGTTAAGAGGTGACACACACACTAACCAAATGGAAGCATCTTACACATCGTTATGGGAAGGCCTTTTGTGCTACATGCAATATATATTAGTAGTCCAAACACAAGAACTGCGCGTGGTAGAAATACTAACATACAAAGTTGGGTTACAACATCAAACACCAGTGCAAAGCACCGCATAAACATATATACAATATCATAGTCTGTACAAAATTACACTCCAAAAAGTCTGGATACAAAAGGGGTACAACCACCACTTAAACATCTTATTAAAGCCTAGAGGTCGCCCAGCCTGGAACATGAGTGCAGCAAGAGTTGGCATGGAGAGAGGACCTCATCAAGAGGAAGAATCTAAAATGGTGTCAATGAAGGCATGAGTTCCAAGGGAACCCAACAGGCAATCCAGTGAAATGAAAAACATAGGAGCATGGTATAAAGTACAGTTATGAGGTTGCAAAAGTACAGAAGTTACCCAAAAGTACATAGCATGGAAGACTTATAGATTTCATGTTTACAGATATGCATGAATCATATTTCAAAGACATGATTGCTTGGTTGGGATTCAAAATCTTGCAAGTGGCATCAACAAAGCTCTCAAGGGATGCATAACATATAGCTAACCACCTGCCGAAACAGGATGTTACATATACATACATACTCAAATTTGCCCAACTTAGTGAGCCTAACCACCCATGTTTAACTTGTGGGATGAAACCGTCATCACGGCTGACCCCTCATGCATGACGCCAGCCATGAGAAGTCCTAACCACCCTAAAGAGAAGGATCAAAGTCCCTTGCCAAGACAATTAGACATAGGAATTTCATAGGTTACCCCAAAAGGGTTCAAATTAAATTTCCGAATCAAACATGCAGACTCATAAATAGTACAGTACTGAGGAGTTGAAGGATGACACCCAAAGGAATCAAAAGAGGAATCGGTTATGCCTACCTTTGTGTGGGGAAGACCAGTATAAGGTCCACAGAGAATTGGAAGGCCAAACCCGCCAGGAAGCTGCTACGGCTCCAAGCTCAAGCCTTCGATTTCCCAGCAGTAGAAGATAAAAAAAGTCTGTTGGGGGTGGCCACCAAGGCTATATAAGGGTTTAAATTTTAATGTGGGCGATACTAACAAGGGGATCTAGACACCTGGCCATCATGCCGACCAAAGGAAGATACAAATCTAGTGAATGAGACTGATGGCACTATGAGTGGAAAGTTCTTCACATGACCATTAGTGCGATTTGTAGAAAGTACGAAGTATTTAGACAGGCATCGAGATCCATGCCATAAAGTTGGCAGGCCAAAGGGGTCAAATGATGACGGTCATTCCATCAATCTGACAAAAACACCAATACTACAAGATTATACTAAATTATGGTTCGCTAAGAGGACAGAGGGAACATGGACTTGTGACCAAAGTATCGATTATCTACTAAAAATCGATTACCAACTAAACATCGATTACCAATTAAATATCAATTACCAAATAAACAACGATCACCAAATAAACATTGATTACCAATGAAATATCGATTATCAACTAAACATCGATTATCAATTAAACATTGATTACCAAATAAATATTGATTACCAACTAAACATCGATTACCAATTAAACATCGATTACCAACTAAACATTGATTACCAAGTAAACATCGATTACCAATTAAACATCGATTACTGACTAAGGGACGTCGATATACGAATTTCCCACTTCGACCGACAACGATATTAACAGAAACAGTCGAAGCTTCACTTCGTCATATACGAAGCTCACTTCGTTATATATGAAGTTCACTTCGTTATATACGAAGCTCACTTCGTCATATACAAAGCTCCACTTCATCATATACGAATCTGCACTTCGACCGACAGCAATATAAATAAAAATTGTCGTAGCTTCACTTCATCATATACGAAACTCACATCGTCATATGCGAACTTCTACTTCATCATATACGAAGTTGCACTTCGACCGACCATGATATAAACAGAATCGTTCGAAGCTACACTTCGTCATATGCGAAGCTGCACTTCGACCGACCACGATATAAACTAACTAGTCGAAGGTTCGCTTCATTATATACGAAGTTCTAGTTCGACCAAAAACACAAATTCCCAACGGGGAACTCAAACTAAGACCCAGATAGGGTAATTAACAAGGTACATGATAATAATACTTCTCTCACACCCATTTAATTTGTAGGATAATGGTTAATTCAAGGCAAAAAGGGTTTAAGATAACAGAAGGAGTGCTAAGGGGCAACTAAGGGTTTGAAGTTGTAACAAGCTATTACAGTCGATGATGAAAGCAGCTTATGTTTTGTAAGTGTATCTCCCTTACATAAAGTATTCTTAATAAATTAGTTTATAATTAAAGATTTTTTATTAATGAAATGAATTTTTTATGTAGGAGAGGATGACCCAGATGACGACTCCTCCCCTCCAGAGTGATGATGTCGCTCCCATTTCAGCTGAGGATGTCTTCATAGCTGTCATGGGACAAGAGAGGCCAGGCCATGTTCCTTGTGCGGGTAAGGCTGAGACGCTCGGTAGTTGGGTACGGGAGAGGTGAGGGATCGAGATCCTTAGGCAGCTACCACACTCTGGTGCAGCAGGAGGTGCAGGATCTGCGCGAGGAGAGGAGTAGATATTGCCAGGAGATAAAAGATATGAGCAGTCAGATGTCAGAGATGCGTACCCTCATGCAACAATTGGCTAGCCAGCCATCACATGTGCCTCCTCTCGCGCATGAGGGGGCAGATGAGTCTGCTAATGATTATGATGACCACGATGATGATTAGATTGTCCTAGTTTGTGACATACTTTGTATTTCTTTTGGGTGATTTGTTGATGATATTTATGTTTATTTCATGATAATTTATGTGCACATGGATGGTATCAATTTTATTTTAGATAGAGTACTGTACTTAACAGATGGTAAATGCAATATTTAATATATATATATATATATATATATATATATATTAAAAAGCACATATGTAGATGACTTCAGCCCGTCTACATAAACTTATGTAGATGATTGTGCAGCCTCTCACATCCCGAGAATTATGCAGCGGAAATATATATGAAGTAATAAAAGTTGATAAATCCGAGACGAGAGCAATCAGCAAATAAGCCTCTAGCTAGCAAGCACTAACTGTGTAAACAACACAACATAATTGGGCCCATATACTGATCATAACTAAACTTATATTCAAACCACAAACACCTGTCTCATTTTGAGAAGGAACTAATACAACTTTTTTCATTGTTGGATGAAAAGAAAAGTACAAATATCCTCACTACCTACTACATTTTTCAACACTCACTCCAAACTATTGTTAGACGCATGGACTGGGACACTCATCACTTAGATGCCTGCTTATCATAGCCCTGGCCTTCTCCTTCTTCTTCTTAATTGTCGCCTATGAGGTTGAAAGTAGGGAATGAGCAAACTAGCCCAATAGGATTTATATCTCAATGTGCGGACAATGATTTAAGTGATTAACATTTTAAGAACTAGGTAAGCACGATTATCAAGATATGCATGAAACGATAAACTCCTTAAACACGATGCATGAGCAATATATATAGGCAGTAGAGGTAGAGCAAGAAAAGGAATAAGATAACAAGATTGAACTAGCAATAGATCACTTGCACAAACATGAAAGATATCACTTGATGTCAATAGTTTTCCAGAACGCAGGATATCAATAATTGCAATAATTACAGGATGGCTATTGAACGCGCGACATTGTTGACTGTGCATTTTTGTTGTCCAGAGTTCTTCGCACAAGTCAATATGCGCACTTCCTCTAAACTGTCTCACAAACATAAAATAGCACAAATGAACTAGCAAAGTGGTGAGAACAGGTCATATCCACGGAGAGGCTGAATAGAGCTTGAATTAAAACTACTTTGACTTGAAATCGGGCAGATCTAACAGTAACACACGAATTAAATCCACTCACAACCCTCTCCAGAAGAAAAGAAAGAGCTATTGATCTCAGAAATTTGCTCAAAATAACATGAAAAACTATAACGGAATTCTAGCAGTTTGCACAGAAGAGAATAAGAACTGTTAGCAATTCACACGGAAGAAAGATAACTCATATGGACCGAAATAAATGCCACTAGATTGAGCTTGTAGAAGAGTGGAAAAACTCAAAACGAAAATTATAAAGTTCATCTCCCCGCACCATCTGAACAGAAGCAATCCCACAGAAGCACAGAAGAAAATCCCCAAAAGAAATCTGAACTAGCCCCCTCTCTACAGCAGCAGAACAAATTTAAAATGATGAATACAACCAAAATGTTGAACCATCTCCCCCAACGGCAGATCAATCTCCTCTCGTTCAACCAACAGCAAGAAGAAAACCAGAAATTGGAATAGTCAAGCTCCTCTCAGCAGCAGAAAAGAAACGCAAATTTCCAAACAAATCACATCAGCCCTCCTCCTCCCAACAAAGATGTTCGAACTCCTCAGCACAGAAGAAATAAAGAAGATATAACAGAAGAAATGGATTAAGCAAATGCAGAAGAAATGGACACAACAATGTCCCTGGATCGATCTTCACAACATATGAAAAAAATACAATTAATTCCCAGCAGTAGCAGTGATCCCCCTAGCTATCACACCCACCAATCCAATCTCACAGGATGCTGAACTCTGGAATCTCACACAGAAGAAATAGAATAAATTCCAGAATCGAACTCCTCTGCTCTTTGGAAGAAAAGTACAGGAATAACATGACAGAAATGAAAATTCTAAGAACTTGACTGGCAAACCTTCCTTGCTCTGCTGTAAAAAGAGATTACAGAAATAAAGGGCAGAAGTACTAAAAATCTGAACTAGCTAACTCCCTGCCTTGCAATCAAACCAGAACAAGAACTAAAAATCTAAACTCCCAACAGTAAGAACACAGTAAGAATGGACAAATCAACACAGAACAAATGTAAAAACCAATCACTCATAGATCGATCTGCTCTAAACATAGAAGAAAAGAAATAACAATCTCCATCTCAACAACCGAAATCTCCATCTCACCTGGTTCTGCTAGAATAGAAAAAAAATTATAGAAATAAATGGCAAAAAGAAATCCCAAAAACTCACTAGAAAGCAACCCCAGCACTCCGGAAGAACAGAAAGAACACAAAACTAAAGATCAACCAATCTCCCCCATTGCTCTGCGAAAAGGAAAATACAGAAGAAGTAAAACCTTGAAATCCTAAAATTCGAACTAGCCAACCCCGGAGAAGAGGACCTGAGGTCTTTATATAGGCACCCGGGCCTCCTGCTTCCTCTCCCGTCTGCACCAGGATCGCCATCCGCAGCAGCACCAGCTCTCACCTGGATCGCTAGCTCTGCTTCACACCTCAACATCCTCATCGCACGGGCTCCATCCGCATGCACAGCACCGCTTCCCGCCCAAGCCATACAGCTGCCACGCCACAAGACCCAGCCGGTCATCGCCCCTGCTCAGCCTCTTCCATGCGCTCCACACAGTCGCAGCATCGCCATGGCCTGGCCGCCACCTCAGCACACATCAGCAGCAGCCGCTTGCCCAGCTGCTTCGCACGGGAGCCTCACACCTCTGCCCTCAACATCCGCTCCAGCACACACTATCGCCAAGCACCAGCCGCCCAGCAGTGCTGGTCCAGCAGACCTGGCCGCCACCTGGTCATAGCTGCTTCTAGATCCGGCCGCGCCTCTGCTTGCTCCATAGCCCCGCAGGCACTAGCTCCTCCAGCGCACAGTCCTCAGTGCTTCACACTACCTGCTGCACATATCAGCCCCAAATCCATTTCCAGGCGCTTCCAGGACTTCTGAAAAGGGAAGAAAGAAAAGGTTAACAAACAATGGTATACGTGGCTGTAATGGTGAAATGGATGGTGGTAAAAAAATGTTGGCACTTGTGGGGGGGTATGTTGCTAAATCTGATGAGAGAGAGAAAAGAGTGTGTGGCATGATTAATTGGGTGGGATATTAAAAATATGTTTATTTATTTAATGGAATTGGTGGGGGTGTGTGACATGATGGTGTTTAGGAAAATGATATTTATTTAACTATGATTTATTTAAAATTTGATTTATTTCTAAACTAATATTTACAAGAGATGATTAAGAAAATCTAAGACGAAGGATTTATTTATGTACACTATACATGTAAAAGAGAAAAGAATTATTCCAAAGATATCAACTTCATTTAAATGAGAATCTAACTATGTGTTCTACCAGAAAAATTAACTAATATGTTCAAAAACTTATTTATGGATGAAATGATAATTAAAATCAAATGCACATTATTTATGGACAACTGATGTCTAAAATTAACTAAATGTATGAAATTAACACAAAAATTTAGTAGTTATCACTCCCCCTACTTAAACATTGTTAGTCCCTTAGCAATAAAAATTATTCTAAATATAGGACTAGAAAAATGTCTCATGCTAAACAGTCATCATGTAAAAGATTAATGTAAAGATAAGTCTTTCCTAATTGTAAGGGCTTATGGCAAGAAATTAGTGCACAAATGGTAGCTCACTTAAGAGTTCACATCAGCCCTTCTGGAGTCCTCTACCTCAGCAGTATTCGAGATTAGATTGATTTGAGGGAGAAGAAAGAATTGTGGAATAAGATCCTTGCTCAGTCAGATCGAGTTGTTTCTCTCAGTTCCATTCTACTCATCTTCCTTGAGGATATTCTCTGAGTTTGAGGACTTTTGTCCCTTTATTTGCACTTTGTGCACTCAGAATTTTTTCTTTTTCATCCACAATGCTACACAACCCATCACTTTTCAAGAGTAGCGAGTCCAACTTTACTCAAATCCGGGGCATTTTTCATGGATATATTTTTCTTTGCTTTTGCTTTTTGCTTTTCTTTTCTTTTCCTCTTAAAGGAAGGATGGACAGTCAGGTTCCTTGATCACACGCCTTCACTTCCTTTACAATTCACTTAAGGGGAGGGGAAAAAACCAATCGCCTCTCTCTTACTAGCTTAACAGATTTGCTACATTCGGGTTCAGCTAGTCTAAGTGGCTGTGTAGTGTGTGTATGAAAACTTCTTGCCATAAATCCTTACATAAGGTAGACAAGAAGTAATGTAATCCTTTACTAGAGGCTACTTAACATGGATTTTTGCAAAGGGATGTGACAACCACAAAATTTTAATGGTAAAGATCAGACACATAGTCTGAGTTTTTGCAATGCCAAGCATTTTAATTCAAAGATGAAACATTGTGAAAAAACGTTTATTTGAAGAAATGAAGCAATGTTTGGGATGAGGACTATGAATGCATGCTTATTCTACTCCCCCCCCCCACTACTTATTTACAGGAAAAGAAAGTAAGACAGAGAATTACCTGATGAAGGAAATCTGTACACTTGGGTTGCTCCCAAGAAGCGCTAAGTTTACCGTCTTCAGCTGGACGCAATTAGGCTTCATTTGGCTCAGCTAGCTTGGTAGAATCCGTTTTTAAGAAAAGTGGGCTTTCAAAGAAATGTTTTAACCTTTGCCCATTGACAGGAATGATTGTCCAGTTTTAGGATCAAGAATAATGACAGCACCATTGTCAAAAACTTTGACAACAGTGTAAGGACCATCCCATCGGGACCTCAATTTTCCACGGAGCCTAGAATTGAATAGCCAGACCTTATCATGCACTTGAAAAAATTTCTATGAATGTGCTTGTCATTGGATGCTTTGTCTTTGGCTTTATAGATTTTTTGTTTTGGATTTGGATTATTCTCTCCCTTAAACCCTAGAGCACAGGGTTGGTCTACTATTTTTTTACACCAGATTCTTCCAAGAAGTCTACCACTAGACAACTCTCTCCTTGATCATGGTGCCCAGATGCCTTAAAAATATTGATACTAACCCGCTCATCCCCAAATGATATATCCATCATCCCGGTAGCACAATTAATGTTAGCCCTAGCTGTGGCCAAAAAAGGTCTACCAAGAATGATGGTGGACTGAGTTAAATCCTGAGGAGTGTTTATGTCCAAAATGATGAAATCAGCAGGAAAGTAACAATCATTGATTTTTATAATAATGTCTCAACTAAGCCTTTAGGAGTGGTAACAGAACGATCAGCTAGTTGAAGGACGACGAAGTGGGTTTCAATTATCCTAACTTGAATTTCTCAAAAATAGCATAAGGTAGGAGATTGACACTGGCTCCCAAATCCAAAAGACTGCTTTCAAAAGTGACTCCACCGATGGTGCAAGGAATTAGTGGAGTGTCTGGATCTTTAAGCTTCTTAGGGAGTTGGTTCAAGATAACGGCACTCACAGTTTCTGGAAGAATGATTGTTTCAATTTTATTCCTTATTTCACGTTTTGGAGTGCACATTTCTTTTAAGAATTTGGCATAAGCAGGCACATGCTTAATGGCATCAAGGAGTGGAATGTTGACATGAACTTGCTTAAAGAGTTCCAAAAGTTCTTCATTACCAATTGGTTTGCTTTTGGATTTTGGTTTTAAAGCTTCAGGAAAAGGGACTCTGGAATGTAGCAGCTTGGATCTTCATTCATTTTGACTTTGTCTAGGGATTCTTCTGTCATTTTCTATTTTCCCTTGGATTTTTATTTTCAACATTCTCTTCAATTTCTTGTTCAATTTCATTTTCTTTATCCTCATTCAATGTTGACATGTGTGGGTGAGGATTTACCAAGATTTTTCCACTTCTTAAAGTTGACACAGTTTTGACATCTTCCACTTGGGGGCCCCTAGCTTGGGCAGGAGGATGGTCTTGTTGTATCGGTTGATTTTGATTTTGTGGTGTAGGAATGTTCTGGACAAAAGCTGTTGTTGGTTTTGTGGTGGAGGGGCATTTGGTCTTGCAGGTGGTCTATACCCCTGAGCTTGATGGTATCGCTGGTTCTGATAAAATCCGGGAGGGTTGTTCCTTGGGTTTGCTATAGCTTGACTTGGCAACTAACCCAATTCCCTCCTATGACACACATCAGCAATCTGAGACTTTATCCTTGCCAAATTTTGTTGAAAATTTTGGTTTTGAGTTTGATATTGAGTTTGTTGTTCTTGCACAGTTTGGCATAGAGTCGCCATCATATTTGGAGTTGATTCATTTATCATCCTAATTAGGCTGAGGAGGTGGTGGTTGATATGAAGGTTGGTGGAAATTTGTGTGAGCAAAATGATTTGAATTTTGATTTTCTGGACTTGTGGAGGTTTAGAGTAAGAAGATGGACAAATCCCGAATTCTGATTGGGATAGGCTTGACCGTACATGGATTGCTTAAAGGCAGGTTGAGAAACTTGTTCAGATTGATTTTTCCAAGAAAAGTTCGGATGGTTTCCTCCAACCAGGGTGTATGTGTTAGAGTATGGATCATAGGAGGGTTTGTAGAAACCTTGAGCAGCTTGAACTTGTTCTTAATAAAAGGGGGTAATGGGCAGTAGTGGGACAAGCACTGGTGGGATGAGCTAGGCTAGCACACATAGCGCAAGTTTCAGGTGGTTGAGAAAATTTAGGTGTGGCTTGTGGCCCCAGTCAAGATAGCAATTGATCGAATTTTTGTTCCAACTTCTGCTCCAATCTCTGATCAAGTCTAGCTAACATGTCTTCTACCCTAGAATCTAATTCTCCTCTCTCCCTTAGTTCATACACCCTGCCTTCTTTATAGGTCCTAGAGCTCTCTCATAAGAGTGGAGTGAGGCATGATTGATAGAATTCTCACTCATGTTTCAAACAATTATATGCATCATCCTCGCTCTTAGTCATAAATGCTCCTCCACACGAAGCATCACCATTTGCCTATTTGATTCAGTTAGACCTTCATAAAAGCTTGGACTATTTGCCACCTCGACAAACCATGGTGGGGGTATTTTCTAAGCAACTCCTTTAATCTCTCCCATGATTCATGCATTAATTCTCCCGGGTGTTGGGAGAATCCAGTTATTGCTCTTCTCATTGTATTGGTGCGGACAATGGGGTAAAATTTCTTCAAAAACTCCTGCTGCATTTCTGGCCATGTTGTAATTGTTCTCCCTATTGTTCCTGACCAATATTTGGCCTTGTCTTTCAAAGAGAATGGAAATAGGGTCAATCTCAAGGCATTTTCAGTGAAGTTCTGGATCCTTACATGGAACAAATTTCTAGGAACTCATCTATATGCCTATAAGGATCTTCATTGGGATTGCCATAAAAAGAAGGCAACATCTGAATGGTTCCTGGCATGATTTCAAAGTGATTTGCCGGAATTTCGGGCCTAATGCAAGTGGCAGGTTGATAATTAGAAGGAATAAAGTATTCCTTCATCTGTCTGGGTGCAACCTCTTCCATATGTTTAGCAACTTGATTTTGATCTTGGTTGGTCATCCTATGAAAGAATCTTTCTATCTCGTCTATAGGTTGAGCCAAATCTAAGTCCAGAGAACGTCTACCAAGCATGCAAAGTTTTCTGTTTATGATTTTTGAATTTTTTAGATTTTTATTGATTTTTAAATTTTTATGAACAAACACAAACAAGCAAACACTTCCAAAACAATTTATCCTAAACTCTAAGCTCCTCTTTGGTAATGGGTTGGAGTTAAAATAACTCCAATCCATGAACAAACTTACACATGTGTAACTCATTTTTTGCTTTGGTAATAATTAGGGTTGCAAACGAACCAATACACTCGACGAGTAGCTCGAAATTCGGCTCGATAAAAACTCGACTCGACTCGTTTATTAAACTAACGAGCAGAGCTTGAACAAAAAAATAAGCTCGGTTCATAAACGAGCCGAGCTTGAACAAAGATATGCTCGACTCGATTATGTTCGCGAACAACTCGTTAAGATACTCGATAGCGAACTCGCTAAGATACTCGATAAATTACTCGTTAATATATTTGAAATGATATTTATTAATATATTTAAATTTCTTATAATTAATATGAGGGTGCAAATATATTTATCTATTTTGTAGAGTTATTATTATTGTATAAATTGAACATAAGGACATAGATGTAAAAGGTTAAATACTAAGGTGTATATTACAAAGATGTAAGTGAGAGTATTTACACAAATTTTGGTTTTAAATAAATTATGCAAATATGAGTATGAACACAAATATCAAAACTTGAAGGTCTCCAAGCACCGCAGTCATCTTCTTCCTCCCGACTTCTGCAGGTGTGTCGCGCCCAATGGCGATTGCGGCATTGCCCCACCAGTGCAGCCAAAGGGGGCCGCGATCGGTCACTAGAGTGTCCGGCGATCGCCGCGGAGCCCCGTTCACGGCCGAAAGGATCTTTGAGCTGCCGTCGTCCCCCCCCCCGGGCGGTACAAACGATTGGTGGTGCGGACGCCCCGGTCCGGAGTTGCAGCGGCAGGTCGGCACCTACGGCAGTGGAGACGCCATCGCAGTGGTTCTGGCTTTGCCAGACACCGTCTATAGGTCCTCCAGTGGCGTCTTCCGGCTGTGCCATCACCTCCTCCGTGGCTTCGGGCGGCTTGCAGCTCCGCCTCCCCGCCCCTGGTGTTCGGAGGCCCGCACGGCGGTTCCGGCAGTACAGGACGCCAACGGCAGTGCTCGTGGTGGATTCAATGGCTGCCCCACCCCTGCACGGCGCCACCCAGCCTGCCCCCACCCCTGCACCTTCTACCCTGCGACCAGGTATCCCATGGCCATAGTCCCATATCGGATACAACATTTGTGCAATGCCTAAAAATTCTATAAAATAGACCCCCCACCTAACTCCAACCCTCTGTGTCCCCAAGTCCGGTTGGGCTTTAACGAATCGAATACGAGCTCGATTTCAAGCTTGTTTATTTACCTACACGAGCGGTAAAACGTGTGCTTGACGAGTCGAGTTCGAACTGCAAAAAGATTTTACGAGGCGAGTTTCTAGATGAGTTCGATTTAGGTAAAAAATGAGTGAGTCGAGTTCGAGCGGCTTAACGAGCCGAGCTCGAACGTGAAAATATTTCAACGAGCCGAGCTCGAACAGATGTTGTGAAGCTCGCGAGTATCGAGCCCGAGTCTGAACTTATTATAGAGTGTGCGAGCCGACTCGAGCAGAGTGATACTCGGCTCGGCTTGGATCGTTTGCAGCCCTAGTAATAATAGAGTTAACTTTGATCATATGGTGAGTTAACCTACTTTTCTCAAATACACTTTGGTAAGAACAAGTGAGTTAACTTACCTTGGGAAAAGAAAAAGTAGCATTTAATGCTTGTGATGTGAGAGGAAAAGGTGGTTAACTCACTTGAGTTAACTTTGTTCCTCCTCTAGAGGTGGGTTAGAAAAAGGTACGTTAACTCACTTTTAAACCACCTTTAGCCCAACCCACAAAAGTTAACTCTAAACTACTACCAAAGTACTTTTTGAGTTAACTCTGAGTTAACTAGAGTTAACTCACTTTTAACTCAGAGTTAACTCCATCCAAAGAGGCGCTAAGTGTTCCTTGGACTTATGTTATTTTTCTCAAAATCAGATTTATGGTTTCTTAAATCCAATCCTAACTCTTCTTGTACCGGCCAGGTAAGAGGTGGAGTAGAGGGAGGCCCCACTTGCTTTCGTAAGGACCCAATTAAATAACCTCTAACTCACATAAGCGTAAGCTTTTTAACCTCTAATCCTAGACACCAGACTTAAAGAGAAGTTTTGAATTTAAGAAAGGATAAATCTAATTATGAACCCTAGGGCCAAGTCTACTGATTTTTATTGAAAGTTTAGGACAATGCAAGAATGTGAAAATTTTTTGTGATTTTTGGGCAAAGGAAAGGGTGATGAAATCCCTCACCTTATCTTTTTATTTCTAATGGGTGAAGCCCTTAAGCAGTCCCATTTTCAAATGTGAAGTGCACATATCAAGTTTCAAACAAGAGGTTGTCTAATGCTAAGTCTAATACATGAAACAAGAGATGGAAGACTTACCTTTCCCCCGTACTCTTCAATGCAAGAAAGAAGTGAAAGTCAAATGACAATTGAAATGATGAATGTCCTAAAACAAGTGTTTCTAATCTTGAGAGATGAAATTTTTAATTACAAAACAAACGGCTTACATAAAAGAGCGATTTGAAATTTTTTTAGATTTACATTTTTTAATTTTTATATGATTTTTGAACAAAATGAAATGAAATCTAACTAAGAAAATATAAAGTGGTACTATAGACTAGTCTCAAACCACACAAATCACAAGAGTCCAATTATTACATGCCAACAAGAAAGAAATCTCTGTACATGCACAGAGAGTACATCAAAACCTCACTACAATTTCACTCCTCTCTTCTATCTAAAAGACTGAATTAAAAGAGAAATGCAAAAACAAATCAGCAAGCTTCTCTCCAATGGGCTTCAAAGGTCAAGCCAATCTCCAAGTTTCTCTCCTTGTGCAAAATCTCTCCTTGTGCAAATCTGAAATGAAAGCCCAATAACAATTCAATGTAAAACCATAGAAATGAAATCAAATCAAAATAAATCTAAATCAAACTCTAATGCCTCCCCGGCAATGGCGCCAAGATGAACACGCGACATTGTTGACTGTGCATTTTCGTTGTCCAGAGTTCTTCGCACAAGTCAATATGCGCACTTCCTCTAAACTGTCTCACAAACATAAAATAGCACAAATGAACTAGCAAAGTGGTCAGAACAGGTCATATCTATGGAGAGGCTGAATAGAGCTTGAATTACAACTACTTTGACTTGAAATCGGGCAGATCTAACAGTAAGACACGAATTAAATCCACTCACAACCCTCTCCAGAAGAAAAGAAAGAGCTATTGATCTCAGAAATTTTCTCAAAATAACATGAAAAACTATAACGAAATTCTAGCAGTTTGCACATAAGAGAATAAGAACTGTTAGCAATTCACACGGAAGAAAGACAACTCATAAAACAGAAATAAATGCCACTGGATTGAGCTTGTAGAAGAGTGGAAAAACTCAAAAAGAAAATTATAAAGTTCATCTCCCTGGGCACCATCTGAACAGAAGCAATCCCACAGAAGCACAGAAGAAAATCCCCAAAGAAATCTGAACTAGCCCCCTCTCTACAGCAGCAAAACAAATTGAAAAATGATGAATACAACCAAAATGTTGAACCATCTCCCCCAACGACAGATCAATCTCCTCTCGCTCAACCAACAGCAAGAAGAAAACCAGAAATTGGAATAGTCAAGCTCCTCTCAGCAGCAGAAAAGAAACGCAAATTTCCAAACAAATCACATCAGCCGTCCTCCTCCCAGCAAAGATGTCGAACTCCTCAGCACAGAAGAAATAAAGAAGATAGAACAGAAGAAATGGATTAAGCAAATGCAGAAGAAATGGACACAACAATGTCCCTGGATCGATCTTCACAGCATAAGAAAAAAAATACAAATTAATTCCCAGCAGTAGCAGTGATCCCCCTAGCTATCACACCCAACCAATCCAATCTCACAGGATGCTAAGCACTGGAATCTCACACAGAAGAAATAGAATAAATTCCAGAATCGAACTCCTCTGCTCTTTGGAAGAAAAGTACAGGAATAACATGACAGAAATGAAAATTCTAAGAACTTGACTGGCAAAACCTTCCTTGCTCTGCTGTAAAAAGAGATTACAAAATAAAGGGCAGAAAGTACTAAAAATCTGAACTAGCTAACTCCCTGCCTTGCAATCAAACCAGAACAAAGAACTAAAAATCTAAACTCCCAACAGTAAGAACACAGTAAGAATGGACAAATCAACACAGAACAAATGTAAAAACCAATCACTCATAGATCGATCTGCTCTAAACATAGAAGAAAAGAAATAACAATCTCCATCTCAACAACCGAAATCTCCATCTCACCTGGTTCTGCTAGAATAGAAAAAAAATTATAGAAATAAATGGCAAAAAGAAATCCCAAAAACTCACTAGAAAAGCAAACCCAAGCACTCCGGAAGAACAGAAAGAACACAAAACTAAAGATCAACCAATCTCCCCCATTGCTCTGCGAAAAGGAAAATACAGAAGAAGTAAAACCTTGAAATCCTAAAAATACGAACTAGCCAACCCCGGAGAAGAGGACCTGAGGTCTTTATATAGGCACCCGGGCCTCCTGCTTCCTCTCCCGTCTGCACCAGGATCGCCATCCGCAGCAGCACCAGCTCTCACCTGGATCGCCAGCTCTGCTTCACACCTCAACATCCTCATCGCACGGGCTCCATCCGCATGCACAGCACCGCTTCCCGCCCAAGCCGTACAGCTGCCACGCCACAAGACCCAGCCGGTCATCGCCCCTGCTCAGCCTCTTCCATGTGCTCCACACAGTCACAGCATCGCCATGGCCTGGCCGCCACCTCAGCACACATCAGCAGCAGCCGCTTGCCCAGCTACTTCGCACGGGAGCCTCACACCTCTGCCCTCAACATCAGCTCCAGCACACACTATCGCCAAGCACCAGCCGCCCAGCAGTGCTGGTCTAGCAGACCTGGCCGCCACCTGGTCATAGCTGCTTCTAGATCCGGCCGCGCCTCTGCTTGCTCCATAGCCCCGCAGGCACTAGCTCCTCCAGCGCACAGTTCCTCAGTGCTTCACACTGCCTGCTGCACATATCAGCCCCAAATCCGTTTCCAGGCGCTTCCAGGACTTCTGAAAAGGGAAGAAAGAAAAGGTTAACAAACAATGGTATACGTGGCTGTAATGGTGAAATGGATGGTGGTAAAAAAATGTTGGTACTTATGGGGGGGTATGTGGCTAAATCTGATGAGAGGAGAGAAAAGAGTGTGTGGCATGATTTAATTGGGTGGGATAATAAAAATATGTTTATTTATTTAATGGAATTGGTGGGGTGTGTGACATGATGGTGTTTAGGAAAATGATATTTATTTAACTAAGATTTATTTAAAATTTGATTTATTTCTAAACTAATATTTACAAGAGATGATTAAGAAAATCTAAGACTAAGGATTTATTTATGTACACTATACATGTAAAAGAGAAAAGAATTATTCCAAAGATATCAACTTTATTTAAATGAGAATCTAACTATGTGTTCTACCCGAAAAATTAACTAATATGTTCAAAAACTTATTTATGGATGAAATGACAATTAAAATCAATGCACATTATTTATGGACAACTGATGTCTAAATTAACTAAATGTATGAAATTTAACACGAAAAATTTAGTAGTTATCAGCTATATCACGCAAGCAAGCAAGCAAGCACGAGCACGATCATGTAGCACTAATCAGGCATGTAGACTCTAATGTACACCAAGAAAAGATCCACCTTGAAATGCACACTAGGACGTGTATGTGGTTATTATATCTATCATTCAACACGCAAGTACTCCCAGCGTAGATGTAATGCCATTAATCATTATAGTCCATGGTAACAGTATATTTATGACTCTCTATCATTGGGGCTAAACTAGAACCCTTCGACACTCACTGTGCTCGGTCAGCATCTTACAAAATTTCAAATGTAGATACCCACAGTCATTCATGGCTAATAGGAGTTTCAAGATGTACTTAATGGTAAGGTCATGTTCATGGTGATGATGATGTCAAGAAATAGTAGGTCATGTGAACATGATTTCATGATAATAGTAAAGAAAGATAACCTTGACAGTATAACTGCAGGATTTACGCCTTAGTTAACCTTTTCTATTAATGGCTTAAGTCAAGATAATAATCACACTCACGAGAACAAGATAAGAGAGAAAGTAACATGATAACATGGTATTGAAACATGCGTTTAACATGACTTGATTTGCAGTCTTTTAAGATGACATTCTTCACTTTAACAAGCTAGAACAGCAAGATAGTCGATCAATAATTTACAAGAATAGATCAAGTCATTTAAGAGTAAAATAGAATAAGCTTTCATATTGTTATGGATTTTTCATGAGTTAACAGGTTTTAGGCCACTGGACAGACTGTACGTACATAACATAACCCTAACATGCAACCTATGCACTCTAGATAGAGCAAATAGGTTTTGGTACCACCAGAGTCGATGTGGAGATGATTACCACTAGAGTCGATGTGAAACAAAGCTATGTGTGCGCAAGTCATTATGGAAGCAAGTCGTTGTATGAGCAAATTGATGTGTGAGTAAATCGATGTGTGAGTAAGTCGATGTGTAGGTAAATCAATGTGTGAGCAAGTCGATGTGGGATAAATCGATGTGTGAGTAAATCAATGTGTGAGAACAACTATTTTGGGAGTCGATGTCAAAATGATTTATGAAGGAGTTGATGTGATAACGACTTCCACAGGAGTCGATGTGAGAACCATTTCTAAAGGAGTCTATGTTATAACGACTTCCACAAGAGTCGATGTGAGAACGATTTCTGAAGGAGTCGATGTTATAACAAAATCGATGTACAAACAAAATCGATGTGGAAATGACTATGGTCAGAATCGATGTATAGACATAATCGATGTACAAACAGAATCGATGTGAAAATGATTACTGTCAGAATCGATGTAAGAATGGTTACTGACAGAGTCAATGTAGGATCGATTCCGTCTAGAGTCGATGCGATACAGATTACTGGCAGAATCAGTGTGGGGACGGTTATAAACAGAGTCGATGTGGGATCGATTCCTTCTAGAGTTGATGTGGAACCGAAATCGATGTGGACCTAGAAACACGTCGTTCACGATGGACGCATTTAGGGCAGTTAATACAGATACTGACTCGCCAATACAGAATCGGTGTGGGCACAGAAACACGACGTCTGGAGTGGTCGCATTCTAGACCTTGCCGGAAACCCAGAAAACTACTACAACCTTTCATGATAGACTTATAACACGAAATATAGAAATCTTTGGCAAAACACTGAATAGGAAAAGTGTCAAGGACAACCAGTAGATGAGAACCACGATTTTTGTTTGCCTCAACTTGGCCTCAGTTTGCATACAATAGTAAGAATACATGAAGCCTTAATCTTGCACGACTCTTGGTAAAACACTTATATCTCAACAACTAGGGATCTTGGAAGGAACTAAGAACATGAAACTTGTTGGGTACAAGGAATAGAAGGGAACTATGGTTTTGGTGTCACATGATTTGGCCTTGGGATGTGCGAGAAACAACATGAACATAAAACAAATGCCCTGAACATGCATGACTTTGGGAAACACTAATTACTCCATACACACTCGATAAAACTCAGGGAAAACAAATGCATATGAAACTAGACTCGATGCTCTTTCTGTTGGTATGTGCAAGGTTTAGGTTTAGCCTGAGAACACCGACCTTTGGTTAATGCTAAGTAAGATCTTCTGCAGAACGATCAGAGGGGAAAGCTCCGGTTGTGGGCGATCTCCTTCTCCTCTGGTGCTCTAACTGTCCTTCACACGACCCCAACTAACGATAAACTCACCCCCCAATGGTCTTGGAAGAGTATTTATAGTGTTAGGGTAGTTATGGAGTTCGAATGTGTATAGGAAAGAACTGTTACGTCTTTGGGTTGGCCTTTCCATGTTTTGATGATTCTCCTCCCTTGTAGAGAGCGTGTGGCTTTAGGGAATGTCCTACCATGGTTATATACGGAATTGGGTTGCTACGCAAAGGCTAATTGCCTTTCCTATTTTCTACTCAATTAGTGTTAGTATGTTTTCATTATTTTGATGATATGGAAATTACCAATTTCCATTTATTTCAAATTTTTAATGCACTAAATTTTTCTTGGGTGCTACATATCCATCTACATAAATTTATGTAGATGGCTACCAATATGTCTACATATATTTATATTGACGGTTGGTAAGCCATTAATAAAAAGGTATACTCAGACGGCTTCCAGCCATTAACGTAAGTATTAGTAGATGGCTAGATAACTCTATGTAGACGGTGTTGATAAGCCATCTACTTATATTTGTAGACGGCGGTTAGCCATCTACTTTTGTCATTTTAGTAGACGACGTTACACATCCACCTACATATGATATGCAGACGATATGTACATTGACGGCTCCCTAGATGGCGGTTTAGCTGTCTATAAAACCTTTAGTAGACGGTTTTAGGGTATATGTAGATGGCTGTAAGTCGTCTACATATCCCCCATTTCCTATAGTGCATGGTCGTGTCAGGCCCATACGGAATCCAACTTGGTCTTACTCATATCAGATTCTCCTAGAGAACTCTTTCTCTCTTAATCCGATCGACCTTGGCCAGAGAATTGCCTGAGTAAGAACACATGGGATAGTCCTCTCATGATACCGAGAGTGGATGATCCTTTGTTGACACTCAATTGCCTTCGCAGGGTTGACTACCATTTGCAATGACTGGGTGTACTAGATCTGGGACAACTAGACCTATAAATCCAGTATCAAAGAATAGAGTACTCAAGAAAGGCATCCTTGGTATCTCAAGTCCAAGGACCAATTACACAATTGGGACCACGAAATTTCTGTCTGACAATCAAGTATCATCAACCATCCAACATTCTGAGAGCGGATCATTCAGTGAACTCATTCCACAATGAGCACCTGCACCATACCTCTAGTGTCTCTACACAAGTAGCTATGAGACTAACTATCTCCATCATATGGACGGGTATATAGTACACTGGTCTATCCGGTTATATCGATGTTCTTCTCGAGCAACCTATGACTAGGAATATTAAGGATCAATGTTTAAAGAGAATTGGTCTCATTATCATGATCTCATTATGATCCAATTCCCATTACATAGATTCATGGACATCACATCATATATACATCATCACATGCATGTAATATATAGTGAGAAAAAGTCACTAATATAATTACCAAAGAGATCAATACAATTACAAGTGTGGTCACTAATGTGATTTGGCTTGCAAGGCACTCATAACTAGCACTCGTTTTGTGTCAAATAAAAGGCAAAAACTTGCCTACAACTTCATAACCAAAACAATCTTCCTCTAGGGCCATTATAGACAATGGATGGAAGCCCAAACAAAAAATAATATTGGGAAGGAGCTAGCTCTAATACCATGTTAATTAGAGTATCCAACTCAAAATTGATTGGTATTGGGTGGATAGGATTGTTGGTTTTACATGTGTTATGTTTGTTTTTGATGATGAACAATCCAAATTAATGTTATGAGCATATTTGAAGCATGATCAAGTAAATGATAATCAAGACAGAACATCTCAAGTGATTGTTTAAATGTTCTTTATATCTCACTAACAATGCTCTTAAATGTAGGTGTGAGTGTAGGCAAGACAATGTACCAAATTCCAGAGCAAAAACTCAAGAAAGTCACATTCAACAAGTGCCTGTCAACAGACTCACAAGTCCTTGTCGACAGCTGCACACAGGGAGATCAAACAGGTTTCAGGACAAGTGTACATGTCGACAGATCCAAATCATCTGTCGATAGATACACATAGGAAATCGTTTCCCGCAAGGCCAGTCTTCTGGATTTTGCATACCTGTCAGCACTTGTCGACAGATGCATAGTTTGCTGTGACAGACGAAGAGAAGATCTCAGTTCCGCAATTTACATATGTTTCCTATATGGGTGTTTCCTTCTACCACGACTCTCCATACTTAAATACCCATATATAAGGAATGTTTTGAAGAGATTTTCGTACAGAAGTAGCCACCATACAAAACCCTAGCAAAAATCTCAAGAGAAAAGTTTCTCTCTGCTGCTCTGCTTCAACTCTCCGTCCAAAGTGAAGAAGAACAATCTTTTGAACGAAGTTGAAGCCGGTTCGTCTATGATTCAAGCCTCTCCATCAACTGATACCTATCAAGATGAAGTTTGAAGTTCATCTGGACGACCATCTCGAAGAGTTCCATCTCAGGATTTGTTTCCACAACTCTGAACTCTTCTTTGTTTCTACTTTCTTCATACTTTATGTGTGTGATTGTGGGTAAAGCGTCTCTTGTGCTTGATCTACGTGTGTCATGTTGTTCTGATCGTGTGTTTGCATCAGTCAACGTGAGTGTGCGTGTTGTAGTGGTTTGAACTCGCTGATAAGCAGTCCTCCTGCGTGTGTGTGTGGACAGTGGACGTAGGATACACAAGTTGTGTACTTCGAACCACCCTAAATCTTCGTGTCCTGTGGTTTGCACATTTTCACGATAGATGGTTGGTAGGCATGTTGATTCTACACACGTTAGATAGACTGTTCATGTTCTGCTCACAACAAGCACACTAATTGCAAGTCGAACTAATTCTTAATCTGGTTAAGATTTTGACAAGTTTGTGCTTTCATCGAAAAGAAGGCAACTGTGGTTAGAGTTTGTTGTAATCTATTCAGCAACCCTTCTAGATTACCATATTGGATAATTCCGCACATCTTTCAATTGGTATCAGAGCAAGGTTTCTCCGATTTACTATCTTAATTGTTTGATCTTACGATCAGGAGATTCTCGATCTCATGGAATCTAACAAGGGGTATATGGCCGAGGGACATTTAGTGACCAGGCCACCCTTCTTTGATGGCACTGATTATCCTTATTGGAAAAATCATATGCAGGTGTTTCTAAGAGCTCAAAATTATGAGCTTTGGAAAATCATCCACAAAGGAGCGTATGTGTTGCCCGAGGATGAAGATACGTGGACAAAGGACCAAATTGCTAAGGGAACTCTCAACTGGAGTGCACTAAACATGATGTAGTGTGTTGTGCACCCCAAGGAGTATTCAAGAGTCTCCACATGCACTTCAGCAAAAGAGATGTGGGACAAGCTTGAGCTCATCTATGAAGGTACGTCAGAGGTAAGGGAAACCAAAGCAGGCATGTTAATATCTAAATATGAAATGTTTAAAATGAAAAATGATGAAACCATATCAGATATGTTTGCTAGATTCATGTTAATAATCAATGGGTTGAAAGGTCTTAAGAAAGAATACTCAGAGAGTGACTTAGTTAGGAAGATACTTCGGTCTCTTCCATCCTCATGGAAAACTAAGGCCACTGTCATTGAGGATTCAAAAGATCTTTCAAAGATGAAGTTGGATGAAATAATTGGTTCCCTGATGACATATGAAATAAATGTGAAAAGAAAAGAAACTGAAGAAAACCCAAGAAAGTCAATTGCTTTAAAAGCATCCCATAAAAATTCTTCAAGTTCTAAAAAGGATGTTCAACAAAAAAGTGATGAAGATGGAATGTCTAGTGAGAGCGAGAACGATGAAATGGCAATGCTCACTAGACAGTTCAAAAAATTCCTTAAGTTCAAAAGGAAAGGCTCAGGTAACTCCAAATCCTTTCAGAAGAAAGACTTTTCAAATAAATTTGAGTCTAACAAGAAATCTGACATTGTATGCTATGAGTGCAAGAAACAAGGGCATATGAGAGGAGAATGCCCGGAGCTCAAGAAAAAACTCACGAAAGAAAAATTCACCTTCAAGAAAGCCAAGGCAATGTTGGCAACTTGGAGTGATGAAGACGAAGATGAGGACGCACAAGAAGCCTCTGGAGATGAAGAGATTCAATGCTTAATGGCAAGAAGTGACGACTTGAATGAGGTAAATTCTTCCTTTGAAAGCTATATTGTTGATGAATGGGAAGAATCATACACTGTCTTATTTGAAAAATTGTGTGAATTCAAGTCTGAAAACAAAGCACTGAAAAAGAAGATCAACTCTTTTGTTCATAGCACAAACAATAATGAACAAATTGTAGCCTTAAATAAAGAGATTGAAATGATGAAAATTGATGAAAAAGCTCACAGTGAGGAAATGGACTATTTGAAAATAAAATTGCAAGAAATTCAAAAGGAAAAGGAAAGACTAAACAACTCTCTTGAATATCTTCAAAATGAACATCAAGATACCAAGAAAAAGTTGGAACAAGCTGAAAAAGATCTAAAAGAAAAATCTGAAGATCTTACAAGATTTGTTAAAGGAAAGCAAAATCTTGATGCAATTTTAGGATCAAATACTTTTGTTCCAAAGCATGGAATTGGGTATCAACCTGTAAAACAAAAGAAAACAGGACAAACATTCATAACTTCCTTTGTTGATCCTAGTCCAAGCACAAGCAAACAAGTCCCTTCCAAGAACAAGAAAAATCAAGCCAAGGGTAAGCAACAACAACCCAAACAAAATCATTCAGGTGTTCAAAAGAAAGAGCAGTCTGTCGACAGGCTCAATGGAAGCTGTCGACAGGTCTGGAAGAAGGTTGCCAAGGGTCAGTCAACCAGGCAACCAAAAAGGAAAATTCAAGTGAATGGTCAACAAAATAACAAACCAATTGTTCTAAAAAATTCTCCATCTTGCAATGTATGTAAGAAGTTTGGTCATAAACAAAATCAATGCTGGAATAAACAGAAATGCAAGCAAATCTGGATTCCAAAGCATTTACTTTTGGCATGAATGATACACTGAGACCCAAAGTAATTTGGGTACCAAAACCTCTTGTCTGATCCATCTATGCAGGAATGCCTAGCAGCCCAAAATCAAAACAAATGGTACTTAGATAGTCGCTGCTCGAGGCACATGACGGGCGACAAAGACAAATTTTGTTTGCTGGTGGAAAAAGACAGAGGTCAAGTTGTCTTTGGAGGTAATAATAAAGGTCAGATCATTGGCACAGGTAAGGTTGGTAAGTATGCCTCTAACTCAATAGACAATGTATTGCTATTTGATGGTCTTAATCACAATTTGCTTAGCATAAGCCAACTGTGTGATAAAGGTCACAAAATTGTTTTTGAATCAAATTCATGTCAAATTGTTGATAAGGAAATAGGAAGTCTTAAGTTTTATGGAAAAAGGGTGAACAACATTTATTTAGTTGATTTGGATGATCTAGAAAACGAAAATTTATGTCTAGTTGCAAATAAACTGAAGGATCGATAAAAGGTGTGGACAAGATCTAGAAGGGGGGGGGTTGAATAGATCTATGCCAACTAATGCGGAAGCTAAACCAGTTTTGAAAAACCTTTGAATCAGAGTTAGATTGAAAGCAAATTTCACTGATCTGAAGAGAGATTAGGTGAGTTAAGCAATGGGAGTGTGAAAAACAAGTTGATTAGATAGATTCAAACGATCCTATGCATTCATCTAACGAAGAGTAAGTTCAAACCACAAACAGACCAATGCACAGAGATTTTTAGGTGGTTCGGAAATCACACCACGTGACTCCTACATCCACCCCTCACATACAGTGAGGATCCACTAACAACCTGGGTAACACAACCCACACTGGAGCCTAACAACTCCACAACTGAGTTTGACAACTCACACACTACCTAGAGCAAGACTACTCTAGACTTTGAGCAAGACTGCTCAACCACACAACTTGAGTACGACGACTCAAAAACCTGAGCACATAGGCTCACAACCACTTGCTAGAACAAAAACAATAAGATGCAGATCCTCTAGCAATGATCTGATCTATTAAGGCCAATTCAAGAAAATTGGTGCAACAGATTATGCACAATTTCTAGAATAGCCAGGAAGAGACAAGAAAGACTTTAGACTCGAGGTTGACAATTCTTGTTCTTCAAGAAAACTCCCTTGTAGAGGCCGAATTGGAAGAATCTTGATCACTTGAAGTCCCTTGGCCGATGCTCTGCAACTTTGATCTTGGGATCTTCCTTGAGAGCTTCACAATCGCTGGCTTCTACTTGATATGCTCCTTTGAAGTTGATCCTAGTGCTTCATGCTGATCAATCTTCAAGTCTTGTGCTCAGAGAAGTGAGAATTGGTGTGGGAGCACAGGAGAGAGCAAGAACAGGGAGGTGAGACTCTCTTGCCGCCGCTTGCAGGTTTCTGGAGGCTCTGAAGAGATTCTCTTAGGATGAGTGCCCTTAAGGAGGGTATTTATACCCTAAGTATCCGAAAGGTACCCTTGGGGTACGTGGGCACAAGATCCAATGTTGATCTGACATTCCCTAGGGTGCCACGTGTCCAGGAGAAAGTTTAAGTCACAGAGATTCCGGAGTGTGTCGACCTGCCCATGAGGTGTGTCGACACACTCTCCCAGACTGGCAAAACAATTCCCTGGGAGAGGTCTCTAGTGTCGACCTGAGATGATTCAGTGTCGACCTCATCACCCATACAGCAAAACAGCCCTTCTGGGAAGGCTCTCTAGTGTCGACCTGATCTCTTCTTGTGTCGACCTGCCCTAGCCATCTGAAAAACAGGCCTTCTGGGAGAGCCATCTAGTGTCGACCTGCCTGCATTTGGTGTAGACCTGCTTTGGCTATCTGAACAACAGGCCTTCTGGGAAGGCTCTCTAGTGTCGACCTGCTCTGGACTCGTGTCGACCTGAGATGGACTTTTCTTCACATTTCTGCCTTTGTTCTGAACCATTGTGTCGACACCACTGATGGTTGTGTCGACACTACCTTTGCAGAAAGTGTTTGTCCCTGTGAAAATAAACACATAAATCATTAGTTAAATATATTATCATGAATATCAATGATAAATGTGCTAGGAAACATACTTTTTGAATATTGTAATTTCAGGTGATGTATTTTACATGTTCCAATGGTTATGCATCAAAATCACAACTTGTCATCATCAAAATGTGAGGAGAAATGAATTATATTCACACTCAACCCAACAATCTCCCCCTTTTTGATGATGGCAACATTAAGTTCATTTGGAATTGGAAATTTTCAATGAAATGTGATTTTAAGCATTTTCATTTTCTTTTATTTATTCTTGTCAAGGACCTTTGAACAATTTTTAGTGACATTGAAATTTTTTACATGATAGACACAATGTTACTAGAAATAAGCTGTTTCCACACAAAGGTCAAGTAGCTTGACAAACATTCATCACATTCACATTCATTCAAAAGATTTGCAATCACATTTAAGGCACAAAAATGGGCACAGAAACTTCTATTCATTTCATTTCATTCAAGATGTGAACAATACAATTTCAAACAAACTTCTCCCCCTTTGACATTATCAAAAGAATACATTACTGGGGAGGAGGAGGAGGAGGAATGGGTAACAAAATAGTCTCAATATCCGTTAGCCTCTTTTGCATTGAAGTTAGACTAGACTTCATTTGGGCTTGGATAGTTGAGAGTCTGGTGTGCAGAAGATTCTCCATTCTCTCTGAATTTTCGGGCATTGAAGCTTGAAGTGCACTGAACTCATTTGACCTTGGCTGTGAAGAGGAAGATGAACCAGTTGACCAACCTGGCCTATTCAATACTTTGAATTCTAGCTTGAGTGCAGACATCTCTTCATCTATGTGAGCAGAGAGATTCTTATGCTCTCCAAGTCATCTACCATATGTGCAAATGATAGTCTTGTGTTGCTGATCTCATATAGTGTCTGCTTGGTGTTGAAGACATCAGCTTGGGAATTTGCCAAAATTCCCTGAAGAACTATTTCCAACTTTTGTTGGTGCTCCTTCAGCTCAATTGAAGCATCTGCCATTGTGCCAATCAACCTGTTGAACCTTTGGGCAGCATAGTCTGAGGCTGCCTTTTGCTCAATGAATTTTGCAGATACTGTGTTCTCCAATCTTTGAATCCTCAATTCAAAATTTGATGACATGGTCTGAATAGAGTTGTTCAAGGTTTCAAACTTGTCATTTAAGAAGGTGAACAACTCTGGTGGAACAGAAGGTCCACCAAAGGATGAGGATGCATGAACTGGATGTTGTGGAGAAAAAGATGGTATTTTAGTGTCAAAGTTCATGGAGGAGGAAGGCTGAAGTTGAGGTGAATGAGGGGCAATAATTGGGTCATTAGCTTGAGCTGCCATAGGAGGCTGATCCTCATTGATGGGAGGCTGGTCCTCTTGCATTTGAGGCTGGTCCTCATGCACTTGAGGCTGGTCCTCTTGCATTTGAGGCTGGTCCTCTTGCATTTGAGGCTGATCCTCTTGGACTACAGGGGCCTCTACTGCAGCTGGCCCTCTTCTCACTTGATCACCAACAATTCTAAATCCCATGAATTTCTGCACATGCTTAAAGCAGTAAATGTTGGACTTAGGGATTTTCTCAGATTTTTCATTCTCTAGAGGCACACCAAAGTGCTTGAAGACTGCAGTCAAATGGGCTGCATATGGAAGGGATCTATGCAAATCAGCCCTGGTGGTCTCAGAGATTATCTGGTACATGATGACATGGAGATTTATCTTGATGTCCTTGCTCATACAATAAAGGACAAACCTTTGGATGTCTGTTAGCCTATCTCTCCCACCACCTTGAGGTGTGATGATGGTAGTGAGCATGTGATGAGTAAGCCTCAAGACAGGGGGAAAGGTGTTGGTGTTGAATTTGGTGACATGGGTTTTCTTAATATCAGTCTCATCTGCAGGCAAACCAGTCATTATGTTGTAGGCTTCATGGAGGTTGAATTCAAAATTATGGTAGTCTTCACCTTCATCTGGGACTTTGAAAATTGAGGCAACTATGTCTGTTGGCATGTCTATACCAATCCCTTTGACCTTGGACTTGTACCCTTCTTCTGTGCATTCCAAATTTTGATAAAATTCTTGTACAAGTCTAGGGTAAATTACTCGAAATTCTGATATGAAAGACTGCCAAGACTGGAAATTGAAGAAGTTTAAAACTTTAGGAAATGCAGCTATCAATTCATTGTCATCCAAATCTACTACCCTTGGTTTCAGGATGGTCTTCCCGGCACTTAGGGGTTTGGAAGGAGGTCTCCTAGAGGGCTGGGAGGACTCTGATGATGAGGATGATGATGTGGAAGAGGACTTCTCAGAAACTTCAGGAGAAGACTCTAGGGTTTTCCTCCTAGGGTACATAGACCCTTGACCTGAAGAGGATGCCCTACCTCTCTTAGCAGATGCAGATCCTGGCTGCTCGGCAGGATCATGGCGACGCTTTGATCTCCTTTCAGTGGAAGGAACCTCATCCGCCGGAATGGGCCTTGCAGAGGCCCTTGATTTTGCTCCACGGCGAGAAATCTACTTGGGTGCCATGAGAGCAGAGTGGAATTGGGGTGATGGAGAGAGAGGAATGAGAGAAGATGGATGGAGATGAGATGGAGGAGAGAGAGGATGTAGAGAGTTCAAAACCCTTGCCGGAAACCAGGAAGAACCAGACTGTCGGGTCGACCTGGAGAAGAAAAAAGGGGGGGTTTAAGGTGTGTTACCCCGCAGATACAACAAAGCCTTAACCGGAGCCCACGGTGAAAAGGATTCTGGCAGGGGTCAGTGTCGACACTAGAGGAGGTTAGTGTCGACCTGACTCAAAGTGTGTCGACACTAGATGGGGTAGTGTCGACCTGGCCTGATGAAAGATTTTGGATTTGAGTATGGAAAAAAAAATTTATGTGACTTTTGGGACATCTTTATAATGATAATCAATGGATGGAATGATCATTTCAAGGATATTTAAGAGACTAAAAAATTCATTTGTTAAATTTTGCCAAAAATTCAACACAATTCAAGTTTTACACAATATCCAACAGGATATGAGCATTCAGTGACTTGAGTCATTAAAATGATAATTTGAGGGATATAAAGCATTTAACAATCAACTACACACTACCATATTCTTCAATTCCAAATAGATAAAAAAAATCTTTTAGACTGAAAACAAGTGTGTTGACAGTAAACACTTTTTAAGAACGAACTTGATGATGAATAAGAGTGATTCTTTTAAAACAAATTCTCCAATAACATATCTATTTTGTTTTGAAACAAACTATCAAATGAGATATATCTTGTTCACTCAAGAACTAATACTTTTTACACACTATAGTCCCTGGATACTGAAGATTTATCCATTATCAAGTCTCAAGGGGTAAATGATGACCTTTTGACATGAAAATATATGTTTTTTAGACGCCAATATTTCCAGTTACTCAGTCATCATCAAAAATTGGGCATATTTATTTTTTTTGCATTGATTTTTAATTTTTAATCCCCTTTGAACAGAGATGGCATTAGTGCCTCATGACTTACATGGCACTTCATTCATTGTGAAGGTGTGCAGTTTCTCAGCACATGCGCCATTGCTCTGTTGAATGGACAGATTTTGGAGAGTTTTTGACAAAAAGATATCATCTATATCCAACATCAAATGCAAACAAAAACATGTTTAAGATCAAGACACACATTATCCTTCAGTCTTAGAAAGAAATCTGAATTTCTGTAGTTTTGAAGAATATAGGTGAGAGTTGACAAATAAATGTAGTAGATCACTCAAGGGATCATTTTGAGACTCTAGACACCTAAATGAGGACATCATGCAAGGAAATTGATGTAATGCAAGAGGAAGTTTTGAATTTTGCAAAGGATATAACTTGTGAATTCTTTACTCCCCCTGAGATGAGGATTTCAACCATTTTTCATCAGAATAGAGATATGCAAGTTTTTGAAATCAGAAATAATTCTCTTTGAGCAACAAAAGCTCCCCCTCAACAATTGCATATTCATTTCTTGGTACTTGGCGGAGACATATACTCTCGCATAGTGAAAGTGTCCAGACAAGCAGAACTTGTCCTTCTTCAAATCACCATTTGATATACCAAGAAGTTCAACACAATGTGAGGTGAATGTTTATTGACCAAAGGAATTAGAGGTGAAGTGGAGAGAGATATGATGAATCAAGGAAGTAAAGGATATGATGATGCAATGAACTCCCCCTCAGGAAATGCCTAACACTCAACCCAATCCCAATGGACATTTACAAAGACCAAGTTCTCTCCTTAAGGATGAGAATCTACTGTCAGGAAGGGGTTTTGTGAAAATGTCAGCAATTTGCTTTTCAGTTTCTATGAAAAGGAGTTCAAAAGATTTCTTTGCTACCTCGTCTCTCAAGAAATGATGCCTAATTTCAATATGATTAGTTCTGGAATGCTGAATGGGATTTTTAGACAGATTTATTGCACTTGTGTTATCACAAAGGATGGGAACACAACCTAACTCTTGGTTGTAATCAAGAAGTTGATGTTTCACCCAAAGAATTTGGGTTCCACACCTACCAGCAGCAACATACTCAGCCTCTGCAGTTGACAGAGCTACTGAATGTTGCTTCTTAGAAGCCCAAGAGATTAGGCACCCACCTAGGTACAAACACAAGCCACTTGTGCTTTTTCTATCTAATTTACAACCAGCATAATCAGCATCACAATAGGCAATCAAATCTAACTTGCAATTAGCAGGATACCAAATTCCTAAATCACATGTTCCAATAAGATATTTGAAAATTCTTTTAACAGCTAGCATGTGACTTTCTTTAGGATTTGATTGAAATCTAGCACACAAACACACACTGAATTGAATATCAGGTCTAGAAGTTGTAAGATAAAGTAGAGAACCAATCATACCTCTGTAGGTCTTTGGGTCTACTGACTTACCATTTGAGTCTTCTTCTAGTTTAGCATTTATAGCAATTGGTGTGTTGGAGTGCTTGAGGTTCTGAAAGTCAAACCTTTTCAGAAGTTCTTTAACATACTTAGTTTGACTGATAAAAATCCCCTCATGAGTTTGGTTAACCTGCAATCCCAAGAAAAATTTTAGATCTCCCATTAAACTCATTTCAAATTCATTTTTCATTTGATTGGAGAATTCATTACACAGGTCTTTATTGGTTGATCCAAATATTATGTCATCAACATAAATTTGGACAACAATTATTTGATTATTGACTGTTTTTGTGAACAAGGTTTGATCAACAGTTCCTCTAGAGTATCCTTTTTCAAGCAAAAAAGAGCTCAAACGGTCATACCAAGCTCTTGGAGCTTGTTTAAGACCATATAGAGCCTTATGAAGCTTGAAAACATGGTTAGGATGTTTTTCATTTTCAAATCCAGAAGGTTGTTCAACAAAAATATTTTCCTTGATATATCCATTTAAGAATGCACTTTTAACATCCATTTGATAAACTTTGAATTTCATGGAGGATGCAAAAGCAAGGAAAATTCTAACTGCTTTTAGTCTAGCTACAGGGGCATATGACTCTTCAAAATCAATTCCAAACTCTTGATTGTACCCCTTTGCAACTAGCCTAGCTTTATTTCTTATGACTTGACCAGATTCATTCAGTTTATTTCTGAAGACCCATCTAGTGCCAATGATTGTTTGATCACTAGGTCTAGGTACTAATTCCCACACTTGATTTCTTTCAAATTGATGAAGTTCATCATGCATGGCATTAATCCAATCAGAACTTTATAAAGCTTCACCAATTGACTTTGGTTTAATTTGGGAAATTAGAGCTAGTGGGTCTTCTTCAATAGCAAGCATAAAAGATGATCTAGTCCTAACTCTATCATTCAAATTGCCAACAATATTATCTAATGGGTGATCTCTCAAAATTCGATGTTCAGACATTACCTGTTGAGGGGTACTTAAATCTGGAGCAATGTTACCTGATCCACTTGAAGATGGTGAATTGGTATTCAAGATCTCACCAGTGTCTTCAAGCTCCTCAACAGTTGGTGAAGAGTCCACAATGAAGTCATCCTCTTCACTGTCGTGTTTTTCCCTACAAGATTTAGAAGTGTTAGTTGAAAAGGAATTTTCATCAAATATAACATGAGGAGACTCTTCAACAGTTTTTTTTTGAGAATGTACACTCTGAAAGCTCTTGACACTTCTGAATAGCCAAGGAAGATGGCTTCCTGACTCTTAGCATCAAACTTGTCAAGATTTTCTTTATTATTGTTGTGTACATAACATTTACACCCAAAGATTTTGAAATAAGAACAGTTGGCTTCTTGTTTTTCAGTAATTCATAGGGGGTTTTCTTGATTTTTGGTCTGACCAATGCTCTATTGAGAATATGATTTGTTGTGTTTACAGCTTCAGCCCAGAAGGATTTGGGCAAATTACTCTCAAGGAGCATGGATCTAGCCATTTCCACAAGAGTTCTGTTCTTTCTTTCCACAACTCCATTTTGTTCTGGAGTTCTTGGTGAAGAAAACTTGTGGAAAATTTGAAGTTCAGCACATAAATCAGAAAAGGATTGGTTTTAAATTCTCCCCCATGATCAGTCAAAATATTTTTGATTTTATATGAATAATTTGTTAGGGCAGTGGTACAGAATTTCCTGAATTCAAGACAAGTATCACTTTTGTGGGACAAGAAAATGACCCAAGTAAATCTAGTAAAATCATCAATGATTACAAACCCATATCTCTTGCCACTTAGACTTAGAATTCTTGTTGGGCCAAAAAGGTCCATATGAAGTAGTTCTAGTGGCCTAGATGTGAGTACCTCATTGAAGTTCTTAAAAGATTTCCGGGTTTGTTTACCTTGGGCACAGATCCCACAAACTTGATTTTCAACATTTGAAAAGGATTCAGGAAGACCCTTAACCAAATTAGCCTTAACAATTTATTTAAAGTTCTGAAGCTTGCATGGCCAAGTCTTTTGTGCCAAGTCCATGCAATTTCATCTTTATTTGCAACAAAGCAGAGATTTTCAGAAAAGTTTTTATTAAGGTCAATCATATAAACATTGTTCTCCCTTTTTCCAAAAATTTTGATTTTATCAGTTGATGAATCAATTATTTTGCAAAAATCAGATTCAAACACAACTTTGTGACCTTTGTCACATAGTTGGCTGATACTGAGCAAGTTGTAATCAAGACCATCAACTAATAAAACACTATCAACAAAGTTTGAGGAAGTTTGACTAACCTTTTCAGATCCAATGATCTTTCCTTTATTTTTACCTCCAAATGTCACTGAACCACCCTCCTTTTCTAGAAGGAAAGAAAATTTGGCTCTATCTCCAGTCATATGTCGTGAACACCTACTGTCAAGGAACCACACATTTGAATTGGGTGCACGACCTTTCTGCAACATCAATTAGTGGAGAGAAGATTTTGGTACTCAAACAGAGTTGGGACCATCAGAAAGTTTGGACAATGTTAACAAATCTTTTCTCATCCAAATTTGACTTGTTTTTGACTTTTGTTTTATTACTTTGGTGTTCTCTGTCTTTTTCACTTTCTTCTTTTCCTTTGGGATGAAAACACCAGTATTTTTGTTTTTGGTAGGAGGGGTGTTTTTCATTTGAGCATGAGAATTTAGATGTGGAGGTGGAATCCAAGGATTTTGTTGGTACATCAGAAAGTTTGGATAAAAAAATTGAGGATGATACCAACATGGGTTGTTATACCATTGGCTCCAATCAGCATGATATGCTGTCTTGGAGGTCCAAGGCTCTTCATTAATGACTTCCTTTGACTTTTTCTTATTTTTCAGATTTTTATTTGAATTTTTTATTTTGTGGTTTTTCTTGGTTGATGTTGAGCAGGTCGACCTCTCTTCGACTGGTGTCGACACTACAGCCACAGAAGCCTTCTTCTTTTGGACTGGTGTCGACCTGTCAGGAGATTGTGTCGACCTGGTTGCCTTGTCTTTTTTCTAAGTTTTTGACCCTTTTTGTGTTTTGCTTGATTTTTGTTTGACTTCTGTGTTTTCAAGACTAGGGCCCTTAACAAATTTGATTAGTGGTGCTTTATCCTTCTTTTCACTGGATCTGTCTTTCTTAGATTTTTGCTTATCAAACCCTAGTCCATGAGAGATTGATTTCATATTTGTTCCCAACAAGGCCTCCAAATTATCTTTGCCATTTGTGAATGTTTCAATGACTTCATCTTTTTGTCTTAGCTGGTTTTCCAAAATTTTGATTTCTTCAATCTTTTGTTGTTTATCTTGATTTTCTTTTTCCAGTTTTCAGATAAGTCTTTGAATTCATTGGTGGCCTTTTGAGAGGCTAGCTTAAGTTCATCAATCAGATTCAGAAGATTTTCTTTTTCTTCATTCAATTCTATCACTTCATTTTCTAGTTCACAAATTCTTTTGTTTGAAGATTGGTTATGATAAATATTTTCAATTTTCTTTTTGAGATGCTTATTTTCTTTTCTCATTTCAGTATAGTTTTCAACTAATTCAGCATAAGCATCCTGCCAATCTTCAACAGAAAATCTTCAAAAGAAGTGCTTACCTTTCCATCTGAGCTGTTTGCCATGAAGCAAATCTCCTCACTTCCAGAGCTTGAGGATTTTTCTTCTTCTTCATTTTCACTTGTGTCCTCATCAGACCAAGTGGCTACCATGGCCTTCGGCTTCTTGAATTTGTGAATTTTCTTGTGCTTCTCCTTCTTGTTCTCAGGACATTCTCCCTTCATGTGTCCTGGTTTGTTGCACCTGTAGCAAATGACAATATCGTCAGATTTTTATTCTTGTTAGAGTTTGCATTAGAAAAGGATGTGTTTCTTTTACCTGAAGAGTATTTCTTTTTACCAGAAAATTTTCCTTTTCTAATTTCAAGAATTTTCTGAATTGCCTGGTCATGAGGGCAATTTCATCCTCATTTGACTCAGACTCATCAGAACTGGTTTTATCCTGACTTTTGTCCTTGTTACTAGATGAGGCCTTTAATGCTACTGGCTTGGTTTTGATTATGTGTTCCTCATTTCTCTTTAGATTAATTTCATATGTCATTAAGGATCCTATCAACTCATCCAAAGAAATTTTGGACAAGTCTTTAGAATCTTCAATGACAGTGGCCTTGGTGTGCCATATTGAAGAGAGAGAACGCAGGATTTTTCTTACCAAGTCAGCATCCGTATAGTCCTTACCTAAGGCCTTCAGTCCATTGACTATGATCATAAACCTGGCAAACATTTTAGAGATTGTCTCGTTAGATTTCATCATGAACAACTCATATTTAGAGACAAGTATGTTAGCCTTGGTTTCTTTAACTTGAGATGTCCCCTCATAGAGTACCTCAAGTTTATCCCACATCTCTTTGGCAGATTTGCACATAGAGATTCTTGAGTACTCTTTGGGGTGAACAGCACATTGAATCATGTTCATGGCACTATAATTCAATGTAGCTCTTCTTATTTGTTTCCTAGTCCAGGTTTCTTCTTCTCCCTGGTTTTCATAGGGACCTACTTCCACTACTTTCCAGATTTCATAATTTTGGGCTCTTAGAAAAACTTGCATTCTATTTTTCCAATAAGAATAGTCCGTTCCATTAAAGAATGGTGGCCTATTTATGGAATGACCCTCAGCTATGAATCCTCTGGAATCCATTTAATTAAACAGAAGGTGCAAGGAAGGAAACACTCAGCAAAACACACAATCAAGCAAACAAGCAACAAAGAACACTCAGAAACTACTCAGATCAGATCAGATCAAGTGTAAACCCGCTCTGATACCAATTGAAGGATCGATAAAAGGTGTGGACAAGATCTAGAAGGGGGGGTTGAATAGATCTATGCCAACTAATGCGGAAGCTAAACCAGTTTTGAAAAACCTTTGAATCAGAGTTAGATTGAAAGCAAATTTCACTGATCTGAAGAGAGATTAGGTGAGTTAAGCAATGGGAGTGTGAAAAACAAGTTGATTAGATAGATTCAAACGATCCTATGCATTCATCTAACGAAGAGTAAGTTCAAACCACAAACAGACCAATGCACAGAGATTTTTTTAGGTGGTTCGGAAATCACACCACGTGACTCCTACATCCGCCCCTCACACACAGTGAGGATCCACTAACAAACTGGGTAACACAACCCACACTGGAGCCTAACAACTCCACAACTGAGTTTGACAACTCACACACTACCTAGAGCAAGACTACTCTAGACTTTGAGCAAGACTGCTCAACCACACAACTTGAGTACGACGACTCAAAAACCTGAGCACATAGGCTCACAACCACTTGCTAGAACAAAAACAATAAGATGCAGATCCTCTAGCAATGATCTGATCTATTAAGGCCAATTCAAGAAAATTGGTGCAACAGATTATGCACAATTTCTAGAATAGCCAGGAAGAGACCAGAAAAACTTTAGACTCGAGGTTGACAATTCTTGTTCTTCAAGAAAACTCCCTTGTAGAGGCCGAATTAGAAAAATCTTGATCACTTGAAGTCCCTTGGCTGATGCTCCGCAACTTTGATCTTGGGATCTTCCTTGAGAGCTTCACAATCGCTGGCTTCTACTTGATCTGCTCCTTTGAAGTTGATCCTAGTGCTTCATGCTGATCAATCTTCAAGTCTTGTGCTCAGAGAAGTGAGAATTGGTGTGGGAGCACAGGAGAGAGCAAGAACAGGGAGGTGAGACTCTCTTTCCGCCGCTTGCAGGTTTCTGGAGGCTCTGAAGAGATTCTCTTAGGATGAGTGCCCTTAAGGAGGGTATTTATACTCGAAGTATCCGAAAGATACCCTTGGGGTACGTGGGCACAAGATCCAATGTTGATCTGACATCTCCCTAGGGTGCCACGTGTCCAGGAGAAAGTTTAAGTCACAGAGATTCTGGAGTGTGTCGACCTGCCTATGAGGTGTGTCGACACACTCTCCCAGACTGGCAAAACAATTCCCTGGGAGAGGTATCTAGTGTCGACCTGAGATGATTCAGTGTCGACCTCATCACCGAGACAGTAAAACAGCCCTTCTGGGAAGGCTCTCTAGTGTCGACCTGATCTCTTCTTGTGTCGACCTGCCCTGGCCATCTGAAAAACAGGCCTTCTGGGAGAGCCATCTAGTGTCGACCTGCCTGCATTTGGTGTCGACCTGCTTTGGCTATCTGAACAACAGGCCTTCTGGGAAGGCTCTCTAGTGTCGACCTGCTCTGGACTCGTGTCGACCTGAGATGGACTTTTCTTCACATTTCTGCCTTTGTTCTGAACCATTGTGTCGACACCACTGATGGTTGTGTCGACACTACCTTTGCAGAAAGTGTTTGTCCCTGTGAAAATAAACACATAAATCATTAGTTAAATATATTATCATGAATATCAATGATAAATGTGCTTGGAAACATGCTTTTTGAATATTGTAATTTCAGGTGATGTATTTTACATGTTCCAATGGTTATGCATCAAAATCACAACTTGTCATCATCAAAATGTGAGGAGAAATGAATTATATTCACACTCAACCCAACATAAACAGGATGAGCTTACTTTGTGGCATCGCAGGCTTGGCCAAGCAAGCTACAATGTCTTGCACAAGATCATGAGGCGGAATTTGGTAAGTGGACTTTGTGAAATTTCTTTCAATAAGAATGAAAGTTTTTGTGAAGCATGTGCACAGGGAAAACAAACCCAGAAATCTTTCAAATCAAAAGCACCGATAAGCACCTCTAAACCTTATGAACTGTTGCACATGGACCTTTTTAGACCTACTAAAACTCTAAGTCTCAATGGCAAACGGTTTGGTTTTGTTATTGTGGATGACTTTTCTAGGTTTACTTGGGTAAAATTCTTGGCACACAAAAATGAAGCACTTACAGTTTTTAAAGACTTCTTTAATAAGATTGAGCATGGAAATGTTCATAAGATATGCTCAATCCACACTGATTACGGGGGTGAGTTTGATATTAACTCTTTTTCTGATTTTTGCATGCACCAAGGGATAGACCACATGTTCTCCTCTCCAAGGACTCCGGAATAGAACAGAGTAGTTGAAAGAAAGAACAGAACATTGGTGGAAATGGCTCATATTCTTCTGGTTGAAAGCCAACTCTCAAGAAGTTTTTGGGCAGAAGCAGTGAATACTTCATGCTATATTCTCAACAGAGCTATGGTAAGACCTGTAATGAAGAAAACCCCCTATGAACTGTTAAAAGGTAAGAAACCCAGTATTGGGTACTTCAGGGTCTTTGGCTCAAAAGTGTTTATACATAACAATGATAATGTTGATTTAGACAAGTTTGAAGCCAAAAGTGATCAAGGTATATTTCTGGGATACTCAGAACACTCTAGAGCATATAGGGTGTTTAACAATAAGAATAAAACTGTGGAAGAAACTCCACATGTTGTTTTTGATGAGTATCATACAAAGACTGACATTTCTAATTTACACAAGAATGATGATGGAAATGAAGGAACAACTCTTGGGGAACTACAAGCAAAAGCAAAAGGAAATTCTAAAGTAGTTTCCAAGACTAACAGTGGATATCTTCGTAGGTACAATGATGAAGATGATGAAATACTGTTCAACAAACAAGATGATGAATCTGAAGAAGATCCACAAGAGGAAGAGCCTCAAAGAGAAATTTCTCAAACCAACCCTCCACAAGATCACCTTCCTCAAGTCCAAGATCAACCCGGCCCGTCAACAATCACAAATGTGAGGTACTCCAAAGATCACCCACTTGATAATGTGATAGGAGATGTAAATGATTCAGTTCAAACTAGGTCTAAGGTTAGACAATTAGTTGAACAAGATCATTTAGCTTTTGTATCTCAAGTGGAACCTAAAAATGTTGAAGAAGCTTTAAAAGAAAATTCATGGATTGATGCTATGCATGAGGAACTTGGTCAGTTTCAAAGAAATAATGTTTGGAGTTTAGTTCCTAGAATCCCTGAGATTTCTGTCATAGGCACAATATGGGTATTTAGGAATAAACTAAATGAAGAGGGTAAAATGGTGAGAAATAAGGTTAGACTGGTAGCAAAAGGATATAGTCAAGAATTTGGTGTAGACTTTGAAGAATCTTTTGCCCCTGTAGCTAGACTTGAAGCAGTTAGAATTTTGTTGGCATATGCATGCTCAAATAAGTTCAAGCTTTTTCAAATGGATGTTAAAACTGCTTTCCTGAATGGCTGCATCAAAGAGGAAGTCTATGTTTCTCAACCACCTGGTTTTGAAAATTCTGAAATGCCTAACCATGTTTACAAGTTGCACAAAGCTCTTTATGGTTTGAAGCAGGCACCTCGAGCTTGGTATGACAGGTTAAGCAACTTCTTGGTGAGTAAAAACTACTCAAGAGGTAAGGTGGACCAAACACTCTTTACTAAGAAAGTTCGCAATCATATAATTGTCGTTCAAGTTTATGTGGATGACATTATATTTGGTTCCACTAACCCATCAATGTGTGAGGAGTTTTCCAAACATATGCACAGTGAATTTGGGATGAGTCTAATGGGGGAGCTTCAATTCTTTCTTGGTTTGCAGGTAAAGCAACATGAAGACGGCTTCTTCATTAATCAAGAAAAATATGTTAAGGAGCTTCTCAAAAGATTTCAATTTGAACAAGCCAAACCTGCCACAACCCCAATGAGCACAAGCATTAAACTTGAAAATGATAAGAAAGATAAACTAGTAGATGCAAAGCAATTCCGAGGTATGATTGGCTCACTCCTTTATCTTACTGCAAGTAGACCGGATATACAGTTCAGTGTTTGCCTTTGTGCTAGATATCAATCTAGTCCAAAGGAAAGTCATTTGGTTGCAGTTAAGAGAATATTCAGATATCTCTCAGGTACGTATGATTTGGGTCTTTGGTATCCAGCAGGAAGTAGCTTTGATTTGATATCATATTTGATGCTGACTATGCTGGATGTAAAATTGACAGAAAGAGCAGTAGTGGGTACTGCCAATTTCTTGGTGGTTGCATGGTTTCGTGGGCATCCAAGAAGCAATACTCGGTTGCACTCTCCACTGCAGAGGCAGAATATATTGCTGCAGGGAGCTGTGCGGCTCAAGTGTTGTGGATCAAAAGTCAACTGTGTGATTACAACATTGACATTAGATGCACACCTATCCTATGTGACAACACTAGTGCCATCAATCTCTCAAAGAACCCAGTCCAACACTCTAGGACAAAACACATTGAGATTTCACATCACTTCTTGAGAGATGAAGTAGCCAACAAATCCTTGGAGCTTAGCTTCATACCCACTGATAAGCAATTGGCTGACATTTTCACAAAACCATTAGCTGAGGATAGATTCACAACATTGAGAAGAGAATTGGGATTGTGCAAAATGCAATGAAGCTCATACAAAACTTTGACGTATATGTTCTTTGTGTGCACTGACTATGAGGTATATCAAATGGTAAACTGTGGAAGAACAAGTTATGCTTGTTTGGAAACTATTATTATGCATGAGAAAACATTCTCCGCCATGTCTCCATAGTCAAGTTGCACATAAAAGTCATTCAATTCAAATAAGGTATATGGTTTCTTTTCATTTTGCCCACTCATTTTTGCAAACAAATGGATGTCTGTGTTGGAATGTTTTATTCATGAACTTGTGTACAATTGCTTGTTAAACATATGAAAGTCTGTCTTGAATTGCTTGTTGAGTCTACATATGCACACACTATGGGGGAGCAAGTTCAGGTTAGATGAATGAATTCTTGAGGGAAACTCTTCATTTTTCACATCTTTTATTTTCCCTAGCATGGAGTTCCATTTTTCTACTCATACTAGCCTTTAATTTGATTTGTAGAAGTTTCTGTCGACAACCCCAATTCCATCTGTCGACAGCTATGCCACCACAGAACCCAGATCTTGGAACTTGTGTGCCTCTGTCGACAGGCACAAATCCATCTGTCGACAGACAGGCACAGTTTCAGATCTCCCCGAACTCAATATCTTATGTCTGTGTGCATCTGTCGACAGCCGAAACCCATCTGTCGACAGCCATGATCTGTCTGAACCCAGAAGTCTTCAACTGTGTATATATGTCGATAGGTTCACATCAGCTGTCGACAGATACATATTTAACAAGCAATTCCTTATTCTTTCTCAACAGTCATTATGAGTAGGTCCATCCCTTGATGTACGGTGCAACTTGGGTACTTATGTATGCTTTTAATCTTTGATGTCCACATTATATTAAAGATATTGTCTCAATCCCAATGATTTTGACATACTATTCTTGTATGAGTCTAGGTTGTATCATTCGGAGTACATTGGACAAATCTAATGGGTCTAACCTAACTCACTTGAATAACACCTTTGTGGCTAATCATTTTCTCAGGTGATGTGATCAGTCCTATGGTCATTGAACTTTATGTCTTGCATTGATTGTTACCATACACATTCTTTGACCTCGATTTTCAAACAAAAAAAAGGAGAAAAGCTACCTATTCTTACAATCAAAAGTCAATAATGGGATAAAGATAGAGCAATGATGTGTATTGTTGAGTAACCAGGGACATGGGCATCACAACTGTCTGCCCTCGCGTCAAAAAGCTTACTCATTATCTCTGTAAAATGGTATGATGGTCACTACCGCTGAGTAATTGGGGTACGGGCACTTCACATGTCTATCCTCACGTCAAAAGGTGTTAGTGATCCTACTTACCACTTTTCCCATTGCATTTTCCTCTAAATAAATCAAAATTGAAATAGTGTTAAGCCTCCAATGTTTGATTAATCCAGGGTTCCTTGATGTTTGTGGTTATCTACTTATGAAGACATCGTTTTCATAAACCATTTGACCATCACCAACATGGAATTATGTTTTTCTACAATGGTTTTTATTCAAAGGGGTTATCTTATTTTCATAAGTTTTGGTACAATGTCCTCTTAATGTTCCACCTTGAGACTCCTAGAGCATTATTCTTAAACCATTGATGATTTTGACTTGTCTTAATACTGGTGGGAATGATAGTTTAAAATGTGTACATACCTCTTTTACACGTCATCTACATCTTGAATGCTCATTGCCATAAAAAATCCTGTCAAAATTCCCATCTGGTACAGTTTCTGTGTGTGCCTGTCGACAGATACCTCTGCATCTGTCAACAGCCGCGGCAGGCTCTGTTTTGGAAGCCCAACGGGCATCTCTTTAGGGCTAGATTTTGTGGGTCTCTGTCCTTTGAACTTCTTTCCCCCTCTTTAAAGGGAACCCACGACCCTTTCCTCTCTTTCCACTTCCAAAACTCCCTCCTCCTTCCTTCTCCACCAAACCCTTTCTTCCCAGGGTGCCAGACCCAGATTTTGCCTCTCCTGGTTTTTTCTTCCTCCTCGTGCTTTCCTTCTTCTTTCCGAGTTCTCTCCAGTCCGAACTCCTCTCCTTCTCATGGCTCCCAAGGGCAAGAAACTTGCTTCCGTCGCCATCCCCTATCTCCCAAGCCGGCAAGGGTTCTGGGCTCCTGCCGACGTCGAACCAAGCATCGTGATGATCGGCTGCCCGAGCTAATGTTCTCCGAGGTTTGCAACTTACCATGGTTCCGGGAACCTTCACAAATTCGTTCAGCCCCGCTATGTTGATTTTCCTTCTTTGGGAGACATGTTCCCCAATCTCCTACCCCTCTTCGACACCCAGGTTGGACGGTATTTCTTTATTCTCACCTGAACTACTCTCCTACTGACCACAGAGTTTATTAATAATCTTGGTCTGTCTGGGGATGGGGATCTCTACACCTCTGTCAAGGTACTCCCTTCAAGCTTACCACCAACTTCATCAGCATGCACTTCAAATTCCTAACTCTGGGCTGATGTGGTTTCAGTCACCCTTCTGCATCTGAATATTATCATCTCATCACCCTTCAACCAATGATGCAACTAAGAAGATTGCCAAACTGGATGCCAACTCCTTTCCCCCACTGAATAGGATGATCATCACATCTTCACCACCCTTATTGCTCCAAAGCATGGCAGTCGGGAACTCGTCACTGAGGTTCATAAATCTCTCTTTTTCTTCTTCCTCAAGTGCGAACAAATCAACTTGCCAGAACTCATGCTTCACCTGATCCGCCAATGCTTCTACAATCCCAGAAGATCAATGCCATATGCCTACCCGATCACTTCCCTTCTCCTCTTCATTGGGATACATATTCCTGATAGTGAGCTTGTCGCCCTCCAATCTCGCAGTGCCTTTGATCTCACTGCTGCTCATCGGATGGGCTATAAGCTGCTTTGACGGTTGTCACAGGGACCTCAAGGTAAGGCACAGGCAGATGATGAAGATGAATCTGATGAAGATGATGCTGATGAAGAATCCCAGTCCGAGCCAATGGATGCTCAGGGAGATGAAGCTGATGTTGCTGCTGATGAACAAGCGCCTGATGAGCCTCTCTTTGAGATTCATCTCTGCTCAAATGGCACAAATGCAGCTCCAAATGACCACTGGTTTCCACATCTAAATGCTCGATTGGATAATGCTGATACCAGCTTGGATGCACTGGCTGACACCCAGTCCAACTTCAGATACGGCTTACCAGGCTCTCCACAAAGCTTCATGGTCTCCGTCAGGCCTCTGCACCACCTGGGAATGACGATGTCTAGAGAGTCTAGGCGTCAGTTATTTGGTCTTTACTTTTCTTTGGTCAGGGTCTTGTCACTGTTATCTTCGTTTTCTCTCACAATCATGTTATTTCCTTCCCTTGCACTTCATTTGTCATGTCCTGAGTCACTTTTGTAACTGTGTGTAATGAATGCTCAATCAATGGAATTCACAGTTCTTTGCTTATGTTCTGCTCAAGTGTACATGAATTGTCTTTTTGGATGTTGCCAAAAGGGGGAGAAACATCAATTATGCATAACTGGAAAATTTTTTCATCATCAAAAAGGGGAGAATGTTGGGTTTACATGTGTTCTGTTTGTTTTTGATGATAAACAATCCAAATTAATGTTATGAGCATATTGAAACATGATTAAGCAAATGATAATCAAGACAGAACATCTCAAGTGATTGTTTTAAATGTTCTTTTATCTCACTAACAATGCTCTTAAATGTAGGTGTGAGTGTAGGCAAGACAATGTACCAAATTCCAGAGCAAAATCTCAAGAAAGTCACATTCAACAAGTGCCTGTCGACAGACTCACAAGTCCCTGTCGCAACTGCACACAGGGAGATCACAGGTTTTCAGGACAATGTACCTGTCGACAGATCCAAATCATCTATCGACAGATACACATAGGAAATTGTTTTCCGCAAGGCCAGTCTTCTGGATTTTGCATACCTGTCAGCACCTGTCCACAGATGCATAGTTTGTTGTCGACAGACGAATAGAAGATCTCAGTTCCGCGATTTGCATATGTTTCCTATATGGGTGTTTCCTTCTACCACGACTCTCCATACTTAAATACCCATATATAAGGAATGTTTTGAAGAGATTTTCGTACAGAAGTAGCCACCATACAAAACCCTAGCAAAAATCTCAAGAGAAAAGTCTCTCTCTGCTGCTCTGCTTCAACTCTCCGTCCAAAGTGAAGAAGAACAATATTTTGAACGAAGTTGAAGTCGGTTCGTCTGTGATTCAAGCTTCTCCATCAACTGATACCTATCAAGATAAAGTTTGAAGTTCATATGGACGACCATCTTGAAGAGTTCCATCTCAGGATTTGTTTCCACAACTCTGAACTCTTCTCTGTTTCTACTTTCTTCATACTTTGTGTGTGTGATTGTGGGTCAAGCGTCTCTTGTGCTTGATCTACATGTGTCATGTTTTTCTGATCGCGTGTTTGCATCAGACAACATAAGTGTGTGTGTTGTAGTGGTTTGAACTCGCTGATAAGCAGTCCTTCTGCGTGTGTGTGTGTGGACGGTGGACATAGGATACACAAGTTGTGTACTCCGAACCACCTTAAATCTTCGTGTCCTGTGGTTTGCACGTTTTCACGATAGATGGTTGGTAGGCACGTTGATTCTACACATGTTAGATAGACTGTTCATGTTCTGCTCACAACAAGCACACTAATTGCAAGTCGAACTAATTCTTAATCTGGTTAAGATTTCGATAAGTTTGTGTTTTCATCGAAAAGAAGGCAATTGTGGTTAGAGTTTGTTGTAATCTATTCAATCCCTCTTCTAGATTACCATATTGGATAATTCCACACATCTTTCAAGGATCATCCTTTTATGAACTCATAATTGGGTTTTTTATTAAATAAGCATATTTAACATTTAATTATTTAAGTAATCACAATTTAAAAATATTTCCCAAAATAGTCACCAAGTGCCACGTTGGCAACTTGGTGCCTAAGAGACCGGCACAGACAATGACGACTGTGCGATCGGGGTTAGAAATGCCGACTTTAGAGTCAGCATTGCCAATGCTGACTCCATTGTCGGCATTGGAAATGCCGACTTTAACACTGATGCCATGCCCTTAAAACCCCCACCCGAGTTCCCCTCTTCCCCACCCTGCAGGAGTCGCACCCAGCTCGCGTGAGCGTCGCTATCGCCCTTCTCCTACCTCCGACACCACCTCCTCCTCTCCTCCTCCCCTCCTATCCCCCACCTATTCACCCCACCCCCCCCCCCACTCTGATGCCTCATCCTCCCCTCCTACCGCACCTCCCCCACCTCGACGCCTCATCCTCCCCTCCTACCGTACCTCCCTCCCCCCCACACCCACCTCCACCACCTCCTCTCCTCCTCCACCACCCCCCCGGCCCTGACGCATCACCCTCCTCACCTCCTAACCACCCCCACCAACCCTTGCTGCCACCCACTATCACGCCCCGAAGTGGAAAATTTCGGAACGTGCAGTTATATTCGAATCAGAAATAGAGCATAAACTAGGATATAAGATTAATTAAGGCAAATTCCCTAATCCAAAACAACCACAGTGAAAATAACCAAGAACGTCAGGGCCAACCATAGGCCCCACAAAGCAAAAACAATCATCCTCCAAGAACGTATGTCATTACAACAAATACTACTTAGACATCTACTCAGTATCTTAGCTTCAAGATGATGGTATGCTCTTCACTCAAGCCCCTCCCCCTCCATGTCCACATGATCCTCATTATTCCCTGAAATGTTTAGGATAATAGGGTAAGCGAACTAGCCCAGTAGGATTTACATCTCAAGGTGGCGGCAATAATATATATGATTAGCGTTTTATTATGCAGAAGTTTACAGGCAGGATAATCATACATGTATGCATGCTAACCAATAATTTACTGAAACAAACTAGGATTTTCAACAATATCATAGCGAAACATATCTGACTTTCAAAGGTACTGGACAAGGAATTTCCAAGGATAAGATAGTATCACAATACGAGGATTGACCATAATCACATGATCAAACGTATCATATCGAACTGATCATATCAAACAAAGGCACATTTACACAAATCTTGCACACATATCGGTGCCATGCCAAGCACTACAAGTCTATACTTCCGCGGTTAACAAGTACGTTGGGGCGCTCCTCCCCATGACCAGACAGAGCCCCTTATTTGCATAGGCATTAGTCAAATGGACCGAAGTCCCACGTTGTGCCGATCATATACATATTATGGCCACAGAATTTCAAGAACAAGCTCACAGTAAAAGAATATGATCATTCGTAGAGTTCGATTTATAGCAATCTAGTGTTTTTTACATAACTCACATCAGTCTCATGGTAGAAAATCAAGTAGTAGAATTTCGTAGAATAGAATTCATGTTCTTATGGCTTTCACGTACATTGATCACTTTTAGGCCACTAACTAGATACATAACATTATATGTCCATAGGGCATGCTTATGTTTTACGGGATAACTCAGCAGAGCAATCTGGATTACCATCGGATTGCATGTGGGAACGATTACAACCGAAATCGATGTAGTAACAACTACAACAGAAATCGATGCTTACAACCAAAGTCGATGCTTATGATTAGAGTCATTACTTATGAACAGAGTTGATGTTCAGGACAGAGTCGACGTGAGGGCAAATCGTTCTGAGAGCAAGTCGTTGTAAAGGCGAGTCGATTTGAGGGCAAATTGTTCTCAGAGCAAGTCGTTGTAAGGGCGAGTCGATGTGAGGGCAAATCGTTCTGAAAGCAAGTCATTGTAAGGGTGAGTTGATGTGAGGGCAAATCATTCTGAGGACAAGTCATTGTAAGGGTGAGTCGATGTGAGGGCAAATCATTTTGAGAGCAAGTCATTGTAAGGGCGAGTCGATGTGAGGGAAATCATTCTGAGAGCAAGTCGTTGTAAGGGCGAGTCGATGTGAGGGAAAATCGTTCTGAGAGCAAGACGTGCAAGGGCGAGTCAATGTGGGGAAAATCGTTCTGAGAGCAAGTCGTTGTAAGGGCGAGTCGATGTGAGGGCAAATCATTCTGAGAGCAAGTCATTGTAAGGGCGAGTCGTTGCGAGAACAAATCGTTCTGAGAGGCAAGTCGTTGTTCGCAACGATTCTGAAAGAGTCAATATTTACAATGATTCTGAGGTAGTCGATGTTCACAACGATTACTAAGGAGTCGACGACCGAAGGAGTCAATGTAGGATCACTTAAGACCCGATTCGATGCGAGATCGATTTCAACACGATCGTGTGTGGAGTGTAATCACAGGGATTGTACCCCCCCCCCAACACAAACATGAATATCAAATGTGATAGCATGGAAAATAGGATGTGATCGCCACCTAGAGCATTGCCAAATGAAGAGAATAAAGCGGGCTAACTACTCCAGGAAAGGGGGGAAGAGAACGGAGGAATACCTGATATCGCGGTCGTTATGACGGACGCGGGAAGCCTGATAACGCGCCCGCTATGAGGGACGTGTCTCTTGTCACGTCGCCTTCCTCCGTCGCGTTCTCTTCTTGTGTGGGAGATGGTGAGTAGGACCTCCTTCCCGTCCTCCGGCCGGCTAGAGGATGAGAGCTCCTTGTAGAACTTTGCTTGAATGCCTGCCAATCAAAGAGAGACAACAAAAGCCCTATTAGAACATGATTAGTGTAGTATTTGCTCTAGAAATGGAAGGAAATGAAGCAACATGAAGGGAACGAACCTGGGGTGGTTTTAAATCTCTAGGGAAAGGAAAAAAAAAACGTGGGAGGAAATGGAGTGCAATCTATCTAGGAAATAAAATAACAATGCATGAAGAAATGAGGAAAAGGAGAGAGGAGAGGGTGAGCCCCATTGGAGCGACTCCTAGCTTGATGAATGTCCCAAATGTTGTCCAAAGGCTTCAGGGAGATGTTGGAGTCGCCGTTCATTCGTTCCTTGCTCCGTTCATGAAGAAATGAATGAATTTTGTGGAACAAGATGTGAAAGGAAATGGTGGGGATGTGAGGGCTACGAGTCTAAGCATGGACCAGAGAGAATTTTGGCAGCCCTTCGGGGTAAAAAAAAAATGGGGTCCCCTTTTCCTTCCAGAGAGGCCTTGTTTATATAGATTTTTGAGAGAGAAAATCCCAAATAATTAAAATGAGTGATAAATATCAGCCAAAATCGCATGGGAGAGTCCTTGGGGTCCTCAAGAGAGTCCCTAGGGCCCAAATCTCGCCCAAGGGGTTGAGATATTCCCTAGGGATAAAGATAAACCCATGGGAGGATAAATAGGAGGTGGTTGCGGAGGCCTGCATGCGCAGCTGCTGTCGCGGCGTATTGTGGAGCCGCGATATGGAGACACGACGGGTCGGGGTGATGCGACAGTATTGCCCACGTGCATGGATAATGCATGGGCTGTTGCGGCAGCCTAGACCGTCGCGACTCAGAGACGCGGCACCACGATGCGTCGCGACTATAAAAGGATAAGACTTATTGATGGTGAAGGACTCTCTCAAATTGATAATAGGCGAGATTTCAAGGCAATTTAAATTATTAATAGGCTCAAAACAAGGCTAATGATGGGCTCAAGGTGAGTGACCAATTAGGGCCCACTAAAGTGACAAGAAATGTGGTTCAACCTATTAGCTAGAACCGGGTGTCTACAGATTGCCCCTCATTGGCTTCTACTCTGCAAGGAAATGAAGCGTAGGTAGAGTGGAGGTGTCATGAAGTGACGACGGAGCGGAAGTGATGCGGAGTGAACTGAAAAGTGGGAGCCAAGGTAAAGAGACATCCGATCTGTCTAACAAGCAATTGGAATCTTTGTGAAAGCCCCGAGTTAGCTGCTCGAGCAGAATGCAAAGAAAAGCACAAGTCTAGACGAGAAGGAGAAAAAAAGAGGATGATCAACCCCTCGATTGAGAGGTACCCTAGCCGATTGGCCTGCAGGTTTCATTTTGGAGGGACATATGCGTGCCAGGCAGGTAACTCATGACTCTATCCTGGGAGCGGTTCGCAACCAAAACGGATCAAAGGAAAAGGAAAATTTGGATAGGTAATCTAGACAGGGAAATTCTTGTCACACTGACGGGAACAACTCACTCGAAAGCAAACCTTCTGATTCGGAGTGGAATTGGATTTCTTGCTCGAAATATGAGGATTGATTGGGCACTCAACAAGGGCTCATCAAAAGTCATGAGTGAGTCAGGAAAACTCAAAGTCCTACATGATGCATGATGGGCTAAAGTAAAAGAAATCATCAAACGAATGCAAAGAAAGAGAAAATATAAAATATATCAAGGATAATACTGTTAAGCTGAATAAGAATGGGTCAAGAGACTACCCACAACCGTAGTGCAGGCCTGAATCCATCGATCCCGAATTTAAATAACTCAACGGCCTATCCAACGATTAACAATTTGCACCTAGATTATCACTGTTTTTGGTAAATGGGAACTCAAATCCCAGAGCACATTGAGAACCAGCCGGTCCTTGACATGATATAATAACTAGAATATCATATAGTAATGCGCGGTAATAAGGGAAGAAATACTTACCTGACTTACCTGTGACGACCTCTTTTCCTTTTTCTGATTTGATTTTTTTTTTGAAATTTTTTTTTTGACAATAAACAGACATAATAAGCACGAAACAACAATATATAAACAAACATAATCAAACAAAGTAGGTATACAAAGCACAAAGATAAGAAACCACACAGATAGAGAGGCGTCGTCCTAGGTGACCGCGACATGGTCGCGGCGCCCCGCCATGTCGCGACCTCGTCGCGTCATATCGCGGCGTCACGACTTGACCCGAACCCAGAAAATGCAGGAAACAGGGGTTTATCCTTATCCTAAGACTTCTAGACTACCACTAGGACTCCTAAACCTCTCCTAATCTTATCCTAAGACCTAGGATCGGGATTAGACTGGGTTTGCACCTCTCTAAGCTCTATAAAAGGAAGATTTGGGAGGCTAATCCCGTAGCTAACCCTTTGCTACTTCCTTTCTTCAAATTTCTCCTCTTTTTTGCAGTTATGAAGAGGAGTTTCTCTGCTTTCTAGGAGGATATCCCTCCTTACTCCGGTCCAAAGGCAGCAAGGGAGTCTTATGCGGATCTCCAGCAACTTTCTGCCATCCCCGGGCACATATGCACGCGCCTGGATCTCCAAGTAAGTGCTTTTCTTTTCAATTTCTGAACTTTTGCTTTGTTTTCCCCTGTTTCTTCTTCTTTTCCTCCTTCTCTGTTCTCAACCACTCTCCCTCTTCTACTCTTCAGATCTTACCTGGCCATAAGAGGTATTCCAATTACCGTGGCTCTCCCCATGCTTGAGTTACTTCCTCATGCTTCTATCTGCCATCTAAAGGATTGGGGGTTGACTACCGTGCTCGTCCTTGCCAAGAAATATGACAAAATCGTGCACGTGTGGGATAGTGTCACGGCGCTAGCGGAGCTGTGGCATCCGCAGACTCACACGTTTCTCTTCCACACATTTGAGACCACCGTCCTTTTGGAGGAGCTGGAGATCATGCTCAGCCTCCCACGGTACCAAAAGGGCGAGGAGTTGGCGATTTCACACACCGTGGCGCCGATCAATTCATGGAGCATCCTTGCAGAAATTACTACGAGGAAGACGGATTTGCACTCTATGACCAGTGGGATGCATGTCCACCTTCTTCCAATTGCGCAATGGATCACTTCCCAATGCAAGCGCAAGACTGGAAATTACATGGCTATCGCCAAGGCGGCTGCAATCTGCATTTGCGGAGTCATCCTATTTCCAGTGATGGACGGTGCCCTCTCCTTTGCCAACCTTAGCATCATTGACTCAATTTCGGAAGGTATGAGCATTGGCCAAGCGGTCTTAGGATACCTATATGCTGGGTTGACTTCTGCAGCAACCGGGGGACCGTTCTTCGGCTCCGTCATAGCCCTCGAGCTTTGGATGGGCATGCACATTCAGTTCTGGGCAATGGAGGGCTTGGCCACGGAGTGCAAGACAATGCTCAACCATCCACTGGCTTTCGTGGGCGGACCTCTACACATGAGAACCAAGGCGTGGTGCAAGACTACGCAGCTGAAAGGACTAAATGCATGGCGTGATTATTTCAAAAGAATGACCGTGGCAGAGTTTGACATGCGCCCTCACTTCATGCATGGCCGGATGATCCACCTACCCCAGCACACTGGACTAGCCCTACGACTACTAGGCAATGAAGCATTGGTCAACTAAAACTCGGACCGGTGCTACCTCCAATGTGGCGCAGCGGGCATGGTGGTTCCCTTCCTATCACACTATCCACCTACTCAAGAAAGGAAGAGGGGCGATGAGCAGGACGAGCGTGATGTGCGCAGCGCCATCATCCATTGGGAAGGATGCGCAATGAGTGTCGTCCAGGTGGAAGTGGAAGAGGATGAAGACGAGATCAAAGAATACGTGGAAGCATTGAAGAAGCTCCAACCAGCAGTGGGGATCATTTGAGATTTGATAGGCTTGATTGTAGGAATGATAGCAGATGGTAGCTAGGGAAGAATTTTAGCATTTATTTGATTGTAGGAAGAATTAGAGAATGTAATGATTTGAATTGAATGAATAAAATAGGATTTTCCTGCATGCGCAATGGGCTCTGTTTAAGACGCGACAAGGAGAAGTGATGCCTTTATAACGCGTCAGGACAGGCGGTCGCGACATGGTCGCGGCCACCTACGCCGACACGACATATAGGCGACAACCCACCCTGACGCGACTCAAACCGACTTATTCAAAATGCAGGGGCACCTTCCTTTTCCCCCTTTCCGAGCATTCAAACTTTTGAATTCCCAAAACCTTCTGGCTACGATCTTGCTCCCTTTTGCTCCTCTTGCTTGCTCACTCGCTCCACAACTCTTGCTAACCCCGGAATCGCCATGGAAGGAGAGAAGAACGTCGGCGAAGGCTCCGCACGGAGGAAGTGTCAAGCGGAATGGCGGAGCTCCCGGCTCCGAGCGGAGGTGCCCACGGTTGAGGAGGAGGAGGCTGCCATCGAGATGGATGTGGAGGAGGAGGCAGAGGCCCCGATGATGAGCGTGGAGGAAGAAAGGAAGAAAAGAGCCAAGGTGATGAAATCGGTAAGTGGATCACCCCCTAAACCATGAATGAATGAATGCTTGGGAGGGGTAGATGGAGCCCCTAGAGGGCAAATGTAGGGCGTGAAGCCCACGAGAAAGGGGATCGGACAAAGGAGGCTCCGGCCAGTCCGATCCTGAGAACACGTCAGCCTGACCTGTCGCGACATGGTGTTGCGAAGGGCTTGGGCGTCGCGACCATGTCGCGACGATGCCGGTGGACGCGACCTAAGGTCGCGGTGCACCGCACCGTCGCAACAAGGTCGCGGCCTCTCTGAGTGTCGCGACTCTGACCGAAGGCTAAAACTTGACTAGTTTAACAAATGTTTACAGGGTGAGATGAGGGCCCGCGTGTCCTGGACGATTGTGCTAGCCGTTTTCCTGGCGTTCCCCTCCTTTCAGAGAGAGAGGGTAGAGGATATGGGGTTCGAGGAAGTGTTTAGGATGGAGAGAATGAGGGCGGATCCAGCTCTCACTCAGGCTCTGTGGAGCAGGTGGGATGCGGAGGCGACCGCCTTCGTATTCCCATGGGGACATATGATCCCCAGTCTCGAGGATGTGAGCCGGATCACAGGGCTCAGAGTTTATGGGAGGCCGGTGAGCGGATTCACTTACCCATGCTATCATGACCTAGCCCAGCGACTCCTAGAGCTACCCGTAGAGCATAGGTCCTCTCTAGCTCCTAGGGTACCCCTCTAGGAGAGTCTAGGGTTGTTTGATTGGGGAAGGGAGCAGGGGAGAGTAAGGATGAGCATCAGGATAGGTTGGTTCGGGTTAGCCGGAGGGAGCTAGCGAGCGAGCTCGGGGCGCAGGCGGACTTGGACTTGCATCGTTTCCTCATCCTTTTCCTTGGTAGACTTTTGTTTGCCACGAGGGGCAACACAGTCCACTACCGTTTCCTGCCCCTACTGGAGGATCTGAGTGAAATAAGGGGGTACGCCTGGGGAGCAGCCTTTCTAGCACATCAGTTTGACAGCTTGGGCGCCTCGGAGTGGCAGACCTCGACGAGCGGGTTCTTCCCCTTTCTCCAAGTGCATTCCTCTCCTTAACCCTTGAATTAAATTGAATTTTGTTTTAAACTGCGCTCTAATCTCCTTCTTCATTTTGTAGGTCTGGGCCTATCTACACCTCCCAGCCCTGGGGAGAGGGGATCTCACATGGCTGGGCCTTGTGCCCATTGCACGCCGTTGGGATGCTCTCCGAGATTCTCGCAGCCTAGGTGACCAGCTAGAGCGCCTGCAAGAGGCCATCGACATTTACCCTCACCTGGATGTGAGTACCCTAACCTTTCCCTTTTGGTTAATTGCTTAATTTCACTGCTTGATGACTGACTGACTTGTTTTGCAGGTGGTTTGGCAGCCATATCTGGGGGAGAGCGATGAGGGAAAGCCCTGGTTGGTGCAGGCCCACCCCTACTTCGGTAGGTCAGTGTGGGTGCATGCACTCAACTTGGTCCTACCTCTTCACCTATTCCTCAGCCAGCGCTCACTCGGCCTTCGGCAGAGTGCCGTGGAGTTCCCTGTCCGAGACCGGTTTCGCAGACCGGGTCAGAGTTTCCGGGGGCTTCATGACACTACCGATTGGCACGAGTGGGCAAAGGAGCAGATCAACAACTAGGAGCACCGAGGAAAGGCCGTAAGGTCAGATGCTACCACCGATGACACGTACCTCCAGGAATATGCCTTGAAGTATAGAGGGAAGGTATACAGGACCGGCCGACACCAGGTAACAACCCTAACACCACAACCCTGTGAATTTGATTTTATAGAATTGAGTTAATGATTTGAAATGTGTTGTAGGTAGATGTAGCTGGTGAGATTGCATCGCTCCGAGCCTTACTCTACTCGGCGATGCAGGATCGGGAGGCGGCGCAGAGGCAAACCGAGGAGTTGGTAAGTACTTGCTCAGACTTCAGTACTTAATTTCATAGCCGATTTTGGAACTGACGTGTACTTTTACGCAGCGGAGGGAGCTGGAGAGAGTGAGGAGCACTGGGGCAGGTGGTGCTTCCTCTTCCCGAGTGTCAGGGAGCTCTCCATTGCTTCTGGAGGCTCAGCTGGCAGGAGCGGTGCTGAGGGCCGAGGAGGCACAAAGGCACCTGGAGGAGCGGGTAAGTACAACAGGACTTCCAGGTTGAACCTTTATTTTAAGAATTGATATTGACTGAATTGTTCTTTTACAGGAGGAGGATTTGCGACTCACCACTGAGCATGCGATGGACCTGCAAGGGCAGAGGGACCAGCTGCAGGGGCAGAGAGACGAGCTGCAAGGGGAGGTCCAGACTATCCGCGTGAGAGAGACCAGCTGCACATCCGGGCGGAGACAGCTGAGGCACGGGTCGCGGAGGTGACCAGGGAGGTGGAGGCCCTACGCATGCGGGGACCCTCAGCAGATCAGGCGGAGCTGACCCAATTACGCGCCGACCTGCAGGCGCAGCAGGCAGTGTCCCGGAGCCTCCAGAAGATAGTGATGGCCATAGGCCGTTCACACAGTAGGAGTAGGAGCGGGGAGAGCGTTAGTAGAGCGACGGGCGCCTCTGTTGGTCAGTATCTGGCGGGTTCCTCCAGTCATCGGAGGAATGAGGAGGAGGATAGGCGTCGCCGGGGCGAGATGAGTGCCCAGAGCGGTAGGGTGGCGGTGAGATGCCGCCACCACCGGACCGGCAGGAGGGATCCGGGGAGAGTGGTGGTGGTCAGTGAGGAGACTTGTGAGCCACCTCCCCATCTTTTGTACATATTGTTCAACACTTAGTGGAATTTTATTTTGTGTCAATCTTTATGGAATGAATGAATGATTTGCAATTGACACGAGTGTGAGATGAGATTCAAACACGGGAGAAAAAGAATACTGAGTACAGCGCTGCGTGTCCCTTACAATTACCTGTCCCTGCACACTTAGCAAAACAAGTTAGATCTGCTCTTTAACTCAGCCCCTTGCGCTTAAATAAACATGAATATAACTTTGTAATTGTCAAGGGGCCGAGCCTTATTAAATAGGCCAAAAGAAAAATAAACAATGCATGCTAAAGAAAAGCGGTATGTACACTCATTCTTTTTTTTAGACTTTTAAATATTTTGATTTTTTTTTTGGATTTTTTGAGATTTTCTGATTTTTTTGAATTCTTGAGATTTCTGATGATTTTTTTTGGATTTTTTAGATTTCTGATTTTTTTTATATTTTTTTAGATTTTTTTTTAGATTTTCTGATAACAACACTTCTTGCATTTTTGAGTAATTAGCCATGGACCTCATTCCCACCTCTTGTTTGGCGAATAATATCTATGTGCAGCGTGCATTTATCTTTGGCTTACTAAGGTTTCTTGCCCCTTTGAATATTGATGTCTCAACACAGACCAGGTGTGGGTCTTTGGTCCCTTTAGGAGAATAGGAAGATTAGCAATGAGACAAGACTCAGTCTTGGGTTCGGGGTTACTAGCTTGTAAGATTTGCATCGGGTATGTTACATGTGAAATTCGTCTGTTGTCTAGGGACTTTAAGGTCATTGCTCTTTTTGAATTGGGGGCATGCATACGACCGGGCTCAAGGGCGTCCCGCGGGGAACTGTTCTGCCACTCTTTGACATGCCCCTATTTCTTATCATTATTTTTTTACTCTTTTTTTTTCCTTATTTCCTTTTGATTTTCTTTTGAATTGACCGTCCCTCTTTGAGACTTCATACACATGATCCATACCGCTTGCTGGTCTACATGCTAGCTTCCCCTTTGCCCTTGGACCTTGTCCGAATAATAAGAGAATTGACCTCAGGTTCCTTACACTAGGGCTGAGCAGAAACATCATAAACAAAGGGGAATTGTCCTTAGGTCGCCGTGTTGTGTGTGTGCGGCCGGACATAGAGATCATTTACCACAAAGAGGGGGGGTGGAGGCATATGGCCAACAACATTCTCTTTTGCAAATTGGTGTTGTTATCAACATTAGGGGTAGAATCTTTTAAGGTACAACCCATTCCATGGGTGAGAGAGCTCCTCACCTTCGACATTAACTAGCCTATACGCATTTCCGGGATACACTTCCTTAACGAAGTATGGCCCTTCCCAGTTTGTTGACAATTTGGACCTTAGACCTCCAGGTTTTATAAAGATCCGCTTCAGAACCATGTCTCCTTGTTGAAATTTACGCTCAATTACTTTCTTTTGAAAAGACCTCGAGAGTCTATTTTGATATGCAAGAACATGATCGGCTGTAGCCAAACGTCGTTCGTCTAAGAGTTCCAGCTGTACAAGTAACGCCTCCCGATGTTCATCGGGATTAAGTTCCTTGTCTAGCCCTTAGTGAAGGAATGAGGATCTCGTGTGGACATACCGCCTCCATCCCATAGGTAAGTGAGAATGGAGTTTGCCCAGTAGGCATGCGGATGGAGGTGCGGTAGGCCCACAGAGCCTCGACTAGTCTTTCTGGCCAATCAGCAAATTTATTAGACTCACAAGTTTTCTTTAGGATTTTCAAAAGCATTTGTTTGTGGCTTCAGCCTGGCCATTGCCTTGTGGATAGTACGGAGACGAATGATGCAATGAATGCTAAATTTCTTACACAGATCCTGAAGCTCTTGGGATATGAACTGGGGTCCGTTGTCGGTGACGAGGCTGCTTGGCACTCCGAACCGCGCAATGATATTCTTCATGATGAATTTGCACACAGTTGAACCTTTGATTTCTGAGAATGCTTCTGCTTCGGCCCACTTGGTGAAGTACTCGGTAGCTATGAGGATGAAAGATTTTTGTTTTATCTGAGCATTAGGATCACCAAGAGGCCCGATGATATCAAAGGCCCACATAGAGAATGGCCAAGGGGAAGATAGTGGATGTAAAGAGGAGGATGGAGCATGGATTTTGTCGGCATGGATCTGACATTTGATACATCCACGAACGTAGATGGCACAGTCTTCTTCTAGGGTCGGCCAGTAGTAGCCTTGCCTAAGGATTTTCTTAGCCAACATTTGGCTATTCACATGCCCTCCGCATTCGCTGGAGTGAGATCCTTCCACTACCTTCCAAGCTTATTCGTCTGACAAACATCGGAGGAGCATTCCATTTAGAGCACGTCTATACAGCACTTCACCCACGAGGGTATACTTCAACGCTGCCCTGCGGATGGCTCGCCTATCTTTCGCTTCAGCTTCTTCCGGGAAGGTACCGTCCCTGCAATATTGCTCAATCTCATGGTACCACGGCCTTTTTTCTTCCATCATTTCTCCTAATTCCACAAGCAATAACTCTTTCACTTCCTTTCTCTCCGCCTTCAAAACTAGAGAGCTCCTAAGGTTAACGAACCAAGGATCTTGAGTGGAGGGAGCCTCTAATCTTTGAACGGTGATTGTCTCAGCACTGCAGCTGAGAGGGAAGGAGAGAGAGGAGGCCAGGGATGCAAGGGCATCGGCCAGGATATTTTGAGAGCGAGGAGTATGAATGTAGATGAGTTGATGGAATTGCTTGGCTAGGAGTGTGACCAGATCTTGATAGGGCTTGAGTTTAGGGTCATACGTGCGGTAAGTAGAAAGGACTTGCCGAAGGATGAGTTGAGAGTCTCCTATGATCTTGAGATGACGCGCGCCTAAGAGGTAGGCAAGCTTAAGACTGGCAAGGAGAGCCTCATACTCGGAGATGTTGTTGGTGGAATAGAACTAGAGCTGATAGGCTAGAGGAATGGTGATCCCTTCTAGGGTAAGCAAAACAGCACCTATGCCCCGTCCCCTAGAATTGAGAGCTCCATCGAAGTGGAGTGACCAGAAGGGATCATGGGAGACAAGTGATAGGTTTTCATCAGGGAATTCCTCTTGAACCGTATCACTATGAGGGAGAGGGAGGTGAGCAAGGTGCTCAGCAATGGCATACCCTTTTATGGCTTTCTGAACTACAAAGGCAATGTCGAATTGAGAGAGGAAACTTTGCCAGCATGCCAATTTGTCGGCAAGGACTTGTTTCTCTAGAAGATACCTAATAGGATCCATTCTAGAAATCAAACTCACCTTATGGGCTAGGAAGTAGTGCTTCAATTTCTGCACCACCCAAACTAGCGTTGCACAAGTTTTCTCTATGGTGGTAAGTTTGAGCTCGGAAGGATTGAAGAGCCTAGATAGGTAGTAAACTGCCCTTTCTTTGTCAGATTCATCATGTTGAGCAAGGACAACTCCTAGGGAGTCCTCAATAGTTGACAGATACAGGATTAGGGGTTTTCTAGGGACAGGCGCCTGAAGAACAAGCAGATTCATAAGATAGCTCTTAAGCTCATCAAAGGCTTCTTGACACTTAGTGTTCCATTCAAAATGGACTCCTCCTTTCAACAGTTCGTAGAAGGGACGGCACCTTTGGGAGTGCTGAGATATAAATCTCCTTATGAAGTGAAGCCGACCGATTAAACCTCGAAGCTCAGATATGTTCTTGGGAGGAGGCATCTCATTGATTGCCTTGGCCTTGTGTGGGTCTATTTGAATCCCCTGTTTGCTAACTATAAACCCTAGCAATGTTCCTGAAGAAACCCCAAATACGCACTTCTTCGGATTCATCTTCAGCTGATACTCTTGTGCGCGACGAAACACTCTGGCAAGTACGGAGGAGTGTTCTCTTTGGGTCCGAGACTTCACCACGATATCATCCACGTAGACCTCAACATCAATGTGTATCATGTCGTGGAAGATAGCTAACATTGCTCTTTGATAAGTGGCGCCGGCATTTTTTAGTCCAAACGGCATAACCACATAGCAATAAGTTCCCCAGGGGGTGGTGAAGGAAGTCTTCTCTTGATCCTCCGGGGCTAGACGGATTTGATTATAGCCTCAATACCCATCCATGAATGATAGAGTTTCGAACCATGCAGTGTTATCAATTAAGACATCCAAATGAGGTAACGGGAAATCATCCTTTGGGCATGCCCTATTTAAGTCCCAGAAATCTATGCAGATGCGCACCCTATCGTCCTTCTTCATCACCGGGACAATATTCGCCACCCACAAAGGATAGAGGACTACACGGATGAACTTGGCTTTATGTAGTTTGTCAATTTCCTCTTTCATCTTCAGAGCAATGTGGGGGAGGAATCTCCTTAACTTCTGCTTAATGGCAACTGCCCCTGGCTTTAAGATTAGCCTATGTTCTACCAAATTGGGGTCAATGCCGGGCATGTCATCATAGGACCAGGCAAAGGAATCCTTAATTTCCCTCAACATTTCTATGAGTGTTTCTTCTTCTTCAGGAGGGAGACTGGAAGCTATGGTTAAGAGCCTGGGGTCCTCTTCTATTCCCACATTTACCTCTTTGGTGGGTTCATCTACTGCCGAGGTTGGTTCATCAAATCTCCTCATACCGCTAGCATACATTTTGGCAGCATCTTCTATCTCGCAATCATTTTCGTCCGATGGGTCTTCTTCGGATAAAATCTCATACACTCCGAAACCATCGTCTACCCCTTCCTCTTTGTGCAGATCCTCTAAGTTTAGAACTACAGCTTCTTGGACGAACTCTTTGACATCTAGAAGAGCGCCACACCTTTGCACTAGGTCCAACAAATACCGATGGGGTATGCCACTACCCTTCTTCTTCCTAGATGGGGACGGGGACTTGCTAGATCCTACCCCTGAACCTAGACGAGATTTGATATTTACAAAAGGCTCTAGAGGAGTGTCTGGATGTTTATTGGAAAGGAAAGGAAAGGAAAGGGTGTGGCAGGGCCGCAAAGGTCCTCTGATGGGATTGGAGGGGGCAGGCCACCCGAGCTCAGGGTGCCGGCAGAAGAATTGGGTGTAGGGGAACAGAAGGCCCCTCACCCGGATCACCTAAAATGACCATGTCGATCAATCAGGCGAAGGCACAGCTTGAACAGAAGGAGAAGAAGGGCGGGGATCGCCGCCCAGGAAGCAGGGGAGTGACGGGGATCGTCGTCAGCGAGAGAGAAGGAGTGCAGGGGTGACGGGGATCACCGTCGGAGCAAAGGGAAAGCGTGAGGATGACGGGGATCGCTGTCGAGAGTGAGAGCCAGAAGGCAGAAGGCAGAAAGCAGGAAGGAGGAGTCAGAAAAGAAAAGGGAGGACGGGGATCGCCGTCCGATGAAAGGAGAAGGGGGAAAACGGGGATCGCCGTCCGAAGAAAAGGGAAAAGAGAAGACGGAGATCGCCGTCCAAAGAAATGGGGAAAAGACAAACGGGGAACGCACATTTTTTTGGATTTTGGATTTTTTTTTTATGAAAAAGAACTACCTTACATTAGAAGGTTTCAAAAAAAAGACAGGACCGAACCATTAAGGAAGATGGTGAAGAAGGGTGAAGTGCAGATTAATGCTTCAAGAACGTCGGGGGAGAGTTGGAGGATGAGGGGTGGAGATAAGGGAATAAACTCAAAATTATAGACAAGAATGGATGAAATGAAGTGACTGGGAGGCCGGGAAAATCCTGGCCAGAGTTCCTTAGTTAGAACAACTGAACTTACTATCTCAATTTCCTCACCAAATCCAAGCAACTGTCGCTTGATGGTGGCTGCTGATGCTGATGGCAGTGCTGCCTGAGATTGCAATGTGTTATCTTTGCTGAATAAGCGATTGACCGCTGAGATGAGATCCTCCAATTCTAGTTCCTCTGTCTCGGCTTCAGGTTCACTGAACAACAAACTAACTGTTGAAATCAAATCTTCAAGATCTGGTGCTTCTGCATCTGCCCCAGCCCTCTTCTTCTTGTTGGGTCGCTGAGCTTCCAAAGCTTGATATGCCGACCTTGGTGCTGCTTCCACTGTAATGTTATATCCAGGCTGCACCGGCCCTCTGACAAAATGATCATACAATGTCCAGGTGAGGGGGCTATGGTCTGACTGTGAAGAAGATGAGAATGCAGCCCATTCTGAGTATCCTAAACTATGTTTTGTGAATTTCTTTGTGCTAGCCACTGTCTTGGTCCTCCCTTGGAGGTGAGTACCTAAACCTTTTCCTGACTGATAGCTGAGTCTGAACATGATGTCCCATCCTTTTGCATTTGTGGACATATACTTTCTGACGGCTGCCACTGATGGGGACCCAATCGGTCGATTAGAAGAGAAAGTATAAGCCCATGGGTAGTTCACATCAAGCACCGAGATAATGGGCTTATTGGATCGCCAGAGTGATGGCAATACCCTCTCAACAGCTTCTACTGTGTGGGTTGTGGCGACGCTCTTAACTTTGACTATCCGTCCTTGATAGGGGAATTTCAAACATTGATGTGCCGTGGAAGGTACCGCCCCTAGTGATTCGATCCACGGGCGTCCCAAGATGGCCTTGTAAGTATGATCGATGTTCAGCACATAAAATTCAACTGTCATGACTAGCGGTCCCAATTCTGCTTGTAAGGTGACTACCCCATGGCAAGCCCTCCGGGAATTGTCATAGGCAGCTATGGTGGTGGGAGTAGGCTGCAGTTGACGTTCTGAGATGTTGCAGGCTCTTAGGGTGCTTAGTGGACAAACATTGATAGAGGCTCTTGTATCCACTAATGCCACGTCAATGGCCACTTTATTAATTGTGAGCGTCACACATAAGGGCATTTTCCTGGCTTTAGGAGTAGCTAATTCGCCATCAGAAAAGGTTATCGTTGGTCCCATGTTCACAATGGAAAGCACAGAAGGCAGGTTATCGGGGTTCAAGTCTTCACTGACCATGACCCTTTGCAGGAAGGCCCTTAGGGCATCTTGATGAGTCTGCGACCTTTTGATTAGCTCCAATATGGAAATTTTAGCAGGGGTCTGATCTAGGTGCTTTAGAATATCATATTGGGTCCCCGGGGCCGGATCTATGTCTTCCATGTCCTACTGTTGCTGGGTAGTGGACTGCTGTGCTGGTTGACCTGGCATAGGCGCGGATGCATTAGGGTACATCCGGTGGAACATCCGCCCGCTCCACAAGGCAAGGTTATGGTGGAGTGGAGAAGGTAAGGTGTCAAGGATAGAGGGATTGGCTAGCCAGGGTGCTGGCATAGGGGATAAAGGGACGTTGGTGAATGAAGGGATAACGGGTGATATGACGGGGGAATCATAAAGCAGTGAGGTGAAGGCGGCAACAGTAGGTGTGAAGAAGGGAGGTATAGTGGATGTGGGTGTGGGGGTAGCGGGTGTGTTGTGGGAAATGACCAGAAGCTGGCCCACTTCGTGCTCATCATCGAAGGCCTACTGAGCTTCTGGTGGTGGGTGATGGATGACTGGGTTAACATGCGCGGGTGGAGGAGGTGGTGGAGCAGGTTGGGGATTTGGAGCTGCAGGATGTTGTGGCATGGGGTTGCGGATTATGCCAAGATCATTCGCCGGCTGCTGCGGCTGCTGTTGTTGTTGCTGTTACTGGTACTGTTGCGGGAAGGGCTGGAACTGCTGTTGTTGGTGGTGTTGTTGTTGTGGCTACTGTCGCCTTTGTTGTTGCTGTTGTTGCCTCTGACCTTATTGGTCCCTTAGAGCCTGGATCAACCTTCTCATCTCTGCCCAATCGATTTGGTTCTGCTCATGAAGATCATATATTATATCCCGAAACTGGAAGCAATCTGACACATTGTGGCCTGGATGGCGATGGTAAACGCAATACTTTGTTTGGTCTGCTGCCATATTCCAGTTTGGCTTTTCAGGAGGGAGTCTAAGGGCATTGAGGGACATGAGGGCTGCAAAGTCATCGGCCAAAGATTCGGGTAGAGGAGGATATTGGGCTCTCTTGGGTCCATTGGGCTTTCTAGGGGCAAAGCCATTTTGAGGTGGAGGGACCTGAGAGTACTGGCGCTGATCTTGAGGAGGGTTCTGACCTTGAGGAGATTGCTGCTTGTTGTTGTTCCAGGGCTGCTGAGGCTGCTGGGTATACGGAGGTCTACTTACCGGGCCTTGGGGGTTGCTCACTGCACCCACCTGCTCGTTGGTTTGGATCCCTTCAGTAACTGGGCCTTGAGGCTTCTTGGCATAGCGGACTTTAAGGGTCTCAAACATAGAGTGTATAGGTGAGTCTTTGAGTTGAGTTTGAATGAAATGGGCTCGGCTATAAAGCTGGTGCATGGTAGAAATGTCATTCATAGCCAATATGGCCCGATAGGTTGGGGTTGCATTGGAGATTAACAATTTGACTTTCTCCTCTTCTGGCATAGGGCAACGGACCTTGGCAGCCAATGAGCGCCACCGGTCGGCATAGGTCGAGAACTCTTCCTCAAGCTTCATCTTTTTAGCTACCAGATCAACAAAGGAGTATTCGGGTCCGACCCGATCTTGAAACTGCTGCAAGAATGTCTCTTGAACAATCTGGAAGTCCTCGGCCTCTTCAGGTGGTAGGGAATAAAACCATTCTAAGGCCGGACCATCTAAGGATTTTCTGAACAAGTACGCCATGAGGTGGCGGTCGTACTTGTGTGGCGTGGACTCATAAACAAAATCCTTTAAATGAACATATGGGTCTCCTACCCCAGAGTATTGCCGGTAAATAGGGAGTTCTGACTGGGGTGGTACCTGGAGGTACTAGAATGACGGGAGTGCGATGTCGGCCACCTTCCGAGGATCAATCTGCCTTCTGAGATCGTGAAGTTCCTTTTTTATGACAGCCCACTCTGCAAGGAAGTCGGAGGGGGCTTGGGCATGGTGTGTAGAGACAATGGAGCGGGGTTGCTCGAAGGCATGGGACCTCTCACGGGCAAAGGAGGCAGGCTCGGCCGTATAGTATATTGAGGTTGGAGGGGATCGAGGCCGAGCCTTTGGCACCGGAAGGTAGCTTGGTTCCGAAAAATGGATGGCCCGAGGACGAAGGGGTGTGGGGTCTGCCCCTGAAGAAGAGAGGTGGGGTGCCGAGGCAACATGGGCGGAGGAGACCGCCGGCTGAGCTGAGTTACGAGCAGAGGGAGACAAGGGTTGTTTGCCCTTGGCCGCAGCAATGAACTCTCGGACTTGATCCGAAGTTAGATGAGGAAGCAGCTGACTAAATTGGGAATGGGGGTCATCTTCCCTTGGAGGAGAAGGAGGAGGGGAATGACCCCCAATGACAAGAGGAGCCTGAACATGCCCTGGGGGTATGGCCGTTGAGGGTTGGGCCACATCCTCGAGGAGTCCAAGAGCCAAGGCATCGTCTGCAAGCACACGGAACTGTTCCATGTCGAACAAAGGGTTATGATAGAGTACAAGGAAAGGAGGGGAATGACTCAATCTCCTTAGGCAATGACGCATGCACCCCCTAAATAACAAGGGGGTGATACTGACAACACCTAGACTCTAGCACAAATCAAGAAAGACTGAGAGGAGGAGGGATGAACCGAAGCACCCAAGTTATCATGATTAATGTGCAAATTTGTTAAAGTTCACACTTGACCTATAGATGAATTGATTAAGGGTGTGTCACTCAGTCAGGTGGATACTAACAGGTATGAACTCGAGTCCTTCAGTGTCACTAAGGGTGGTATACTCACACGTAGGATGGCTCGAGCTAAGGGTGCAACGGGTACAACCAGCCTAGTGAACCGCAACGTGCGTACGGTCACGAGGTCTTACGGAGGTCCTCGGAAGGTGGGCCCGAGTCAACCTACGAGTACTCGTAGGTGAGAGGGCTCACTCATCCAAGGGGGAACCTGACTAGTGAGATGAAAAGTGTATGCAAAGGGGCCTAAATGCCCAAAATGTATGCAAGATTAGTAAATAAAGGGCAAACAGAGTGACAAAACAACTCTCGGGTAGAGTCGCGGTGGCCGTGTACACCGCGACCTTATCGCTATAGAGCGGACTGCCGCGATAGGAACAGACACCCGAGAGAGCAGTAAGTCACACACACAGACTCAAAAAAACTACCCGAACAAATGATAAGGGTACAAAATCACCAAAATAGTACAAAAATGGATCATGGAGCACTCAGAAACCGATCCAAGTATGAAAACAGTAACATACAAAGCGTACCTGTAGACTCGACGCTTAACTTCGACGCGAGCCTGTCGCGCCCCCGCGCACTGCCGCGACCCGATCCAAAAACTTACAAGGGAAAATAAACAGGAAACCTGAATCCTAACAGGATTTTAATAACCAGAAGCACAACAACAGATGGCAGATAAACATGGAACATACGTGCATGGACTCGTAGAAACCGAGTAAAGTAGATAGGGGAAAGATTGACATGCTATCGCATCCTCTTCGGGCGACGCGATCCTATCGCGTCACCACGATACGCCGCGACACGAACCGAGAGACAAAAAAAATGCAGGACACAATGGAACAACAGACTGACAGGGCCCTAAAAGATAAACAGGGAAGGGAACATGGCAAGCAGACAAACTCAATCCATGAGGGTAGCACTGAAGGTCCCACCGTGATTGCCAAAAGGTGTAATCACAGGGATTGTACCCCCCCTCAACACAAACATGAATATCAAATGTGATAGCATGGAAAATAGGATGTGATCGCCACCTAGAGCAATGCCAAATGAAGAGAATAAAGTGGGCTAACTACTCCAGGAAAGGGGGGAAGAGAACGGAGGAATACCTGATATCGCGGTCGTTATGACGGACGCAGGAAGCCTGATAACGCGTCCGCTATGAGGGACGCGTCTCTTGTCGCGTCGCCTTCCTCCATCGCATTCTCTTCTTGTACGGGAGATGGTGAGTAGGACCTCCTTCCCGTCCTCCGGCCGGCCAGAGGATGAGAGCTCCTCGTAGAACTTCGCTTGAATACCTGCCAATCAAAGAGAGAGACAACAAAAGCCCTATTAGAACATGATTAGTGTAGTATTTGCTCTTGAAATGGAAGGAAATGAAGCAACATGAAGGGAACGAACCTGGGGTGGTTTTAAACCCCTGGGGAAAGGAAAAAAAACGTGGGAGGAAATGGAGTGCAATCTATCTAAGAAATAAAATAACAATGCATGAAGAAATGAGGAAAAGGAGAGAGGAGAGGGTGAGCCCCATTGGGGCGACTCCTGGCTTGATGAATGTCCCAAATGTCGTCCAAAGGCTTCAGGGAGATGTTGGAGTCGCCGTTCATGCGTTCCTTGCTCTGTTCATGAAGAAATGAATGAATTTTGTGGAACAAGATGTGAAAGGAAATGGTGGGGATGTGAGGGCTGTGAGTCTAAGCATGGACCAGAGAGAATTTTGGCAGCCCTTCGGGGTAAAAAAAACGGGGTCCCCTTTTCCTTCCAGAGAGGCCTTGTTTATATAGATTTTTGAGAGAGAAAATCCCATAATAATTAAAATGAGTGATAAATATCAGCCAAAATCGCATGGGAGAGTCCTTGGGGTCCTCAAGAGAGTCCCTAGAGCCCAAATCTCGCCCAAGGGGTTGAGATATTCCCTAAGGATAAAGATAAACCCATGGGAGGATAAATAGGAGGTGGTTGCGGAGGCCTTCATGTGCAACTGCTGTCGCGGCGTATCGTAGAGCCGCGATATGGAGACGCGACGGGTCGGAGTGACGCGACAGTATTGCCCACGTGCATGGATAATGCATGGGCTGTCGCTGCAGCCTAGACCGTCGCGACTCAGAGACGCGGCACCATGATCCGTCGCGACTATAAAATCGAAATTTATGTGAATTATCAACCAACCACATGAAAGGATAAGACTTATTGATGGCCAAGGACTCTCTCGAATTGATAATGGGCGGGATTTCAAGGCAATTTAAATTATTAATAGGCTCAAAACAAGGCTAATGATGGGCTCAAGGTAAGTGACCAATTAGGGGCCCACTAAGGTGACAAGAAATGTGGTTCAACCTATTAGCTAGAACCAGGTGTCTACATGGAGTTGCTTTCCAATCTTCAGAAACATCAGAGAGTACTACAACCTTACATGAATGGGCTTATAACTTGGAAAATAGGGATCTTTGGGCAAAACTCTGAACAAGAAAAGTGTAGAGGACAATAAGTAGAAGAGATCCACAACTTTGGTTTGACCCAATTTGACCTTGGTTTGTGTGCAATACCAGAAGAACACAAGGAGCCTTCAGTATTGCATGACTCTTTGAAAACTTTTAAAACTCAATGCACACTCGATCAATCTTAGGGAAAACAGACGCATGTGGAACTACACTCGATGATTTCCCTGTGGGTATGTGCCAGATTTAGATTTAGCTTTTGAGAAAACCTACCTTTTATGTTGCTCTTGAATCCACTCCTATTGTCTGATGCCAAGCTTAGGGAAGGAGAATTCCCTGAAGTCCAGCTCCAATCAGGTCGAAGTAGCAGTTGATGGATGAAGAACTTCCAAGTCCTCCAAGCTTCAAGTTCCAAGCTTCAGGATCATCCTTCCAGCTTCAGAGCTCTCCACAGACTTGGACTTTCAAGCCTCTTTAACATATGCTCTTGAGAAAGGGCAAAAAGGGCTCTCAAGCTCCAAGACTTCCCTTTGAGGAAGGGCATAAAGTGTTGCCAAGGGCCATGTGTCTTATTTAAGGGGTCTTTGGTTTCCTTCAGGACCCTTTCCTTACTCCCTCAGAAGGGACAAGAGAGGACAGAAAGTTCAAGCTGGTCATACGTATGCCAAGCCCAAACCCTACCCTGCCATACCTAACACTTATTTGGTCTGCAAAAAGGACAGATCTTTCGTACCTATCCTAATCAAAATCTGGAAAAAGGATAGGCCCACCATGCCTGGGCCATGCCCTGACACCTCTTAGAGTGGTGCGCCTAAAGGTCAAGTTCAAGTACCACTACTTAAATACTTTCCCTTGGCTAATCTCCAAATGTTCCTGCCACACTGGGTGGGCACAGCCTCCATCATTTCGTGTTCAAGGGCTACATCGACTACTATATAATATGGAAATCGATGGTCGATGTCACATTGTGTGTTTTCATTATTTCAATAGTATGGAATTTTCCAATTTTTCCATTTATTTCAAGATTTGATAAAATTTTTCGGGGTACTACACCCTCCCCCACTTAAGAGAATTTGGTCCCCAAATTCATATGAGTAAAATTAGAGATAGTATCTTACCAAATATGTCGGGGTAGTTCCGCCTTATTATTGCTTCGGGTTCTCAGGTAGCTTCTTCCACACCTCGCTTATTCCATTGAACCTTAACCATAGGTATACTTCTGTTTCGCAGTTGCTGGACCTTTCGATCCAACATCTTGACAGGCTTCTCTTCATACGTCATATCTCTCCTCAGCTCTATATCCTCAAACCGGATCACATGATCAGCATCGTATACATAATTCCTCAGCATGGATACATGAAAAACATTATGTACTATTCATAATTGCAGAGGTATTGCTAATCGATAGGCCACTTCTCCAACCCTTTCTAGAATCTCAAAAGGGCTGATAAACCTTGGACTCAACTTTCCTTTAATTCCAAACTTATGTATCCCACGCAAAGGTGAGACCTTCAAGAACACATGGTCACCAACTTGAAACTCTAGGTCCCTTTTTCTCTTGTCTACGTAGCTTTTTTGTCTAGACTGAGCTATTTTAAGATGCTCACGAATGACCTGGATCTTCTAAGTGGTGTCTGGCACTATCTCTGGTCCCAATCATTGCCTCTCTCCTGCTTCTTCCTAGCACACAAGTAATTTGCAACTTCTCTTGTACAATGCTTCAAAGGGTGCCATTTTTATGCTTGCTTGATAGCTATTATAGTATGCAAATTCAATCAGAGATAATTGTTCACTCCAATATCCTTCAAAGTCAAGCGCATAGGCTCGGAACATATCTTCTACAATTTGGTTTGTCCTTTCTGTTTGGCCATTAGTTTAGGGGTGTAAGGCAGTGCTGAAGTTTAACTTAGTGCCAAGTGCTGTCTGCAACTCTCGCCAAAAATGTGACGTGAATCAGGGGTCCCTGTCAGATACAATGAATGAGGGTATTCCATGTAACCTAACCACCTCTTTAATGTACAATGCAGCAAACACATTCATAGACCATTTTCTCTTTATAGGCAAGAAGTGAGCCGACTTAGTTAATCGGTCCATGATTACCCATATTGCATCAAGTCCTCCCCTGGTTCTAGACAAACCTATAATGAAATCCATTCCTATGCTTTCCCATTTCCATTCAGGTACGTCTAAGGGTTGTAACACACCTGCTGGCCTAAGATGTTCTGTGTTGACTTGTTGGCAAGTCAAATAGCATGCAACAAATTCGGCTACTTCCCTTTTCATGTTTGGCCACCAATAAGTTCTCTTCACATATTGATACATCTTAGTGGCTCCAGCATGAATTGTATACCTAGATCGGTGAGCTTCAGTCATCAGCTTCGTCTTGAGTTCTTCATTATCCAATACACAGGTTCTTCTTTTAAACACTAGTCTATCATTCTCAGTTATGGAAAAATCTGGCCTTTGATCAATCTTCTCCTTAATCTCCACTAAGAAAGGATCATTGTCTTGTTGTTCTCTGATTTTAATTAGGAGATCTGATTGTATGTTGATGTTGGCAATCAATACTTGGTCGCTTTCCTTCTCTACCTTCAAATCCAGACTTGCAAATTGCTCTAGCAATCTCCACTCCCCAACCATTAAGTTGGCTAGTGACACTACTGGCTTTCGACTCAAGGCATCTACCACAGAACTGGCTTTACCCAGGTGATATTGTATGGAAAAGTCGAAGTCCTTTATGTACTCCAACCATCTTCGCTGTCTCATGTTCAACTCCTTTTGGGAAAAGAGATATTTCAGACTTTTGTGGTCTGAGTATACCTTAAATGGTTCACCATAAAGATAGTGTCGCCAAATTTTTAATGCGAACACCACCGCTGCTAATTCTAGATCATGAACCTTACCCAGCTGCCTAGAGGCATAAGCTATCTTAATGCAGGTCTGAGTAATTAACTTCATGCACCTTCAGTTGCCTAGAGGCATAAGCTATCACCTTACCCAGCTGCATTAAGAGACCAATACCCGATGCATCTGTATATACCTCAAATCCTCCCCCTTCAATGGGTAGGGTAAGAATAGGAGCTATAGTCAAGCACTCCTTCAGTGTACAGAAGCTCTTTTCACAATCCTTTGCCCACACATATGGATTTTCCTTCCTAGTCAATCTAGTCAAACGTACAACAATTTTGGAAAAATCCTTTATGAATCTTCTGTAATATCCTGCCAATCCCAAGAAGCTTCTTACTTCGGTCACAGTAGTGGGTCTCTCCCAATTCATCACGGCTTCAACCTTAGATGGATCGACTACAATACCTTCTTCTGAAATTACGTGCCCCAAGAAAGATACTTCCTTCAGTCAAAATTCACATTTACTCAACTTGGCAGACATTCGGTTGTCCCTCAATAGTTGCAGGGCTACCCTCAAATGCTCCTCGTGATCTTCTTTAGTCTTGGAATAGATTAGGATGTCATCAATAAAAACCACCACAAACTTATCAAGGTAGGGCCGATATACATCATTCATCAGCTACATGAAGGCTGCAGGGGTATTTGTTAGTCCAAAAGGCATGACAACAAACTCATAATGCCCATACCTACTCCTGAAGGCCATTTTGTATATATCCTCCTCTGAAATTCTTAATTGATGGTAGCCTGATCTGAGATCGATCTTGGAGAAATATTTAGCTCTAGTAATTTGGTCAAATAGTTCATCAATTCTTGGCAGGGGTTATTTGTTCTTGATTCTGAGTTGGTTTAGCTGTCTATAATCAATACACAACCTCATTGACCCGTCCTTCTTCTTAATGAAAAGCACTGGAGCTCCCCAAGGTAAGGTGCTTGGTCTGACAAATCCTTTCTCTAATAGCTCCATCAGTTGTTCCTTTAATTCTTTTAACTCTGCAGGTGACATCCTATAAGGGGCTCTAGAGACTGGGGCAGCACCCGGTGCTAAAAGGATAGAAAATTTTACTTCCCTCACGGGAGGAATACCTGGTAACTCCTCGGGAAGCACATCTAGAAATTCCTTTACCACAGAGATGTTTTCAAGGTTTACATCCTCTTTCTCCATGACCACCGAAGCAAGGAAGGCTACACACCCTTTTCTAATCATTTTATGGGCTCGTAAGGCAGAAATAAGTGATAGATGTCCACGGTTGTTAGCCCCTGAGTAAACTATCTTTGGATACTCGCTGAAAGTTACCCTACTCTTCCTACAGTTTACACTAGCCCTATGTTGCGTTAACCTGTCAGCTCCCAGAATTACATCATAGTGATCCATGGGCATGCATACAAGGTCGGCCAGAAGGTTCTTCCCTTCGATGATCACATCAGCATAGGGAAAATATCGGTTGAGTTTGGTTCCTCGCCCAAGAGGTCTTGTGATAGGGAATTCACAACTTAATGATATTGGTTTTGTGGATAAGGTATCGGTAAACTCTTGTGATATAAATGAATGTGTGGCACCAGTATCAAATAAAACAATGGCAGGCCGTGAAAGTATTTGAAGAGTACCTTCTACCACACCTCCTTCCTCTACGACTGACGGTTCCAGAACAGCTTGTAGGCGGCCTGGCCTCCTTTGTCCATTTGGACGCCTCTCTTGTGGGGTTTGCTCCTTAATCATTAGGCAGTCGGAGATCCTGTGGTCACGACTTCCACAACACAAACATCTCCCATGCGCTCTCCAACATTGTTCAGATCGATGACTAGTCTTATCACAATGTTTGCATCTCTCCATGGTTACCACTGTCGACTGTTTGTCTGTGTCTTTCGGCTTCTTATCATGCTATTCAGTAAAACCACCACTGGGCCTTTTCTTTCCAACGGTCGGCTGATATCTTTCGTTGGTAGATACTTGTTCCTTCTTCACATTCTTTCCTTTTATCCTTTCAGCAGTTTTCATAGCATCTTCTAGTAATTGGGACCTCTTTATCATATCAGCATATGTTTGTATGTGCATTGGCGCCTGTTGGGTGATATACTGGGTTCTTAAGCCATTCTGAAAGCGTCTAGCCTTCATCCTCTCGGTCCTAACCAATTGAGTGGCATACCGAGACAGATGTGCGAACTGAGCCTCATACTCAGCTACAGTCAGTCCCCGTTGTTTCAAGGTTGCAAATTCAGCTGCCTTTTTCTGTTGCACCCTTTATGAAAAGTATTTACTGTTGAAGCATTCCATAAATTGTGCCCACGTTGGCTGCTGTCCTTCTAAGGTTGCTTCAACAGACTGTCACGCCCCAATATTTAGCTGTAGAATAAATACCGGGATGCATGAACGATACAAATAGATGTATCACAGTTGAGTAGTGCAGAGTCACAATTAAACATAACAACACATTTAAGACCATAATATTGTCAACAAAAGTACTCTTTATTCCATTTCAATCCACTAGTTACAACCTTACATAAGAAGAACCAACTATAGGGTCCATTATTCAAATATAAACTTCATGAAAATGTATCACTATTACATAGCTACTCAAACATCTATTCCTAATACTTCATCTCCTCATACGACGGGTGCTCATCACTCTTGCCATACCCCATCGGAGTCTATTGGATCCTCATCACTACCTGAAAAGGACAAGATGATAGGGTGAGCGAACTAACTCAGTAGGATTTACATCTCAATGTGCGGGCACTAATATACATGATTAACATTTTATAGGGGCATGATATGAACATGAACATGATGACAATGCATGTAGTTCTAACAAGTCAAATAGTTGAATAGAATGAATATCATATCAAATCAAATACTGAATTTCATATGCAATGGATTGGTATTCAAGAATAGAATCATATCAAAAGGAATTGGCCATATTCACACAGATATCACATATTCACGTGATCAAACGTATCATATCATATCAAACGAAGGCACATTCACACAAATCTTGCACACAAATCAGTGCCATGCCAAGCACCACAAGTCCATACTCCCGCGGTTATAAGTACGTTGGGGCGCTCCTCCCCAGGACCAGACAGGGCCCCTATTGCACATGCATTAGTCAAATGGACCGAATACCCATGTTGTGCCGATCAAACATATACATTTTATGGCCACGAAATTTTAATAACAAGCTTATTGTAATAAGGACATGATCATTCGTAGAGTCAAGGTAAGACAATAGCTCAAGAGATCAAGCATAACGACGTATCTTATGTTTCATAATTCCTTAATGACTTGACAAGAGGATGACTAATGACAGATCGTATATGGTATAAGTGCTCTCTATCTCCAGGGTACTTCATAGTACAACCAGCTTGGTCTCTATGAGGGAATCCATAGAGTATGGAAACTTACGGAGGTCTTAAGGAAAAGATCGCTAGTCTGCCAATATAGAATGACCGGCAGAGAGCTCCCAATTCCCCAAGAAGAGTGTGCCTAATCTTGCAAATGTGTAAGTGACATGTCACGGATCTTTCCTAAACATGTATGCAATTGATGAACGAATAATGGAACATTAGAAAGCACATAAATAAAGAAAAATCCACGTGCAAATCAAGATAGAAAACTTAACTAACGAGCCCATTCTAATCATGTATTCATCACATATTCATATTACATACTTATTATGGCAATTTCATATCAAGCTAGATCACAAATAGATAATCAAATGAACATAAGATCAATCACATAGTACACCTTAGAATCATATTCATGTCATTACCATTTTCAAATGGGCTGATTACTTTTAGACCAATGCACACTAAGTGACATGCTTACAGACTAATAGATTAAATATGCTGACTGACTAGCCAAAAAGTAAAGTCTCAGGTCGGTCTTTGAATCGCATCCTACACAGTAGACACTTTTCATCACACGGTGTATGGTCAACACGACTAACTGTGAAGAATGTAAATCGCGACGGCTTACCTGGCCGCCTTTTACCTTGAATCGCGATGGGATACCCCGTCGCATTAATGAAAAGCATTTAAACACTAATATAAAAATTGGTGAAAAAGTTTGGGCAAGAAAACATGTCGAATCGTGATGGGGGTACCCGTCGCGAATCAGACAAGCGTTGAAATCCACGTGGTGCGAAGTTCCACGCAGACAGTTGACTGGTCAGACAATGATTTGCATCAGACTTCACGGTCACATTTTACCAAATCACGGAGGCCAAGGCCGACACCATACTAGACGATGGAATCGCGTCGCCTAGACCGGTCGCGATTCAACCTCAGAACTGAAAACGCAAGAACCGGTAGTGATCCTCTTACCATGCTTATATCTCTCTATCTACTGACATTTAGACAAAACTTTCAACATGAAACATGATGAGGACAACAAGTATAAGGACTTTCATGTTGTGGGTTGGATCTAATTCGGTTTTGAATCACATGAAACCCATTAAGAACGCAAAAAACCCTAACCATGTGCGACTTAGGGAAAACACTTGCAACTCAACAGATACACCATGAAAATTGGGCAAATCAAGTGCATATGAAACTAGACATGCAGCATTACAAGATGGTATAGGTTTCGTTTAGTCTTGGCCCGAGATCACATACCTTTAGACAGTTGTAAGAGACACAATAACCCAAGTCGATGCAGAGCAAGGTTGAGGAAGAACTCGATTTTCCCCCAGCCATTCTCCACTCCTCCTGCGCCCTAGCTTGCTCCTCACGACCCCAACTCAATACCAAACCTTCCCTAAGAGTCTCTTCACGATTATATATACGTCTAGGGTTTAATTTCATGTCCCCGTGGTGTTAGGAAGGGGGCTGCGAAATCTACATTGCACCTTCCAAAAATTGGGATTTCTCCTCCCAAATGGAGTAGCTACACCATAAGAAGGTGCTAAGCATGGTTGGCCACGATTTGGCTTTCTATGCTTGGCTAATAGCACTCTTTTAAACCCTAATTTGCCCTTCCTAATTACCACATATTTATAGGTACGAATTTTTGGGTATTTCCTTGCTCCAATTTATTCTTGGGCCAAAAGTGATCCATTGGCCCAATTTTTGTTAATGGGCCATTAATACATGATGTTGGAAGTATCTCCAACATGTTTATTTAATTTATGATCGCGTTATATTTCTGCATTAACGGTCTTAGTTTCCTAATTTGGGTAATTCGTCACATGGTGATGTACACAAGGCCAATCAGATTTTTTGTTGCATGAGTTTCTTCGTGGAACGCTTAGGGATAATATTTGGGGTTGATTTATAATTTTTACATAATTTTCTGATGTGTTCTCTCACGTACGATAGTGGTACGTATGTTCTATCATTCTGATAATGCGAAAATTATTCATTTTAATTTATTTCTAATTTTTCAATTATTGAATTTTCGGGGTGTTACACAGACTCCCACCATGCCCTGGCATCCTTTTCCAATTGGAAGGTCGCCAGTAGTACTTTGTTTCGGTCAGTGCATTGCATGACCTTGAATATCCTTTCAATTTCCTTGACCCAATGTTCAGCAGCATATGGGTCAGTACTACCTTCAAACCTAGGCGGATCCATGGTACAAAAATTCCGATGGAGATCACCGGCTCCGCAGTTTCCTCCAACCTGGGTGGCTTGTAATATTGCCTGAGTCAAATTCTGTAGGGTTTGTTGCATGTTTCTAGCCTGGGCACGCTCAGCAGCCATCGAAGCAGTAATTACCTTCAAGAGGATAATACTAGTTAGGCTTTTAAGTATAATACATGTGATGCCTTTACCCATGGCTCTACCCAAGCTCACATTAGGTATGACTACTTGACGTGTGTGGTCTAGACAAGTTTCATTTTACATTCCTATTCCTTTGGACCTTAAGAGTTCATGCTTTGATAACAATAAGATTGTCACACCCCAAAGCGGAAAATTTCAGAATGCTCATTTATATTCGAATCAGAAATAGAGCAAAAACTAGGATATAAGATTAATTAAGGCAAATTCCCTATTTCAAACAACCAAAGCAAAAATAACCAAGAATGTCAGGGCCAACCATAGGCCTCACAAAGCAAAAGCAATCATCCTCCAAGAACGTATGTCATTACAACAAATACTACTCAAACATCTACTCAGTATCTCAGCTTCAAGATGACGGTATGCTCTTCACTCAAGCCCCTCCCCCTCCATGTCCACATTATCCTCATCATTCCCTGAAATGTTTAGGATAATAGGGTGAGCAAACTAGCCCAGTAGGATTTAAATCTCAAGGTGCGAGCAATAATATACATGATTAGCGTTTTATTATGCAGGAGTTTATAGGTAGGATAATCATACATGCATGCATGCTAACCAATAATTTACTGAAACAAACTAGGATTTTCAACAATATCATAGCGAAACATATACTAACTTTCAAAGGTACTGGACAAGGAATTTCCAAGGATAAGATAGTATCACAAAACGAGGATTGGTCATATACACACAGATATCAGATAATCACATGATCAAACATATCATATCAAACTTATCATATCAAACGAAGGCACATTTACACAAATCATGCACATATATCAATGCCAAGCACCACAAGTCCATACTTTCGTGATTAACAAGTACGTTGGGGCGCTCCTCCCCACGACTAGACAGGGCCCCTTATTTGCATAGGCATTAGTCAAATAGACTGAAGTCCCACGTTGTGCCGATCATATACATATTATGGCCACAGAATTTCAAGAACAAGCTTACAGTAAAAGAATATGATCATTCGTAGAGTTCGATTTATAGAAATCTAGTGTTTTGGACATAACTCACATCAGTCTCATGGTAGAAAATCAAGTAGTATAATTTCTTAGAATAGAATTCATGTTCTTATGGCTTTCACGTACGTTGATCACTTTTAGGCCACTAACTAGATACATAACATTATATGTTCATAACGTATGCTTATGTTTTACGGGATAACTCAGTAGAGCAATCTGGATTACCATCGGATTGCATGTGGGAACGATTACAACCGAAATCGATGTAGTAACAACTACAACAGAAATCGATGTCTACAACCAAAGTCAATGCTTATGATTAGAGTCGTTACTTATGACCAGAGTCGATGTTCACGATAGAGTCGATGTGAGGGCAAATCGTTCTGAGAGCAAGTCGTTGTAAGGGCGAGTCGATGTAAGGGCAAATCGTTCTGAGAGCAAGTCGTTGTAAGGGCGAGTTAATGTGAGGGCAAATCATTCTGAGGGCAAGTCATTGTAAGGGCGACTCAGTGTGAGGGCAAATGATTCTGAGAGCAAGTCGTTGTAAGGGCGAGTCAATGTGATGGCAAATCATTCTGAGAGCAAGTCGTTGTAAGGGCGAGTCGATGTGAGGGCAAATCATTTTGAGAGCAAGTCATTGTAAGGGCGAGTCGATGTGAGGGCAAATCATTTTGAGAGCAAGTCGTTGTAAAGGTGAGTCGTTGCGAGAGCAAATCGTTTTGAGAGCAAGTCATTGTAAGCGTGAGTCGTTGCAAGAGCAAATCATTCTGAGAGCAAGTTGTTGTTCGCAACGATTCTGAAAGAACCGATTTTTACAACGATTCTAAGGGAGTCGATGTTCATAACGATTACTAAAGGAGTCGATGACCGAAGGAGTCGATCTAGGATCACTTATGACCCGAATCGATGTGAGATCGATTTCAACACGAATCGGTGCGGAGTTGCTTTCCAATCTTTAGAAACATCAGAGAGTACTACAACCTTACATGTACGAGCTTATAACTTGGAAAATAGGGTTCTTTGGGCAAAACTCTGAAAAAGAAAAGTGTAAAGGACAATAAGTAGAAGAGATCCACAAGTTTGGTTTGACCCAATTTGACCTTGGTTTGTGTGCAATACCAGAAGAACACAAGGAGCCTTCAGTATTGCATGACTCTTTGAAATCTTTTAAAACTCAATGCACACTCGATCAATCTTAGGGAAAACAGATGCATGTGGAACTACACTCGATGATTTCCCTGTGGGTATGTGCCAGATTTAGGTTTAGCTTGAGAAAACCTACCTTTTATGTTGCTCTTGAATCCACTCCTATGTCTGATGCCAAGCTTAGGGAAGGAGAACTCCCTGAAGTCCAGCTCCAATCAGGTCGAAGTAGTAGTTGATGGATGAAGAACTTCCAAGTCCTCCAAGCTTCAAGTTCCAAGCTTCAGGATCATCCTTCCAGCTTCGGAGCTCTCCACAGACTCGGACTTTCAAGCCTCTTTAACATATGCTCTTGAGAAAGGGCAAAAAGGGCTCTCAAGCTCCAAGACTTCCCTTTGAGGAAGGGCATAAAGTTTGGCCAAGAAGGGCCATGTGGGTTATTTAAGGGGTCTTTGGTTTCCTTCAGGACCCTTTCCTTATTACCTCAGAAGGGACAAGAGAGGATAGAAAGTTCAAGCTGGCCATACGTATGCCAAGCCCAAACTCTACCTTTCCATACCTAACACTTATTTAGTCTGAAAAAAGGACAGATCTGTTGTACCTATCTTAGTCAAAATCTGGTTAAAGGATAGGCCCACCATGCCTGGGCCATTCCCTGACAACTCTTAGAGTGGTGCGCCTAAAGGTCAACTTTAGGTACCACTACTTAAATACTTTCCCATAGCTAAATGTCCAAATAATCCTGCCACGCTGGGAGGGCGCAACCTCCATCATTTTGTGTTCAAGGGCTACATCGACTACTATATAACATGAAAATCGATGGTCAATGTCACATTGTGTGTTTTCATTATTTTGATAGTATGAAATTTTCCAATTTTTCCATTTATTTCAAAATTTTCAATTTTTGCTAAAATTTTTCGGGGTACTACACCCACTCTCCTCCCTGAATTTACAGAAGTACATTCTTTTATTTAATATTTTTATTATAGCATTTGATGTTATTTTTTTATATATGTTAGTTATAAATTTGATATTTAAATATTCTTGTTTGACAAATGTCATTTATTTATCTTATAAATGACAGATATGACTAGTTCAAATATTTCATTAATGTGTTATATGATTGTGTCCTATGTATTGAGGATCATAAACCTCAATATGAAGGAGGCATTATACACATTTTGCGTGTAAAGAAAGACACAACTTTGACTGAGTTGATGAGAAATTATATATCTTGTAGAAATATGTTGAAAGACATATTAAGATTGGTATAACATGCAAGTGGCCTACTTCTATGGGTGAATATATTGTTGTGAGAGTTAAAGATGATGAAACAGTTGAAAGTATGTTTGATTTGTATCCTTCTCATGTATCTACTATACAATTATATTTGGATAAGGAAGATGTAGATAATATATCTATTCAAGGCAATGATGAAGTGCAAACACATGGTCATATTGATGACAACTTGCATACTCAACACTATGAGTATTAACAACCAACCGGATTCTTCACACGTATGTTGAATGATGATGCTTATTGTACTGGATTTTATTCTGCTAATGAGAGCGATGTACGGTACGAATCATATGACTACACTTTACCTACAGATTATAACCCATGGTGAGTTGTCTCCCTTACTTGTACGAAATATATATTAGTGTGATTAAATTTTGATAAAATTTATAATTTTTATTTGGAGGTCTACTGGCTATGGAGGTGGCTCCTCACAGTATCCTTTCATGCCAATCACTGATCCTTCACATACTTTTCATAGTGCAAGCTCATCAGGGTATGAGATTTCATCATTCTCATAAAATATTTTGATGCATTCACATAACATACCATAAATCTTTTGTCATATTTGATTGGTATGTAGGCATCATGTAACAGAATAACATGTGATTGAGGAGGATGAAGAAGATGAAATAGATTCACAGGATGATATAGATGACAATGAGAAAATAGATGAGGGAGATGATGAACTATTATTTGATATTGTTAGGGTAAATAATACAAAAATTGAATATGAGCAAGACACTCCAGATTTATTCATTTCAAATCAATGGATAGATGAAGCCATGTTGAATAATTCTCATGAGGGGATAGAGTACGTTGTACTTTAGAGGGTGAAGAGCCTCGTGTTAGACAAATTTTTAGAAATAAGAAGAATTTGATATATGCATTGCAATATATTCAGTTCAACATAGTGTTTAATATAACGTGACACAAAGTCACACGAAGATGTTTACAGCTAAATGCATTCATGATACATGTGCTTGAAGGGTTCATGCATCAGTAGTCAAGGGGTTTGAATATTTTAAAATAAAAAATATGTTGGATCTCATACATGTGTGAATCCAATATTGCAAAGTTCCAATCACCAATGCACATCTCGTTTTGTTCAAAGGTTGATTTTGTCAGCTATGAAGACAAAGCTAACAATTACACCAGAAGAGATTGTGAGAAAAATACTAGATGAATATCATGTTGAAATTTCATATAAGAAAGCATGGATTGCAAAATGTTTGGCTAGGAAACAAATCTTCGGTAGTTGGAAATCATTATATGCTACTCTACCCAGGTATCTAGAGGCCCTTCAATTGACAAATCATGGGACAGTTGTGCAGTTCACCTATGCAGAACAATTTGTCTTTCGTTTTCAAAGAGTTTTTTGGTCATTTGCACCTTCCATACAGGGATTCCCACCTTGTAGGTCATTGATAAGCGTTGATGGAACACACCTGTATGAAAAATATCCTGGTGTTTTGATGATTGCTACTGTTGTAGATGCAGATGATGGTTTATTCCCCCTTGCATTCACTATAGTTGAATCAGAAAATGGCAATTCTTGGGCATGGTTTTTGGCGTGCATCAAAGAGAAAGTTACAAATAGAGTTTGTAATGTAGTGCATTTTTTGGATCTTCGTGGATCCTTGCTTAGCGGGTTTGGTGGCCAGTGCGTGGCCCATTCGTCTCTATTTCAGGTGCGTGCTTGGTTGTGAGGCTTTGTGGGCCGGTTGGTTGGGCCCGAAGTACTCACAGGTTTTCTGCCTGTGAACGCGACAAGGGTATGTGTCACGTTCTGAACGGGACGGCCCTGAGTGTCACGTTCCAGTTGCCGTTGAGATGCGGTCTTCATCTGCATGTGCGTCGTGTGTCGCACGCTGGGCGGCATGCTGACGTCGACCTTGAGAAGGCGACGACCCCTACTTCGCATTCAGGTCGCGACGCAAGACTACGTCGCGTTCTCAACCGCAGTGCATTTTTAAGCAAGTTTGGCCAAACAGAGCTTTCACAAACTCTGCTCGGCCAGGGAAGGAGCTGCTGCGGGGGATTTCGGGCGATTCGGTGTTTTGGAGCGGTATTCGACGTGGTCTTGCCACAAGGACATTGCGTGGAGCGGGGGAGACGCCGTATCGTGGTTGGTTTGCGCATTCTTCATGAAGGTAGGGAGATCCCACCTTGTTTCATTGTGTGGATCGTGTGTGGTGCATGTTTGGTTTGTTTAACGCTTTATAAATGATAGATATCATGTTAGGACAATGAAATGAGCATGAACAATGGGTTAGAATGTTGTTTGGGGTGGTTTGCATGGAGGATCTGGAGAAGGGTTTCCGGATTAGGGTTTCACCTGTGAAGGCGACGGCCTGGGGTGTCGTGTAACAACCCTCCTCATATCGGTACGATTATACCAATCCCCATCGGTATAAAGAGCGCCGTCACAGTGGGATAATAACCCAACACTAGCCGATAGGTTGAAAAGTATGTGGATAGCAATTGATAACAGCGGAAATAAAAATAATTACTCAACATTTATTCCATCACCATCACACATTCCACAGTCTATATAGCGAAATAAAATTACAATGTCCACATTATTACATGATAAAAGAACTACATTGTCCAATATTGTCCATACAATTACTTTATTCAAGCTATGAAAAAGAAAAGTACAACTGCTAATCGCTCCTCGAAAGCTACTCCTCCAAGAGATCAACCTTCGCTATGCCTTCCTCCAAAAAGTGAATACATGTCTCACCTGTACGCCGAAGCAAGGGTGAGTCCAAAGACTCAGCAAGCAAACCAAAGGCTTAATCTTAAAAATATCACATTCATGTTAAGCTATTAAGCACTAAAGAATACATACTATCATTTGAACTACAAAATACACATGGTACTTACTCTTAACTATCAACGCATATTTTAATCACTTAAACATGCTTTAGTCTATCGTGTGTTTATTCTAAATCATGGGTACTATATTATACACTTGTACATATTTTCTACACCTAACATGTATCATGATTCATCCATCCACACATTCTTCCATTTCATGATATATTTCTACAAGTAGAACATAGAATTGAGCATAAAGAAAAGAACAACCTAACATGATGACTATTCACTTTTCACATGCACTTTTCACATTTAATTGTACATTTTGCTTGCTGTTTTAATATAATTAAATCTCATACACATGGTTTCATATTTTATAGCATGAATTGAAAAGTTAAAACATGGTCAAATTGGTTGGCAACAATAAGCACCTAAGCATGGAACTTTATACTAATTGAACATTACATCTAGCATGGAACTAACATTCTTACATGTATTTATCACATTCATAGCCACACTTTACTTGCTATTTTGACATGAAACAAACTCAATTACATAGAATTAGAGCTATTTACACTTTATCTTATTCATTTAGCAATTCCACATGTTCACCTTTTTGTGTTGCATAATTCGCATGTTTACACACACACACACACACACACACACACATATATATATATATTATATATATATATATATATATATATATATACTCACATACGTTATTACAAGAAGATTAATGAATACATGACATGATATTAAACATGATATTGCAATTTAAGTATTAATACATGGAAGTATGAACATATGCACTATCATATTGGTTTCACATGAAATCACATTCTCATTCATATTTACTCTCTCTTACATATCTTTTCACACATTCTTCATATCATTTACCCTTTGGTTTTCACTTATCACATATTATATCATTTGCACTCATCACGTGCCACATTCACATATCATCTCACACTTTATTCATATTTCATTACTTAAAATGCCATGACACATAGTCCTAACTACCTAATAGAGGACAGAAACCAATATCTCTTAACTCATCTCATAGCACAACTCATCGCATCTCATAACACATATCTCATAACACAACTCATAATCACATACCCACCACCTAGGCAATGTAGTGGTGAATCTTGGTAACTGCGCAGACTGGGAGAAGCCCTCTCCACCCTATGTAGTGGTACTTGTCCACCTCCAGGTTTTTCCTAATGCCCTTAGGTCATACTTTTACAATGTAGAGCCTTGCATAGGGACTTTTCTATGTACAGCTCTCGAAGCCTCTAGGGTAGTAGTGTCATTCTTAGCCCAATTATTACACAATCACTTTATCACATTTCCACACTCTATTTACATATTTTACATATACTATTTAATCACTTTACATATCTTATTTATCATTTGCACATGTCTCAGTTAGCCTAATCATGATACTATAGTTTTCAGAAATAAAACAACTCATAATTCAGTCTTAGACTTGCTGTTAATCACTGAATTACACAAGATTAGTTTTATCATATCAAATGTGAATAGTTCCCTTAGTTTAACTAATAATTACAATTGTTGTCATCAGATTAGTTCCAAATTTTTATCATAGGTTAATAACAGTAAACATATCACATATACAATTTTCCAGATTTTTCGAACAGTAAACATAATTTCTACAATTTAAACAATATTTCAGGCAATTACATTGAAATATCTTTATACATGGTATATATGAACATGGTTGGGTGCTAACAGTTCAGAATTCAAATAGTAGACCTCATGCTATCATGTAAAAATTATAAGACTCTAACTTACAGAAAATCTATTTTTACTAGATTTAATCATGTTTATGTGATGCTCATAATGAAATTATTAAATTTTAATAATTAACACAGTTCACAAAAAATTAGGGCAACCTCATGATATGACCTAATGAATGTATATAACCCCACATAAAATTTACAGTATGTACCTATATCCAGAATTCATTAAAACAGCTTAATAATATCAAACAGTACATTTTCAGGATGCTGAAGAAGTAGACGTCAAGGGATGTGACCGTTTACTTTCAACTGCAGCATCCCTTGCTGCCAACTCAAGAACTTGACTGCAGTAGATGCTGCCGCCAACCTGCTCCTAGCAGCACACACATACAGCACTCCATACAAGGGTGAATTTGGGGTTCCAGGACTCGAGGAAAAAATCTAGAAAAATACATTGGACTTAGGGGACATGTATAGGATTAAGATCTAGGGTTTACTTGCCTCTAAAAAAATCTATGAAGATCAAGAATTGCCGGTGAAGCCCTCCTCGGCCCTGCCAAAAAGGTGCTCAGAAATGCCTTAGATCTGGTTCTTCTGTGGATGCAGATGGTTCCTCGGAGTTGGAATCTCTTCTTCTATGCATAGGCTATCCTCCAGTTGGTGTAGCTCCTCGGGGAACACCTCCAATCGATGGATCCACCCCTCCAAAGATCAGCTTTTCCTCATCTCGGGTCCAAGGGTTTTACCAAATGCTAAAAACCTTCTCCTCGACCTAGGATGGGTATTTTATAGGCTTAGGGGTCGGGGTACACAATAGGGTAGGTTTCCTACACATTAGGATGGATTTCCTAATCTGGAACCGACCAAAATGCGAGCATTAACAAATCTGGAACCGTTACGCAGGAGGATATTGATGTCAACATCGGTTGTAGTCAACTGCACCGTTGACGTCAAGGGGCTGGCCACCAATAAGGGGTTGGCGTCTAGGGGGTGGCCGCCCACTGTGTATTGGCGTCCAGGGATGTGGACTCCAATCACAGTCCTGGCAGTTGGCGTCCAGGTCTTGGCCGCCCACTGCACAGTGCAGTCAAAACTCCACCAAACCCTAAAATAAATGCATAAATACACCAAAACAATTTAGTATATGTAAAAATAACTACATATATCCTTACCACATAAAGTACATGCATTACATAATATTTAATTAAATACAACTTACACTAATCATAATTAAGGATAATATTCATCAATAACATACATATACGCACATATACATACACATTACATGATTATATACATCATGCATGAACTTATAATGAAATGAATTCCTCATTAGTTAAATTCTACATGTATATTATCATTCAAGTACCTTACACACCATAAATAGTTTAACATGCTTAAAGTAGATAGATTTCATTTAAACAAGAATAACATATGTATGTATACATATACACACCATGGTTACTGTAGCAACCTGAATTTTTAAGAAAAATAAAAATTTAAATAAAGAATTAAAACCTAGCTAAATGGATATTTAAATGAAAAGAACATTAAATAAAACTCATTAAATGGAAAAGAGTAATGGGCTTTGCTTAATGGATCATCTAGAATTTATTGGGTCAAAAATATGAATTTACAAAGGGAGAATAATAGAAAAAATACACTAAATTCGTAACTAAATTATTACCTAAATAGAAAAGGGGTATTTAATGCATTAAATAGAAAGTTTGAGTTAGAATTGGATTCCTAAACCTACCCTAATAGGTTGGCCACGAATTTGACTCCCACCCTAACCCAAATAGGAAGTGGAAAGCTTGGGAGGAGGTTAGGAAAGGAAGGAAACTCGGAATTTAATAGAAGTTAGAGTACTATAAGGAATTAGAAACATAACTAGCATAAATACACCTCTTAAACCCTCTTTGCTGACCCTAGCTCATTGTCAAAGGTTGTTGGACGTGGGGAAGAGGCCAAGGAGGTGAGGATCTCGTGGGGAGAAGGAGTTCTTGGAGCTTCTTCCTTGTTCTTCAAGTTCTAGCCCTAGAAGAGGAAATCGAGTCAAGGTAGGCATTCTCACAAGCTAAAATCCTAATATTTCATCTGTAGATTATTCCATACATCAGGAACAAAACCCTCAAGTTTCATAATTTTCCATCGAGCATAGCTTTAGTTCTTGATTTTTCATGTTCTGCAACTTACATGACCCCGAACCCTCTTCTTAACTCTTGATCTCCTAGTATACTCAACCCCATGCTACGAGATTTTTCCTGTAGGAACTGATGCATGTTAGGCATCTTCTGCCCCTAAAAGTCCTAAATTTCATCGATCATGTTGATCGAATTTAATCGATCTTTCTCTCTGTGTCATGTTCTGAATAACACGTTCTTGCTCGTGTTCAAACCCTGTATGAACCATGCTCTCTCTCTAATTCCGATTTACTGGAAGTACCCTTACATGTCTAGTTTAATTTGCAACTGGTTTCATGATTTTTCATCGCGTATACAATTAGTTATGATTTTCTGAACGACCCTGTCTCAAAATTTAAATGTTCTGGTCCGCAATCCAATGTTTGGTCTGACTCCTGTCAGAGTCAGGCGTAGACCACCAGATTGCGACTGCCCGATATGTCGCCTTCTGGGGTCCGATTGCGACAGCCTACCCGTCGCGACCAAGAGGCGACAGGTAAGCCGTCGCGTTCCCAGTACCTGATTCGTAAGTCCTGTCGCGACCCTTTCCGCCTCTGTCGCGTTCACTAGGCCGTCGCGACAGTACCCATGTCGCGATCTGCCTACCCTGTCGCAATCCTTACTGGCCTATGTCGCCTTCACAAGATTTTGTATGAAAACCCATCAAATTTGTTGCTTTCACTTTCTAACATATTCTTACGCCTTTTTAACAGTCATACACGCAGTAAAAACACCTGTTTTACATGGAGCTATATTGAATGCGTTAAAATACATATTCACGACATCTTTTCTATCTAAAATTTCATGACACATGCACACACTTGGAACCATCCAAATATGGCTTAATTGGCATGAACATGTGACATAATAAAATTGGTAATTTATGCAATTAAATTGCCTTACTTATGAACATGTCCTCGATTTTCGCGTTTGTTTTGAAACACCGATCTCGACGCTCCACTGTTCTAGAATTCCTCTAGAACGTCGAGCACTTGTTTCTATAATTGCCCTCTTTCTTGACTTGGACGAACTCTCTGTCGGATACTCCTTCCGCCGGACTAGTGAATCCTTGTTCAAGGCCTCCGTAAGTCTCCTCTGATCATGGATTCCCACATGGTCGACGAGCCGGTTGTACCCGAACACATGTTACACCCTTTAGGGATCATTACGATCCAAATGGCTATTAGAAATTCACTCTCGTCTTAAATCACGCCGAGCCTCTGGACCTGTGCATAACAAGGCCAGTGGTAGGGTCATGAGTTCCACCTGACTGCCAACACCATGTGCGCGTGTTGTGCAACTGTTACTATAGCCTGTTTACTCGTCGCATTACGTGCAATGTCCACTAGCTCTCATCTATACTCTACTCGCTCATCTGTTCACGTTCACTCTACTATCTCGTCTATTCATCTAGTACTCTCATCTATTCCTCGGTACTCTATTTGGCTATTAAATTGATTGTCTACGATAAAAACATGACTATGCTAGGCAACATTATAAAGGCCCAGTCTGGTCCTTGGGAGGAGCACCTGAAAGGCTATAACTCGTGAGGGTCTAATGATCTGGGTGATGGCATACACCTAACGCATGAACACGCAAGATTCGATCTATGGCAATCAATTAATCAAACAGTCAATTATTGGTTTACTTGAAACTCGTGGTTGAAAGAATATCGACCAACACTTGCTATCGTGACTTGTGCACTGTTGTGCAACTTTACTTGTTATCTTGTTATACGGCCAATCCGATATCAACACTTGTCGTGCTATACTCTCGTGCATTGTGCTATTGTTTCTCGTTATCGTGTACCAGTACTTTCTATATGTATCTCGTTACTCTCATTAGTTATCCTGCTTTACAAGACATTAAACACTTAAAGCATGCTTGATCCTGAGATTTAAGTCCTACTGGGCGTTATCGCTCACCCTTCGTTATTTGTCGTTGTGTTCTCAGGTGAGACCGAGGATGAACCATACACTCAAGAGGACGGGAACGACCTGGAGTGATGTCTTGAGTACCCTAGCGTCCTATTTCTATATTTAGCATTGTAGTAGTTAGGTTTGAAGTTTAGTCTTTTGCTTTTATTTCAATGTAATCGGGCCCTATAGATCGGCTCTGGTATTAGTGGTTGTAACTAGGCATCAGAATGTATTAATGAAATGAATTTGCTTTAGTATTATTCATTGTGCAATGGTTTGATGTCTAGCACTCGCTCTATATCCGTTCACTTGCAACTGCCTTCGCGCTCTGATATTCCGCGTCGGGGCGTGACAGTTACTTACAACATGTATAAAATAATTAAATACAAGAGGCACATCAATAATTAAATAATTCATATACATTTAAATATATTTTGCATGCACGGAAATAAACTTATAATTATTTACAAAATGTTTGACAATAATTTCTTACTATGTGCACAACACGTACAATATGCATGAGATCTACATATATTGATAGCTAGATAATGCATGCACATTTATATATATATATATATATATATATATATATATATATATATATATATATATACAAAAATAACTTTCATGTACTTACATGGCCTATAGCATTAATTACCTATCACATGCACAATGTTATTTAAGTACTATTCATATACTATAGATGATTTGATGTACATAGGATTTGATAGATAGATATCACATGCATAAGATAATATACATATATACATTTATATTTCATATACTTACACACAATATCCATGGAATAGGTAGTATAATATGCACTTCAAGATTTAGATAGTACATGTATAGTGTTATTAAGATGCAATATGAAGTAAGTTAACTAAGAATACTCTATACAACAAAATAATTCTTGCATGCACACACTTGAATTGACATATGTATAAATACGCACACGTATACAACATAATTATATATATATTATGCATAAAATAGATAAATACAATCATGCATATCGGTAATTAGATTAAACATGCATGATATTACTTAAGTATTATATGCCTAGGATTTTAGTATACATCAATTTAGCTAATTGCCTATTCTCACCTAAAATACCATGTATATACATGCATGTGTTCATGAAAAGTATAGAAATGGTAATATGCACAATTGAATACATATGCTATACACGCAACAAGTAAAGACACATGCACAATATAAAAGAAAGAAAATTTCGGGGGATCACATGTCGCGTTCTGAATGTGACAGCCCGACCCGTCGCGTTCAGCTTTTGAATGCGACATGTCGAAGGGCCGCGTTCTGATGGCGACGTTGGGCCATGTCGCATTAACAGGTCCGAGGGGCTTTATGTTGTGCATGTTGGCATGATTCTCCGATCATCATGGCTCATTGTGCATGGCAGTGTGAGAGGTGCGTTGGCACCTATAGCGCTTCTTGAGCGTGTCGTTTACATAGTTAGCGTGTTGTTTACGAAGTTGACGTGGTGTTTACGTGGTTTGAGTGTGTGCATGGCACATACTCTATCGTGGTTTAACTTGTTTGTCATGGTGGTTGGGCAGTGAGGTTCCAGCGTGAGCCTAGCCTCAATCCTTTGACGTCGTTTATGGGTTATTTAAGAAATTATAATTTGAGTAGAGTTAAGAGTTAGCATATGGTTATCGTATGTTGTGTTTATGAGGCAATGGAGGTCATGAGATGACCAATGACAGGCTAGGTATGACTGGTTATCGTGATTAATGTATGTGTCTGAGTAGGTTAGCTTGTAGGTCACAATGTGACCAGGACAAGCTATTCCTCAAATTTGAACCGTGATTTGTAATAAAGATTATATAAGTATATATATTATGGTTTGTGCATTGCCGAGGTTGGTGGTCCGGCACCTATTCCGGAATGCCTCTTCAGTTGGGTGCCCCAGATTTTGTGTGAGCCAGGCACGTGTGTGTGCTCGGGGCTTGTCCCGGTACTGGGTACCATCGAGGTCTGTGTCGTCTATCCTAGACACTCTTACTCTTGTGTTTGAGTAGTACATCCGGCTGAGGGAAAGACGACAGTGGGACAGCTACTTGAGAGTTTGTGTTTGGTCGTTTGTAGCACGCTTGTGGTTGGGGGTTATGGACACCAGTAGACGTACTGGGCCCCAGCTAGTCCTGTTTTCTAGTGCCTCATTTTAGGGAGCTCGGGTCAGAGTCCCTAAAGGTGTCAGGCATGGACATGTGGGGTGTGTGACCTGCAGGTGTGGTGTTGGTTGGTATCCACTGTTCTTTGGCCTGTGTTTGTGGAGCGGCAGTTAGACCTTACGTCCGTGACTGCGAGACTGAGAGGTAGTTCTTGTGTTGTGTTGTCCGGGTTTGATACTGGCATCATGAACCAGTAGTTCATTCCCGTGTGGTGGCATCGTTCTTTCCGACTCGTGCTTTGTTACTAGTTGTGGATCCGTGGTGGTACCTCATTGTAATAGGTACCTGTACCCTTTTGTAGATAGTTTTGTGTTGTGGTAGTTGTGTTCCAGTCCCTTCAGGTGTTGAGGTGGACTTGTGTTCTATGGAGGTCTGTGGAGTGACCTTCCACGTGTTGTGCTTTTACTCATTTCTGGTTAAGTTTCTGATTATGTTTTGGTGTGAGATGTTGGTGTGAGGTGAATTGGCTAGTTAATGCCACTCCTGTTACCCTTCGTGGGTAGGTTGCATGTGAAGCTTGTAGCTTAGGCAACCAGTTGTTGTAGTGATCTACTTGTGAGGCTTATGGCCTAGGCGTTTCAATTGTTGAGTGGACTAGTAGTGTTGTGCTAGTCTTGTTGTCTCTTTTATCTTCTGAGATTTGTGCTAGCTAGTGAGATATATTGTTTAGCTGTTATTTATTATGTTTTGTTGTGAACATAATATGGTTTGGTTAATGTTGTTGCCAGTGAGACCCTCTGGGGATTGAGGTCTCTTAAGTTTTGTGTGTTGTTTTTGGGTAGTCCCTACTGAGCCTATGACTTGTTGAGGCTCACTCCCCTACAGTTCTTTTCGGGACTTGCCGTTTGTGTGGCTTGCGGAGGTATTGTGGCAGACTTGTACCACCATAGTAGAGTTAGTCGTGTTGTGTGAGCTTGTGATCCCTCGGGGTATGCCCTAGGTAGTTGTACTCTTTTAATTGGAGATGTAATAATGTATTGGGACAGTTGTAAATTGTTACATACAGATATGAGCACATGTACTTTCTTGTGTCTTATACTGTTGTGGTTGTCTTTTATATTCTTACTGGACACGTGTACAAGCTATCCCTTGCGAAACTTCGATCCCTTCACGGGAGGCGGATCTGGATGTAGAGCCTTATTAGGTATAAATATTCAGGGCCGTCATAGAGTTGGTCTTGCAATCATTTTTTATCGACATAGAGGTTTGGAGCGTGCAGTACTTGAGATATTCCTCCTCCTATTGGTTACCATCGTTGTTGTTTGCAACATCTTGTTGATAATTTCCAAAAGACATTTCGTGATAAGACATTGATAGGTCTAGCATGGTCTGCAGTGACTAGAACATGTATCTTCAAATTTCAACAATTGATACAGAAAATAGAAGAAATGAATCTTCAAGCAAAGAAATGGTTGGAAGATGTCGGTTATGAAAGATCGACAAAGGTATATGATGGTGGTAAGCGGTTTGGTATGATGACAACAAATATTTTAGAAAGTTTCAATAGTGTATTGAAAGGTGCACGAGTTTTGCCTATCCAGGCGTTAGTGCAAAAAACTTTCTACAGGTTAAACAATTTTTTTGTTAAACGACGTGCATATGGTTTGAATTTAGAATCATCATATGCTCCTAGTGTAGAAGTCCAACTTTGTGCTACTTAGCGAGACGCTAGAAAATGTCAGGTGATCAGATTTTCTAGACATGAGTTTCAAGTCACTAATTCACACGGACATCAATACACTGTTAACCTAGGATCACAATGTGGTTACTCCTGCACTGTTTATTGCATGACAGGTCTTCCTTGTGTCCACATAGTGGCATCTTGTAGACCATTTTCAGCAAATATTTCACACTTGAACTTTTGTGCTGCATTTTATTCTGTGGAGGCCTATCGACATACATATAGGTTTCCTTTTCATCCTGTCTTAGATAGTTGACATTGGCCTCCACATCGAGGTGCTACATTGCAACCTCCATTTGGTCGCAGGCAAAGTGGTCGTCCACGTAGCAGACACCTTCATTTCCATATGGATACGAATAAAGAAGGGTCATCACATAACCATTGTAGTCATTGTGGCCAACCAGGACATTATAGGAGTACATGCCCAGGGGTGCAACCCCCTCATCATAATTAGTAAGTGTTATGTTTGTTTACACATATTGTTATTTTGTACTTACACATATTGTTCACACATATTTATGTATGTTGCTTACACATGTTTATATACTTATAATTCTTCTTGTATGTAGGCATGGCAGCGATGGACCAACTTCTAGGTCCTATAGATACTTCTATATTATACGCACAGGAGGGACGTAGATCACAGTTAGTTTACAGTGGCCAGGTATTGTTATTGTTAATGTATTGTTGTTGTTACTTGTGCATAAATTTAATGTTAATAGATTTTAATTTTTGTTTTAGGAAACAGAAGTTCTTAAATGCTGGGAGCACTATAGGAGCTTGGGTGGTTGGCCAGTTGACCCCCGCATTGTAGATTATATACATAGAGCTGGTCTATTTTATTTGACTCAAGTTCAGTGGATCATGTTAGATTGGGCATTGATCACTGCCCTTACTGAGAGATGGAGGAGTTAGACATTGACTTTCCATCTTAGACATGGGGAGATGACTATCACGTTGTAGGATGTTGCTATTTTGATGGGATTACCAATTGATGGTGATGCTATTATAGGAAACACTAGTTTAAATTGGACAGATGTTTGCATGACACTTTTAAGTGGTGTCCCAGAGTTGATGAGATGAGGTTCTATAAAATTATCTTGGTTGCAAGAAAGGTTTGCAGTTATCCCAGAGGATGCATCGGTGGAGGTTGTTAAACGATATGCACGAGCATTCTTGTTACATCTTTTGGGTTGTACTATTTCAGTGATAAGATAGGAAACTCAGTGCCACTTATGTATCTACCGCTACTAGAGGACTTTGATCAAGCTGGGAGATACTCGTGGGGTGGTGCTACACTTGCTTATCTTTGTCGCCAGCTGTCTATTGCATGCAAGTCGGATGCCAATGCCATTTATGGTTCATTGACTCTTCTTCAGGTAATTTGTCATTTAATGCATATTGATTTTGCCTCTAAAAATTTATTGCCTTTTCTAAATATTTGCTTTATTTTTTAGTTGTGGTCTTGGGAGCGACTATATGTGGGACATCCTGATATTGCGATGCATCCTTTGGCACAGGACATGCCTTTGGGTCATAGGTAAATTCAGAATGTGATGACTATTTAATTATAAAAATTTTACTAACTTACAAATAAAGTGTAGGTGGAATGTTCCGAGAGAAGAGATAAATAACTCTCGCCATGTTTTGAGACTATACAGATCGAAGCTTGATCATCTGGAGGACTATCAGGTAAACATAATGAAACCTATTGTATTGTACACAGAGGATAGAGTACTTACACTTACATCATACATTTTCAACACAGGTTAGGTGGGAGCCATACATTTCTGACATATTGCCGATATTACGAGCTGTTTCTAGGCAAGGATCTGATATTTGGTTCAGGTTCCTCTTCTTTGTTTTTCTATTGTTGAGATGCATGTTCCAGATAGAGTACTTAGACAGTTTGGTAGAGTACAACCTATTCCTAGTCCTGTTGATGCATTAGATTGTGTCACCCAGAAGGGACGTGGACATATTGATTGGGCTACATATTTTGCACATTTTGTATAGATGTGGCATGGTCGGAGAGATTATATTATACCACCAGATGAGGACACATCATGCACTGTTGGTAGAGTGGAGTATATGTCTTGGTATTGGTCTATCACCAGGCAATTCATTGGTCGGCCAGGGTTTAGTTATGATATGCGTTATGATCCGCGTGATCACATAGAGAGGAGTTTGGTAGAAGGTATGAGGCATCTACATATGATGGTTTCTAATGGCCTTCAGGATGATATGATATCGGACAGTACACACTCTAGATATATAGCCATGCTGACGTTCATTGATAGTGTGCTATCTCATGTTCAATGGACAGATTCATCTACGTCAGATGCAGGAGCTTCAGAGCCATGCATGGATCCTCACAGCAGCCAGGTGATGCAGGACTACCTCAGTTTTCTCCAGATGTTATGACCTTTTCACAGCATGATCTGTATGACATATAAGCTTCACAGATACTAACAAATGAGGTGATGCCAGATGTGATCACATATTCACAGCCACCACAGTCTACAGTAGGTACATATTGTCACCAGCCACGTCACAGAGGTTCGACTAGCACACTAGTACAGCAGAGTCAGTCTGATCTACTTGGGGAGACATTAGGCATGATATCAGAGGACATGGATTTTGAGACAGCACAGTCAGAGTAATGTGATGCTATCTTAGTGCATGAGACATAGTCACAGTTAGAGACAGAGGTTGATGCTCAGAGTGAGATACTGGAGTAGTGTCACAGTCGTGGTCGTGGTCGAGGATCTAGAAAGGGAAAGAAGAGATGGTTTCCACAGTTCTTTTGAGATATATTCTGTACATGATATTTTTTAGTTGTTTGTGATTCATAGTTTTTTTTAATGTATTTCTAGTGTACATATGTTATTTTAATCTATTTGTATTTAGACATATTATGTTGATGTATTTGTGACTTAGACATATTATGTTCATTTAGTTTATTCTCAATTTTATTTTCGGCTGTGTAGATATACGATGAATTTGTTTAAAAATAACAGTAAATTTATATAGCACATCTCAATTCACATATACGTATAGGATTCATCTTTTCTGTCATAATAGAATAGACATCTATGGCTATATCTAAATTCATAAAAGGAAGAAAGAAAAAAAAGCTCTTGAACCTAAGGCGAATATATATCTCATATAGATAGATAGATAGATAGATAGATTGATAAAATACCACAGCCTTGATCAAAGTTAATATATCTTCTACTTCTATAACCTAAAATACTGTAATGGTTTTTTTTTTCTAACCGCGGAGGGAGCCACGTGCCTTGGTCCTCTCTATTTTTCTTCCCAACTGCAGAGGAAGCCAACCTTGGTCCTCTTTTTTTTTTTACACAATGGAGTCGGCATTGCCAATCTCGATCGACTTTAGAGTCGGGATTGACAATGCCGACTTTGGAGTCGAGATTGACAATGCCGACTTCGGAGTCAACATTTCCAATGCCTACATCAGAGTCGGCATTGCCAATGCTGACTCCGATGTAGTCATTCCGCAAGACCGACAACGGTGTGGGTCTTGCCAATACCGGCACTGCTCTCAGTCTTGGCAATACCAACATTTACATATTGCCAAGATCGGCCTGTTTCAAAGCTAGGTCTCCTGGTCATCAAGTAGCCAACGTGGTAGCTTGGTGACTATTTTGGGAAATACTTTTAAATTATGATTATTTAAATAATTAAATAATAAATTATAATTATTTTAATAAAAACCCCTCATAATTCCATATAATGGCATGAGACTTCACATTAAAATTCATCTCTGGTTCCATTTTTGTGCAACTGAACATGACGAGTTTATTTGTTGGTCAACTTTCATGTTGACAAAAACTATTTTTTGGGTCTAAACTATACTTTCACCCAACAACCAACTAGGGATTGTTTTAAACTATGCTTGACTGAAAATGCTTTGTTTAATTCACTATGATTTATGTGGTGGATTGTTTTTTTTACTATGCTTTGACCACACGGGAAGGGTGCATATTCCAAAAACCCGTAGTTATAACTTGGATGGGATTATTTCAACCTTAGATGATTGGTTGTGCTACTCTCCAAGGTGTGCATGATATTAATTTGTAAACTATGCTTTACTATGATGTGTGTTTTGTTTATTTCACTATGATTTATGTGGTGGATTGTTTTTTTCATTATGCTTTAAGCACGACAGGTAAGTGTTTTGTGATGATGGGAAGGAAGCAACGTGAATAACCTACATGGAAAATGTGCACATTCTAGTAACCCGTAGTTATAACCTTGATGAGATTATTTCAATATTGGTTGGTTGGTTGTGCTACTCTCTAGGTATGTGTGTGATATTATGACTTATAGTCATCTGATCCCAACAAACACATCATCATCTAGCTCTTGAATTTTATTTGGGTGGACTATAAATATGATCTATGTGCATAGGTTCATGTGCTCAGTTTTCTTTCAATTTATACTCAATGTGTGGGGGCTATAAATATGAATTGTGTGCATAGGTTCATATGCTTGTTATTTTTATACCTATTTTTTAGTTGTGTTAAATGTAAATATAAATTGTATGCAAAGAGGTTCATATACTTGGTTATTGTTCTACCTGGATTTTAGGTGTGTTGAATGAAAAAAAAAAAGTGTGCTCAAGTTCATGAGCCCAGTTATCATTCTACCTAACTTGACATGAGAATTGTAGTGAATGTAATTCTAAAACGTGTATGTAGACAGGTTCATATACCCAGTTATTGCTCTACCTGTTTTTTAGGTGTGTTGAATGGATTAAAAAAAAAGTGTGCTCAGCTTCAAAAACCCAGTTATTTTTTGACCTGTCTTGGCATAGGAACTGTGGTGAATGTGAATCTAAAATATGTATGCAGAGAGGTTCATATATTTGGTTATTGTTCTACCTGTTTTTTAGGTTTGTTGAATGTAAAAAAAAAGTGTGCTCAAGTTCATAATCTTAGTTATTTTCTACCTGGCTTAACATGGGAAGTGTGGTGAATGTGAATATAAAACATGTATGTAGATAGCTTCATATATCCAACTATACATAATGTGCATATGCTTTCATAGAAAAAGAAGAGATATGCAACAAAACAAGTGATAGATGTATGTAATAAGTTGTTGTTGAAGTTAGAAAAAATAAATTCCAATGTTTCAAAGTAATTATGTCTTGGATAATTATTTATTACTGTTTCGAAGTATTTCTTTATGAATTTCATTGGTTGAACATATGTTGAAATTTGTTGCAAATGTTGTATTTGTGTCTTTATTGGCTCATTACCAAAGCTAATTAACAAATAGCGGCACACCAAATAAACAGAGTGTTGATTATTGTGAAGGACGAAATATCCGATTATCGCACCAATAAGATTAATATTGAATCTATGATATACTATCAAATTATTAGTTTTTACTCATGTTGGCTGAAGTCCTTATGTCTAATAACGGTATCAATTAATAAATTTAATTAATATTCAATTTATCTGTAAAAATAAGTTTTAAGTTTTATAGTTATATTAATATGAAGAACACAAAGAAATGTGGGGAAGCATACAGAGAAAAGTGAATGGGCTAGTTAGATGGACTTGATAAGGGTAATGGAGGCACAAAATTTTTCAAAGTCTCCATAGGGTGTTTGGTTGCTATTTTTTATCAGTTTTTTCTCTCATTTTTAAAAAAGAGGAAGAGACAATTGTGGAGTCTGTTTGGTACAACTATCTTTTTTTTAAAGAAGAAATCTCACATGACTATATCTCATTCAAAAAAAAAAACAGGTCTCGACCTATTTTTTTTCCAAATTTGGCGGACGCCCCCCACCACCCCCGACCACCTCCAGCCGGCACCCCCCCCCCCCCCCGCCACCCACACCCCCCCCCCCCCCTGCGCGCCCCCCACCCCGACCCCCTCCCAGCCGCACCCCCCCCCCCCACCGCGCCCCTCCTGCGCGCCCCCCCTGCCCCCCCCCCTCCCGGCGCCAGCGCCGCCCACCCCGCCCCCCCTCCCAAACTGCAGCCCCCCCTGCGCGCCCCCCACCCTGCCCCCCCTCCCGGCGCCGCCCACCCCGCCCCCCCCTCCAACCTGCAGCCCCCCTGCGCGCCCCCCACCCTGCCCCCCCCTCCCGGCGCCGGCGCCGCACACCCCCACCCGCCCCCCCCCTCCCAACCTGCAGCCGGCACTCCCCCGCCACCCCTCTCTGGGCGCCGGCGCCGCCCACCCCCCCTCCTGCACCTCCCAGCCAGCACTCCCCCGCACCCCCCGCCACCCTCGGGCGCCGGCGCCGCCAACCCCCCTCCTGCACCTCCAGCCGCACCCCCCCTGCAACACCCCCGCAACCCCTCCCAGCCGGCACCCCTCCCGGCACCGGCGCCCCCCACCCTGATCCCCCTCCCAGTCGGCACCCCCCCTGCACCCCCCGCCACCCCCAACCTCCGGCGCCGCCCGCCTACGCGCCCCCCCCCCCCCCCCCCCCCCGTGCCGGCCCGGGCGGCTCCCTCTCCCGCCCCAAACACATCAACAAAATTTTATTATTTTTACCAAACACATAATATCATATTTTTTAAATTTTAAATTTAAAGTTGAGAGTGAATTCAACATCATTTTTTAGGTAGAAATAGTTTTTTTTTTAATTGCTCCCAAACACCCCATTAACCCAACCAAATAAAAGATAAGTTATATCCCTTTATCCCAATTTAGGAAGGGTGAGAAGTTTTGTTATGTGGCTTACTCCCACTCCCTATTTTTATTTATACCAAACTGAGAATGGGTTGAATTTTTTTCTTATCCCTAAATCACGTCAAATGATGTGTGGATAAGAGATAGGGATAATTTGATCTGAGATAACTTAAGTCTATTTCTCACTCTTCTTATCTTTATACCAAACGACACCTTAAAAATCTTTTTTTCTGGATGTATGGGTTTTCTCCAAAACTGTAATTAACAAAATATTTCTAGTTTTTTGATATGTTTATCAAATAGCTTTAAATCTTCACATATTGTAAACAGATATCATGGTTAGGGGAGGGTTGATATGGCATTGATATGTTAATATATTGTTTGGAGACTATCTCCGAAACCCATCTTTAGTTTGTTTTAGACAGCAAGCGAGCTAGCAAAGCATATGCATCCTATGCAAAAAAGTTAAACTTGGCCTCAACGACACCCACGTTTTGGCAGCCCCGGAGTTTTGGGTGACATCCATGTCTGAAACAGAAAGGGGTTCCAACACATCCAACTGTTAATTTGGTGTAACTTCGTCCCAACTTTATGATTCAGACAACATGTACATTCCCCACACACTTGAGCGGATGCCAAGTAACTTGGATGACGTGAACGCTTCAGACATACGCCCCCGATCCATCACACCCATGCATAGTTTTCCACCAGAACTAAGGACGCCCCTTCACCTATTTTAATATATGTTCTCCGACTTTTTACTTCTGGGCCAAGAATGACGAGGCTCGTTTCGGAAGGAGACCAATCAAATGCAGTAGTAGTTTTAGATCAAGAATAATATTTGGTGCACACCACTAAACACCACTAAACGATGGTGTGAGAGCAAACTCACCACTCATTGGTTACTTGTCCCATCATCTTAACTGGTTAACGAATGACAGTGAAGTTTGTGCGCACACCACCTGTTGGTGGTGTGCACCAAATATTACTCTCCGATCAAATAAATCCTCCGGAAACTGTTTACTTAACCAGCTGCAGGTTTGGGAATAAGAATCTTTGAGAAGCTGGATGGCCTTTGCGGCCAGCCAGACTCTCACATGCCCTCGTGCTGCTGCTCAAGGCTCCTCACGTCTCAAGAAAAGGAAAAAAAAAAACGGAAGAAGAGGAGACTTTCACCTGTTAAATAATAACTTATTAACCATATATGTCTGCCTAATCAAGCAGAACGAACCATGCAGACCCAAGCTGGCGTTTACGCGGTACCTTCTTTTTCGAAAGGGCTTCACAGGTACGCGTTGGGAGATGCTGTCACTGTCAAATGACCTTGTGGCGATTTCTTTCCATGTTACGAAGGAATAGATTACTTCGGAGCTATGATAACTTCCCTCGAGTTCACTATATTACTTGTTTTCTATTCCCACTGACAGCGGCATGGTAGTAGTCGTTGCAGAAGTGTGAACTTTCTTTCTCCCTTGCGGGTTGGAGAACCCCCTTCACACCCCCCCCCCCTCCAGACTGCAGATCCCTTGGACAACGAGCGATGTGTCGAACACACTTGAGAACATGCACTTTCTATCGACGCTCGCTTTTCCGCTTTGGATTTCCTTTCTTCCCCGAAAAGAAGGAAAATAAGAGACTTTGGGATTTGTTTAACATTTTTCTGTCTTTTTAAACTTTCACTGGACTAGCTAACACTAGGGGTGTTTATGGTTCGATTCGGTTCGGTTTGGACCTTTTTTCTGAGAAAATTGAACCGAACCGATTTTAAAGTCAAACCAAACCGAACCAGTTCGGTTTGAACCGAAATGAGAAAAAACTGAGAAAAAAGCATGTAATGGGGGGGCTGTGAGCATCGAACTCACAACCTCCCCCATAGCAATGAGCGCTCCGACTACTGCGTTGATGTTTGTTTTGTATTATATTATATTATTTATACTATATATACATATGTTCGGTTTATTTTGGTTCTCTAGTTCTAAATCGAACTGAACTGTGACACTCTCCAAACCGAACCGAACCGGTCGATTTGGTTCCGTTTTTCGGTTTGGACCGATTTTTGAACACCCCTACTAGCAGCTACAGTAAAGATTTAAGATCCTATTCGATAACCGAATACTTTATGCCGGATGAGCCATACCCAATTAAAGCATAAACAGTTGTTTTTTTTTTCCTCATTTAACAATTGTATGATCTTATTCTGCCTAGAAGATAAGTCAGGTAAAATCTGCAAAATATACGTACTAAAGTCAAACTTTTTTTCCCTGGTCGAATTAGGGGTTCTAATCTTATCCCTTTATGACTCATTCCACACCGGAATATCTCTTCTTTACAATCACAAAAAGGACAACGGAGCCTATTCTGGGCTTATTCTACATACTAATTTGAGAAGATAGATGACATCCATTGCAATTTTGGGCGATGGAGGGGAGTGGCTTTGAGTAGTTGACTCTTAAGTTGGGGAGAGGCCAAAGGAAAAAAAAAGGGTGAAATGTTCAAACGAATTCAAATTTGGATTATTAGACTTGGTAATATCTGAGTGATACCCCTTGTCTGCAGCCGCTATTTTTTCTAAAGTTATTTTCCTGATAAAAAAGGATCGGAATCCCAATGGGCATCGGCCGATGTTGAAGCATATATATAGAAAGATCGGAAAAAGACGTCACCCCTCCTGCGGCTCACATGCATTTAGATCACGTTTGATATCAGGATGAGATTTAAAAGGAATAATCGTAAGTTTGACGTAAAAGAACTCGTTGATTCTTTCACCATAAGCTATTATGAATAAAATCAAAGAGACTGGGAGTAGGATATGAACTATGCACATACCATATCAGCACGCATAAACTGCAATTGGACATACGATTAACAAAAACAGGTGTTGCACTTCATGGCCTTGCTTCTAGCATTCACATGAATGTGTAGTTGCAAAGGGTTTAATATTTGGAAGGCGCACAGCCAACATGATAATTAAGGTTCTTAGTGGGCGAACATGACTAATAATGAACAATGCCAAAAAGTGATCTCATACAAAAGGAAAGTGCAATCTTAAATCAAACTAATGTGTCGAACTCAAAGTGTTCAAATATATAGACCCAGGTTACAGGTACACTTGTCGACATATATATATGTAGTGTTATGCTATCGAACTTTCTATTATAACATATACATGAGTTTACGTTCTTCATGGGTTTGGCGTTCACCAACTATTTTGGCTTTGGATTTTCACGCAGCTTGGCAAAAGGCCCTGCCCAGTTCCTTCGTAGGAAGTCAGGCCTCGGCCCAATCGAGAACTCAAAAAAGGCTACAAATTTGTGTGACCCGACTCTTGGCCAAGTCCAAATTCATGGAGTCGGCCGGTTTCCCAAATACATCTACATTGGGCTGGATAAAGGTTTGGTCAATGTTGGTCCAAGTTGGGCTGGGCTTAGTTGAATTTTTTATTGGACCACAGCACGTACGTGCCACTACCATGTAAATTGTAACTAAATTTTGTTCTCATGACTGACACAAGATTATTCTAGCATGTGTAGATATAAACAATGACAAACAGAAAACATCCAGTGTGATCATAATGATGGATGCTGGTAATATATTGGAGTTGATTAGGCCAATCCACAAAAGGTTTAGACATTGAAAGGAGGAATAATAGTTCCATGGAACCAAGCGAATCATAAATTTATGTTTCAAATTGTGTATTGTCATTGCTTATGGATCTTACATGTCATCTCTAAGATTTTGATTTTTCTGGATTTAAGGGGCGAAGAGACTATATATTACGGTGTGGTGATTGTCCAGAACAACATAGTATCTTCGACAAGACAGCCCTGAAAACCCACCCGGAGTGGTCTTTTGCCCCTTGATGTTTCCTTCTTTGTTGCAAGGAACTGCACCGTTCTACCCCAGTTTCTTATGTTTTTTTATTGGGATGAAGGGGAATGCCCCAGTTTGTTTGATGCTTTGCAGACAAGTTACTTAGCTTCGGCTTCAAATGCATTAATCCTTTGTCACGCACCTTCGAAACATCCTTGTTGCTGTTTATGGGTGATGGGCAACGGCGCCCGGGAGTCGAGCATGCCCGCTTGAGTTGCCGCATCCTTACGCATGACTTCTGCGAACCCTGCCACTACCATGGCTGCAATGGAGAGGACCAGCCCCGTGCCGATGCACTATAGACGGGTGATGCTAGTCTCAATGCCGGTGATCTTGTGAGCGAAGGGGATGATGGCATGGTCATAGAGTGGGACAAGGATCAACATGAAGACGATGGGAAAGATAGGTAGTGAGGCAGGTGGGACGACTAGGGAGCCCATCTTGGTGGCCGCCTGTTGGACGGAGAAGGTGTTGATCAGTTGGGCAAGGCAGCAGCTGAACATGATGGTATAGAGGAAGATGGGCATGATCCCGACCACCACCTTGACATCTTCAACCTCCTCCATTGTAATATTCTCCTATCCTTCCCTGTTATCTCGTTCCCCTTGTTTTGGGGATCTCATTTCTTATTCTCCTTTTCCCTGTATAGCACCTACCTTGTCTTGGCATCTCCTTTCGCAAGGACACCAAGGCTATTCTTTGGTACTCATGTAACTTGTATAAATAGCCCTTATGTGTGAATAGAAAGACATCGAATTCTCTCAGAAATGCTGGTTGTGTTTGTGTGATTTCCACAATTTTGTCATGGTATCAGAGCCAATTTTGTGAGAAAATCACGCGACCTCTCTGTTCTCGGTTGAATTCTTGTTCTTTCTTCAACCCACAGTTTGCTCGTACACCTGTGTCGTAGCACCATCCAGCAACTCTTCTTGGGTTCTCGGGTCGTCACCATATATATATAGCCCAGGTCTCTTTGCTGCCTTCCCAGCTCTCGGTGTATTTTAGACCTTGTCTCTTGGTTATTTTTAGGGAGCGGAGTGATTTATGGCCACTCTTGATAAATCTAAGTTTTTGCCAATTAAGTTCACTGGAAAAAAACTATTTCTCATGGGAATTTCAATTTCGCATGTTTGTCACTGGAAAAGAACTTTGGGGTCATTTAGATGGATCTTCCCCTAAACCTGAGGATACAGTCAAACTGGCCAATTAATGGGAAGCGTGTGATGCTCATATTATTAGTTGGATATTGAGTTCTGTTGATCTTCATATCATTCTTAATGTCCGCCCCTACAAAACTGCTAAGGGCATGTGGGATTATTTGAAACGAGTGTATAATCAAAATAATTCAACTCGACATTTTCAGTTGGAATATGAGATTGCTGAATATTCTGAGGGAAATAAACCGATCCAAGATTATTATTCTGGTTTCATAAATCTTTGGACCAAGTTTACCGAACTAGCTACTTTATCAAACTATACCTGTTAATTCTTTGTTAGTTATTCAGAAAGTTCATACCATTAGCCAAAGGGATCAATTTTTGATGAAGCTACGTAGAGAGTATGAGCCTATTCGCTCTAGTCTCATGAGTCGTGATCCCCCACCCACAATGGATGACTGTCTTAGTGAATTATTACGTGAAGAACAAAGATGTGCAACACAAGCAACTTTAAAACAACATGGCCCTAGTTTTACTGTTGCATATGTAGCTCAAGACAAGCCACAAAACCGTGATATGACCACCATCCAGTGCTATAGCTATAAAGAATTTGGTCATATTGTAACCAATTGCAAGAAGAAATTTTGCAACTACTGTAAAAAGCTTGGCCATGTGATATCAGAATGTCATCAACGTCCTCAGAACAGAAACAATAAGACTTATCATATGGCAACAACTAATTCAGCACCAATGGTTACTTCTTCTGACTCTACTTCAACTACTTCTGTGTCTGCATCAACAACTTTGACTCTGGAGATGGTTCACCAAATGATCCACTCTGCCTTCTCTGCACTCGGTCGTATAGGTAGAACCAAAAACTCTATTTGGCATCTTAACTCTGAAGCTTCCAATCATATGACTTCATCTCCAAAAAATCTCACTAATGTTAAGAAATATAGTGGACCTGTACATGTTCATACTGCAAATGGGAACCATCTTTCTATTGATGTCGTTGGTGACATTCCTCATTCCTTGCCATTACATGATGTGTTTTTTGTTCCTCGTCTTTCTACTAATCTTCTGTCTGTTGGACAATTGGTAGATAACAAGTGCACTGTCTCATTTTCTCGCTCTAGCTGTCTTATATAGGATCAAGCATCGGGGTGATTGCACAGGGACCTAAATGTGGACGTCTCTTCCCTCTTCACTTATCAAAGAGCCCTAGAAAAAATACTGTGTTATCTTTGTTCTATCAATCTTCTTCCAATAATTTGCCTCACTTGTGGCATAAACGTTTGGGACATCCTAATGCTAAGAAACTGTTGTTCATGTTGAATTCCGATCTCCTTTCAACTAATGGTTCTTTTTCTTTGAATGATGTCTCATTTACTTATTCCAGTTGTAAGATGGGTAAGAGTAAAGTTCTTATTTTTCCCACACATACTAGTCTATCTAACACTTGTTTTGAGTTAATTCATTCTGATGTTTGGGGTATTGCTCCTATTATCTCACACTCTCAACATAAATATTTTGTCACTTTCATTAATGATTATAGTCGCTTCACATGGATTTATTTTTTGCATGCTAAATCTAAGGTCTTTGCGGCATTCCAAAAAATTTTGGCATTTATTGAAACTTAATTTTCTAAATGTATCAAAATTCTTCGTTCGGATTCTGGCGGTGAATACATGTCTCATATTTTTCAGGCATTCCTTGATTCCAAAGGGATTATCTCTCATGATAATCCTGATTTTATTTTGGCAATGGGGTGTCAGGCTGGATACTCTTCCTCATGATAAGCCCGATTTTATTCTAGAATATTCGAGGCATATCTAACAGTGCCTCCAAACGTTCTCTGCGTAGGATTATTAAGCAACATAATATTGACATTATTGCTATAGCGCTGAGCCTATGGTCCCTCTGCATCAAGCTGTTGACATGTGTAGGTATTTTAAGATGGAGAATTGCACTGGCAACAATGGGAGGATTCTAAAATTTGGGTGTTCTAGCGGAATCAGGTTATTCAGACAGTTAGTCACACTGAGCAGCAAATCACTCTATCCATTCTCAAAGATAACAACATTCACTATATGGTTACTGTGGTGTATAGATCATGCAGCTTCAGGAATAGACGTTATCTTTATGATGATATTCTCAGTATGTCCTGTAGCATATTGGTGCCTTGGTTTGTGGGTGGGGACTTCAACTGTGTTACTTCTCCAACTAAGAGATGGTGGTCATCCTCCCAATCTTCAGGCTATGGTGGATTTTAACGCCTGTATTCGGCTTCTTCTCTTTATGATGCAAGTTATATTGGTTCCCACTTCACTTGGTCTAATAACAGAGCTGGTTTGGCTGCGGTTAAAGCTAGATTGGATAGAGTTCTCATCAATAATTCCTGGGAGTCTACGTTTCTTGGGTTTCAGATTAGGCACCTCTTGAGAGGTCCATCTGATCATGCTCCTATCATGGCTTCCTGTGTTATCTCTTCTAGAGGTCCAGCCAGATTAACTTTTTCAGTCTATGTGGACATCACACGATTCTTTTATGAATACGGTTCAAACTGCCTGGAAGGAGGTGAATGGTGGCACCCGGATCATTTTCTTACTCTGCATCTTAAGTTGAAGGCTGTCAGGTATGCTCTTCATTCCTAGAACAAATTGATATTTGGTGATATTAATGATAAAGTGCATAGAATGGAGAATGAGGTGAAGGCCAAGCAGGAAGAGCTGGATAACAACCCTACAGTCGTTAACTGTTCTACCCTGGGGGCTACTAATGCCAATCTCAAAAGGGCCATTCGTTGTGTGGAGGTTTATTAGGCCCAAAAAGCTCAGTTAGATTGGCTGGATGATGGTGATAAGAACATTGCTTTCTACCATGCAGTGGTTCAAGGTAATAGAAGAAGGAACAAAATCCATAGACTTCAGGTGAATGGCATTTGGTGTGAGGACCAGGAGGTCCTATCGAAGGAAGTTGTTAACTATTTTGAATCTCTTCTTCACTCTATTGATCATATAGTAGAAGCTTCTCTTTTCAATGTTATTACTGAGTTTATTTCTGCTGATCAGAATAGTGCTTTGTGTGAGACCCCGGATATAGATGAAGTTAAAGGGGCTGTGTGGAATTTGAATGGCAACATCGCCCCTGGGTCGGATGGATTTACTAGCTCTTTCTTTACCTTCTGTTGGGACATTGTGGGAGATGACGTGTTTGCTGCAGTCAAAGGTTTCTTCAATGGTTTCCCTTTCCCAAAGGTGTTACTGTAGACGCGAGATTTGGCCCATCCCCGCGTGGTTCCATGGCCCAATAAGGCCCGTTTGACCATTTGTTGACTTGCCTCAGATCCCATGTAGACGGCAGCATCGACTGCCGCTGACTTCATGCTGGCGGCAATCCCCCCTGGACGTTGACTATGGTTGGCGTCCACCTATGTTGACGCCTGCATGGGGTTGGCGGCATCATCGTTTGACGTCAACCTGGTTTTACCTGGTCTGTGCAACTGCCCGAGATTCCAGCCCACTTGCGCCATTCTCTCGGCCATGCAATGCATATAGCCATTCCCAACAGGTATATAGGCCACCTTAGCACCCCATTGACCCAGTAAAAATCCTACTTGGCCTCTCCTCATTGGTTGGAGCATAAACACATGGATTGCCAAGTGTGCAAGTGTGTTTCTTCACACTTGAGCATCCAAGGCTTTGAAGCTCCGACCCCACTGCCTATTTATGTCCCCCCTTGGCCTTCTAAGTGAAGGGGGGAGAAGGCTGGACGTCCACACTTTGTCACTTGGAGAGAAGAGAGAGAAAAGTGCACCCTATCTTCCATCATCCTTCTTCCTCTTCCTCTCATCATTTGGGATGTGTAGGAGGCTTCATCCCGAGCTGGAGGAGCCCAGCAAGGAGTCAACAACGCCAAACAAGGAGGATTACCTCCCTTTTCTCCTTCTCCCTCTCTCTCTTTTCCTTTATCTTTGCATGTCACACACACACACACACACCCTAGGCACGTAGGGCACTTTCCTACACACCTAAAAAGGGGTTCCCAACCAAAAAACGGAGGGAAGAAGGGTGGTCATAACACTTGGACACCCCTCTTCTCAAGTCCGCAACAGTACGGGGCTCTCCTTTTGGCCCTTTTCTTTTCATTTAGGATGTTTACTACACTTCCTTTAGTCTAATAGAGTCTCTTTTCGTGGCAGGAACACATCGAAGAAGACCGTGAGCTCTCGTTCTTTGGCCGGCCGAAGAAGGAGAAGTTGGAGTCCTACAATCCACCGCTACGCGAGGCTATTGCACCAACGTGATCACAACACCTCCTTGGGCACAGGTAAGGCCCTGGCGATCGCAACATCTCCCTTTCCTTTGTGGTTTTCTTTGTTTTCTCCTCAATCAACTCGGTCAACCGAGGAGTCAACGAGGTCAACCAACAACCCTTCATCGCCAACGAGGGAGTGGCGACGTTCGTGAACGACCGAAGGATCCCACAGTCACCGGGAGTGCGGCGAACAGTGCGTCCACAAGCTCTTTTCTGGCGATCGCGATGGGACCAACAGTGCTGCCTCGGTCTCAGTCTGTATCCAGGTAAATGGCAAGTGATGCCGCTGTCTACCTAGGTAAACGTCCAGTCTTCCTGTCATCAAGTTTTGTTTAACGTCCACGTAGTTTGTCGTTTACTCATTATCCGCATCAGTCGATCATGTCGTTTACATGTTTTTGATGAACTAAATGTCCATGGTGTTGCCGTTTATTTCCCAGAAGCATGTTTTTGGCCTGTTTTGTTTGATTTTCTTTTCTGTTTGCTTCCTGCTTGTACTCTGACGGTCCTCAGTCACGAGGGGTCTTCTTCTTCTTTGTTCTAGCCTCCCCACACATTCTAGGATAGCCCCTCCTTGGTTTACAACCTTTTACTCGGGGATTCCCTCTCGAGTAAATCGGGTTGGTTCCAAGGGGAACTCTATAAGTCCCTAAATTCCGTGGATTCCCTCACGGTATGGGGCAGGAGAATCTTTAACCTCCCAGTTAGTTTGCCTATTCACCCGTCTTTGAGTGAGGATCGAGAGACCCGCCTTTAAAAGTTTAAGTAACACACAACTTCAAGTTCTAAAAAATTTGGGACGTTGTTTGATCACATTGCTTGGTAGAAATCCACTTTTCTCCTAACAACATGTAATTAATCAACTAAATCATCTTAAAATCAGTAGGTTGTGTTGTTAAGGACTCTTGGTTGAACTCTTGCAACATGTCTAACAATCCGGCATTTGAGTATGATGATGATATCCATGATATCTCAATCATGAATTTGTCGAAATGCTGAATTCTAACATCCATCCTGAAGAGTCTGTCCAATCCTCTTCTCAAGCTGACAATGAGGAGAGCATGAGTCTAAGGTCAACCCCACATATGCACAAGATGTTTAGGAAGACCCCGAATTCTCCAAGCTCCTCTCCCGCTATTCGCCCGAGGACATCATTTCAATGCTTTCTAAGCATACCGTTCGGGCAGCGGCCTCTCCTCCTCTCCATCCCCTTCTCCTTTCTATGCTTCCTCATCTAAGCCTGCTCCTAGGCCTAACACTCCTTCCCAGATTCCTATCTCCCCTATCCCATCTCCACTCCTATCTCTCTCCCTACTCCTTTACCTATTCCCGCTCCAACCCCTCCGTCCGTCTATCCACCTTATGTTCAACCCACTCCTTCCGCTCAATCTGAATCCATCTCCCGGTCAGAGATGGATGGTCTTGTTAGGAGACTCTTGGCTAAGTCTCTATCCCTCTCCAAGCCTCACTCTCTCCAGAACTACTGCAAGCTCCCCAATGCTTACTTCCCTCTGGGTTTCAAGGCCCCGAAATACTGCAAGTATGATGGGATCTCCGATCCTCAATTCCACCTTACTGTCTTTACCATGGATTCCCATCGATGGCTATACGATCGGGTCCTCTTAGTTCACCTCTTCCAACAATCGTTAGAAGGGGAAGCTTTGAGGTGGTTCACCTCCTTACCCGCATCGGATCTTATCAATTTCGACATAGTCTCCGAACGCTTCATCTCACATTTCTCCTACATGGCCACTCAAGTCTCTACACTTTCCGACTTGGTGGCGGAAAAGATGAGGCCGGATGAAGACTTTGTCACTTTTGCCAACCGTTGGAGATCCATGGCTTCGAGAGCCGATGTCACCATCCCGGAGTCTCAAGCCATCATCATGATTGTCAACAACATCACTTCCCAGCTCAAATCCATATTGATGCTTAGTGAGTTTCCCTCCTTTGCACATCTTTATAATCGAGCTAGGGTGATCCAGAACCAGATCAAGGACTCCTCTCTCCCACCATTCTTTGAAGGGAAGCCCAAGGGACGTAAGGCTCCCGCGGCACCTACCACCGAGGGGGTGACCGTCAACGAGTCCGTGAGTGCTTGCAGTCAGCCGCTGAGGCCTCATAACAAGTCCCCCAACCCTCCTTCCAATCCTTACCAATTCCCGTCACACCCCTCCAAGCCTTATTCTGCCATTCCTCCTCCTTCTGGCTACACCCGCCCAGTCCCAAAAGGTCTCACTACCCTCCTCTCCCTGAGACCCTCGAGGACGTATTCTTCGCCCTCATGTCTTGTGACGCTATCCGACTCCCCCCACAAAGGGAAAGCGTCAATCCGAGGATGGATACCTCAAAATATTGTCCTTATCATAGGACCCATGGTCACGAGCTCCACAACTGTTTCACTTTCCGTGACTGGGTGTATGACATGAACGATCAGAGTAGAATAAATTGGGAGGACGTCAAGGTGGCCATAGCTAAGTCTCGGTACACCAAAAGGGACCTTGGTATTGTCCAAAACCCTCTCCCCAACCACCAAAGCAACAATCCCTCCTCTAAGTCCCAAGAAAATGTTCATACCTTGACACATTCAGAACCTCGGATAGTGAGGAGAGAGCAATAATGGGGAGTGGAAGGTTTTGAGGAGTGGTACTCGTGTCCCTCCGTAGAGTCTCAGGAGCCCTCCACCACCGTAGATGCTAATCTAGAGGAGAGACCTTTAGTGCTCATCCGACCTCCTCTTCAGGATGCCTATCCCGTCGTTCCCACTTCCTATGAGTCGTCCGCCCACGGCACCAAACCCCTTCAACTTATTCTCCCTAGGTCTCAGGAGGACGTTCATGTCACACTCAGGAACCTGATTGTTCCTCCTCTCCCGCGGCCATCTCAAGATGAGGAGGATAATGGACCTCCACCCCCTGCCGGCACCGAATATGACATTCTGCAACACTTGGATAAGACCCCCGCAAGGGTGTCTATTTTGGAATTAATTCGGAAATTGCCATCTCATCAGTCCACCCTCCTCCAATTCCTCCAAAATCATGGTCAATGATGACCTTCCTCCTAGTGGGGTCACCAATGCTATCCTCTCCCTTACCCAAGGACCATCAATCTCTTTCTCGGATAAAGATCTTGCTGCCTCCGAGTGTCGTTCACTTCCTCTCTGTCTTACTATCACCCTTAACGGGGTTTCGGTAGACTCCACCCTCATTGACACTGGGGCATCCATCAACGTGTGTCCGATGAAGACCCTCAAGCAATTGGGCTTGGGGGAGGATAATCTGAAGAAAATCTGCTCCACCATTGCTGCCTATACAACTCCAAGAGGGTTTCCAAAGGTAAAATTGCTCTTCAATTTGAGGTTGGACCTGTCACCATGTCTTCCGAGTTTCTAGTCCTCGATGTCGATCTGGCCTATAAGGCCATTCTAGGTCGTCCCTAGCTAGAACAAACTTTAGGGGTCCCTTCCACTACCCACCAATGTTTCAAATTTTCATTTAATGGGCGGGTTATCAAAATCAAGAGCATTCCTACCTTGCAAACTCTCAATTCTATCACTTCGGAGCAGATGCCGCACCTTTTCATTCTGGACAAGGGGAAGAAGCCCATCATGTCCATCTTTGATCTCCCCTCTCCCCTTGATTTGAACCAACCTCCCATTGTGAATGAAGAATTCGAGCATAACCCATGTCCCCAAGGGAAAGGTTGGGAAGTAATGGCTAAGGTCGGCTATATTCATGGCCGAGGGTTGGGTAGGAACGAGCAGGGTCCTATCCGTAGTGTTCAGACAAGAAGGTTGTTAGATAGGGCTGGTCTAGGATTTCATCCGGACCCGATTCACCTGGATCCATTTATCCCCTATCAACCTCTTACCTGGACCCTAAAGGACCACTTCATTCAGGGACCCCTCCAACCAAGAACTCGCGAGCCCGTAATAGAAGAGTTTTCCGACCCCGAGAGCGAAGAAGAGGAAGCTGCTGAATTTGAAGAAGTCTGCGAGGACTTTGGCCTTCTTCGCTCTTTAGTTCTGACTCTCCATCTCCCTCCTCATCACCTTCATCCCCTCTATCTCTTTCACAATCTCCCGCTACTGAGGCATGCCTGGCACCCGATTCTCCTTCTTCAATCACTCCCTTCTCCCTTCTTTCTCCGCCCATCCTCTCTCCATCCCTCACCTGGCCAGTCGGGCAGCCTTGAGTCAGCAACTCATGGTTTTGAGCCTTGACTCTAAAAAAAAATGCCAATTCTCAAAGGTGGGAATGTGAGGTCTCCGTCGAGCACCCTTCCTCTTTGGAGTCTTTTCCGTTCGGCCATGGGCCGACGCTTTCCAGCCTAGACTCTTACTCTCGCCCGCCTAAGGGCACTTCCCCTGTACATAGTTTTGTACATAGCAGTCTTGTACATAGTAGTTTAGGTTCTAGTTTAGATTCAGGCTTAGAATCAAGTCTAGGGTCGGGTCTAGGTGTAGAAGAGTCTAGTTTCTCTCAGCCATGTGTTCGTAAAGAGAAGTGTAGGCAAGTTCCTACCCGTTATGTCATGGCCTTGGCTGAGAGGTGTGCTAAATTAAGTCAAGTCCCGGAGTTTCTTGAGGAGCCTGCCCTTGTAGAGGTTGATTTTGAAGAACGCGGCTTTGTAGATGATGGTTTAAGAGTCTATCTGTTAGATTTCGATGAGAAGGATGAGCCGGGGGATCTTGGGTCAGAAGAAGAGGACCCAGTGAGCTCCTATGTGGATGGCACAAAGAGGTTCGAAGAGCCAACCATGGCTGCGGACGAGCCAACTAAAGAGGTCAACCTTGGCACCGAAGAATCCCCAAAGGTAGTTTTGATTAGTGCCAACTTGAGTGTTGAAGAAGAAGAAGCCCTTGTAGCTATCCTTAAAGAGTTCTCTGATGGTTTTGCTTGGTCCTACGAGGACATTCCGGGACTTGACAGCTCTTTGGTAGAGCACTGGTTAGTCTTAAAAGTTGACGCAAAAACCGTCAAACAAAAGCTGAGGAGGCTACATCCCAAGCTTGCACTCAAGATCAAAGAGGAGGTTGAGAAATTGCATAAGGCTAAATTCATTAGGGTTGTGCTTTATCCACAATGGGTAGCTAATATCGTCCATGTGATGAAGAAGGATGGTAAGGTTAGGATCTGTATAGATTTATGTGACCTTAATCGTGCTTGCCCAAAGGACGATTTCCCTCTTCCACACATTCATGTCCTAGTGGACAATACTGCCGGCTTTGAGATGTTGTCATTCATGGATGGTTTCTCTGGGTATAACCAGATCCGTCTGGCGGAGGAAGACCAGGAGAAAACTTCTTTCACAATGCCTTGGGGGACCTATTGTTATGTTGTGATGCCCTTCGGATTGAAGAATGCGGGAGCAACTTATCAAAGGGCAATGATGGCAATTTTTCACGACATGATGCATGTGCACATGGAGGTCTATGTGGACGATGTCTTGGTTAAATCAAAGACTCGACATGGCCATGCTAAGGTCCTCCGGGCAGTTCTCCAACGGTCTAGAGAACATAAGCTCAAAATGAACCCCAAGAAGTGTGTCTTTGGAGTATCTTCTGAGAAATTGCTTGGGTTCATAGTTAGCAAGCGAGGAATCGAGATTGACCCCAACAAGGCCAAAGCAATAATCAACATGCCTCCTCCTAGGAATATCAGAGAAGTTAGAGGGCTAATTGGCAGACTTCAGTTTATTAGGAGATTTATCTCTCAGCATTCAATCTGTTGCAAGCCCTTCTATGAGATGCTTAAAGGAGAGGCTAAGTTTGATTGGAACGATAAATGTCAAAAGGCCTTTGAAGAATTGAAGAGTTATTTATTCAATCCCCCTGTTCTCACTCCTCCGGTCCCGGGGTCGGCCTTTATTGCTCTATATGTCAACCACTGAAGATTCAACTGGAGCAATTTTAGCCCAATATGATGACGAGAAGAAGGAGAGAGCGGTGTACTACTTATCAAAGTTGTTCAATGAGGCTGAGAAAAAGTACACTACCATGGAAAGAACATGTGCGGCCGTCGTCTGGGTTGCCCAGAAGTTGAAGCATTATTTTCTGGCGCATGAGGTAAAACTTTTGGCGCGTATGGACCCAATTCGGTACTTGCTTGAGAAGCCCGTCCTGACTGAGCGGTTGATAAGGTGGCAAATCTTACTTAATCAATTTGATATCACCTATGTCAACCAAAAGTCAATCAAGGGGCATGCTATTGCTGAGCATTTGGCCCACCACCCCTTACCTTCATATTCTCCTATCGATGAAAGTTTTCTGGATGAAGAGTTAGGAGCCATTATCGATGGTGAACCTTCATGGATACTTTACTTCGATGGGGCTCTTAATTCCAAAGGGTGTCGAATAGGGGCAGTCCTCCTCTCACTGGAAGGCTGTTAGATTGTGGAGCCCGAACTCTGAAGCATATTTCCATAAGGGGTTAGGTCGCGGTTGGGTCTCCGGGGGCAGCGCCCCCGGAAGCTAAATTTTGACTAAGTGTTGTAGGCAGACTCAGCATTCGACTGCCACAGCCGAAGTTAGAAATGAAGCAGTCGATTGAATGATTCGACTCATGCAGTCGAATGACAGATGTGAATGATTCGACTCATGCAGTCGAATGTCAGCATGAAGGATTCGACTCATGCAGTCGAATGTCAAATATGAAGCATTCGACTCACTCTACCCCAGGACAGGCGACTTGGTAGCTCTAAGACGGCTTTAAGTTAGGGGCGTTCTTGTCCTTATAAATCTCAATGTGGTACCTTTCCTCCGTAAAATCTGGTGTTCCTGTGTTCTCCTTCCTCCCTCCTTCTCCCTCCTTCTCTCTCCTTCTCTCTCTCTCTGGTATCTACGAGTGGGTAGTGTGAGAGAGAGAGTGTTGTTTGTTCCCCCAGCACAACAAAGGGGTAGTCATTCCGCACGCCTACCAATTAACCTTCCATTCCATGAACAATGTGGCCGAGTATGAGGCACTCCTAGTTGGGCTGAAAATGGCATTGTTGCTCGGAGTCAAAGTTAAGGTTAATTGAAGATTCGCAATTAATACTCCGGCAGTCCCTCAGCAAGTATCAGACCCGGGATCCCATGTTGAAACCATACCAAGAATTGGTAGGAAAGGTAGTCTGGCAGTTTAGGAAGCTAACCCTAGTCCACACTCCTAGGGCTCAAAACATTCTGGCAGATTCTCTCGCATCCATGGCTTCTTCCATCCCTATTCCGTTAGGGAGGTCTTCCGAAACTGTCTCGGTTCAAAGATTAAGAGTCCCTTCTCATGTTGATCCTTGGTTTTCTCAACTCAAGTCTCCCTCCCTTCGAGTCCATGCCCTCTCAAAAGAGCCTGAAATCGACCTCGAAGATGGTCATGCTTGGTATTTTGACATCGAAAACTTTCTCAAAGATGGATCCTTCCCTGATTATGCAACCTCTGCTGATAGACGGGCCATTCGCCGCATCTCGGAGTGCTATAAGATCATAGGTGGCGTCCTCTATAAGAAATCCCTCAGTGGGGTTTATCTTCGTTGCCTTGATGAGATCGAGTCCCAAAACATTGTTAAAGCCGCTCACTCTAGTGAATGTGGTGACCATGTCAATGGTAGAGCAATTGCCCAAAAGTTGCTAAGACACTACTATTGGCCTACCATGGAAGAAGATTGTCGTCACTTTGTCCGTCATTGTGCTAAGTTCCAATTGCACGGTGACAAAATCATGCTCCTTCCTCTTCTCTTCACCCTCTCGTTGCTCCATGGCCTTTTGCCATGTGGGCATTCGATGTGGTCGGTCCACTCGCAGACAGAACTGGAGAAATCCGTAAGAAGTCCTTCATTTTGACCGCCACCGAATACTTCACAAAGTGAGCTGAAGTGGAAGCATTCATAGAAGTTAAATCTTCAACAGTCATCAAGTTCATCAAGCGCAACATTCTTGCAAGATTCGGCGTGCCTCGGGACATCGTCACCGACAATGGACCGCAATTCACTTCACAGGAGCTTCGCGACATGTGTGGTAAATATGGCATTAATTAGCATCATTCATCCCCATATTATCCACAAGGTAATGGACAAGCGGAAGCCACTAATAAAACTCTCATCAAAATCATAATGAAAACTTGCAAATCTCATAACAATGTTGACTGGCCAGACCGCTTAGTTGAGGCTCTTTGGGCTTATCACACCTCAGTCCGAACTCCTACGGGGCAAACCCCCTATGCTTTGACATACGGATCAGATGCGATACTCCCATATGAGATCTTCATCCCTTCACTTCGAGTTCAATTGGATTCCGAGCTTGACCCCGATCAATGTCGGGAGGCCTTGTTGGCACAAGTTGAACTCTTAGATGAAAGGCGAATGATAGCGGCTGACCATGCGCAAGTTTATCGCCAAAGAATTGCACGTTTTTATGCTAAAAGAGTGCTTGAGAGAAATTTTGAAGTGGGTGAATTGGTCCTAAAGTGAAAAATCATTCAGGCACCAGGTCCCAGGAGTAAATTGCAAGAAAATTGGGAAGGTCCGTTCGTTGTCAAAGAAGCATACTCGGGAAATGCTTATAGGTTAGTGGACTCCGAGGGAGTTGAGTTGTCGCATCCTTGGAATGCAGTCTACCTCAAGAAGTTCTACCCTTAGTCGGTCGGTCGGTCAAGTCTGTTATTCATCACTTGTCGATGTCGTGGGTCTGAGACTCTACTTTTCACTTGGTCATTAGAAAGGTAGGGTCCCCTCACACACCACACGATGTTGAAGTACTGTTCTTTAGCTAGAAAATCATAAATACACTCGGACGGTCTAATTTGGTCAATATAACCCTATTCTCTTCTTACTCGGTCAAGTTTGGAAAAAGGGGCAAACCATGAGTAGGGGACCACCCACTCTCACCTAAGAGACAAGGTCACCATAAGCAGAGGCAATCAACAAAATGCAAAAGGGCAAAATGATAAATCAAGCCTAAAAGGGGCAAAGAAAAGCCAAGAACGTCAAAAAAGGGTAGCAAAAAGTACGTACTCATAAAAAGGCTGACCAAATCAAGGAGGTAGCAAATAGTACGTGCCTCCACCCCAGAAATGAAGTGAAATGAAAAATACCCCTAAAAATAATTGTTGACCAAGTCTTTTAGTGCGAAATATTGGTTTGGAAACAAAAAGTGGTTTGAACCAAATCCTCACATGACCTTCTATTTATTTCTTCCAATTTCTCCCTTTATGGGCAACTTGACCTTATAAGACCCTCTATAGTGAAAAATATCAAGAAGGCTAGGGGCAGTCTCCAATATCAAGGATTTCATGCACAATCCTCCTTGCTCATGGCCTATGTGGCTAAGTAGATTATGAGGACCGTATACCTTGACCTATGATGAATATGTGTTTTAGAGTCTAAAAATCCAAAATTGAAAAAAGATGGAAAATGAAAAAAGACAAAAAGATAGAAAGAGTCTCACGATGTATATAGTTTTACCATGTACATACCTTTCCTCTTATTTAAAAAAACAAATTCAAGAAAATTCAAAATCTAAAAAAAAATTAGTAGTATCATGTATATATACTTTTCCTTATTTTCTTACTAAAAAAAAATGCATGTACATATTTCCCTTCATTATTTTATTTGTGTTCTTATCTTTAATTAAAAATTAGCCCATTGACCAGATCTAAAGAAAGGTACTTCTTTTAGGCAAGGGGCTAAAGATAGATCTACACTAACTTTTTTCCTTTAAGTGTTGTGGATGCAGGAATCAAGGCACATCAGCAAACCATTCAAAGCACAACAAGTACAAAATCCACAAAAGTCTACTATAAAGGATAAAATTCTATACATATCATGACAGAGGCATACCCCTGGTGGTACAACTCACTCCTCTCTCCCTCACTAGGCCTCTGCCTACGTTGTTGAACCACTCTATGGCTGTTCTTGTATTTTAGTGATAACAAAACTTATGATGATAACATAATGAATATTTTTTTTTCATCTGTGTCGCATCAATCTCACAGCAAAAGCTAAGTCTTTCATTGATGCAATATTTGGCGCACTAAAATGATAAAATCGATGTTTAATCAATATACATCGATTTCTGTTTAAAGTGCCAAAATATTAAGCGCAACGATTTGTTAAGAAGTCGATGCCATAACGATTTCTTCTTTGAGCGCAGTGATTTGGTAAGAAATCGTTCCCATAACGATTTGTTAAGAAGTCGATGCCATAACGATTTCATAAGTGTTCGCAACGATTTCTTCTGTAAAGCGCAAGAAGTCGATGCCATAACGATTTCATAAGTGTTCGCAACGATTTCTTCTGTAAGCGCAACGATTTGTTAAGAAGTCGATGCCATAACGATTTCATAAGTGTTCGCAACGATTTCTTCTGTAAAGCGCAAGAAGTCGATGCCATAACGATTTCTTCTTTGAGCGCAGTGATTTGATAAGAAATCGGTCTCATAACGATTTGATAAGTACAACGATTTGCCCTCACATTGATTTGCTTGCATAACGATTTCATAAATGATCACATCGATTTGTTTATAGATGAGCAACGACTCTTCACATAACGATTTCATAAGTCATGCTCATAACGATTTCTTCATGGATTCTGTTCAAACACAGATTGCCTTTATATTTTAAATATGCTTGGCGCTTAAATGAAAAGTCAAATATCTTCTGACAAAAAAGCTGCATGCATATCTCAGAGTCTTGTCAAAAAGATATAACCTCTATTTTCAGTATGTTAGCAGAAGCACAGTACCATGCATCGTTTATCATAAACACTCTTTTATGCTAACACTCTCTTCTATGCTTACAGACATCGAAGACCATCAGAGTCTGATTAAGACAAATGAAGAGGAGATGAGCAACGGCTAGAACTCCAACGGATCTCTTCAACGGATCCTTTCAAGAAGCTGCTCATATAAAAGCTGAAGCATTGCTGAAGAACATATGAGCTTTCCTGAAGATTTTTCAAGAGTGTACATCCGGGAAGAACCTCAACTCCACATACACTCAAAGGAAAAGAGAGAAAGAGCCTGAGCCCAAGAAGAAGTGTTCAAGCATTTGAAGCACTGAAGCATTCAAGCTCCTTCTCCTCTCTTCTCTCTCTCTCTCTGTGCATCTTGTAAATCTGGGGGAGAGAGTCTTTTGCTGAGAGTTCTTGTAGTTGGTTTTTATTTGTTCCAACTCTCAGCTTTGTTCTTTCTTTTCTAAGAAAGACTTCTGTCCAGCTGTAGGACTGTATACAGTTGTTAACCTAGCTAGGGGTTAGTGTCTAGCAGAACCGCACTGGGGTTTGTACCAGGAGGTTGGCTTCTTTACCTGTAAGAGAAGTGGGCTGCCTTCTTGCCCGGGAAAGAGAAGAAGACCAGCTGGGGTGCTGGGTGTTGTAGTGTCCTTAAGGGGGACTGTACCCTTGGTTAGTGAAATCCCAAGAAGTTGCTTGGGGACTGGACGTAGGACTTCCATGTGGGAAGGGCCGAACCAGGATAAATCTCTTGTGTTATTTGTGTGATTGTTTATTTGCTTCTGCACTGCTACTCTTTATCACACTAAACTAACCAAACCTTCAAGTGTTAATTTCTGTGTTTAAGATTCTATTTCAGATTTCAGAAAAACCTATTCACCCCCCCTCTAGGTTAGCTTGCTGCCGTACCAAAAGGGCCAACAAGTGGTATCAGAGCGGGTCTCTGATCATTCAAAGAAGATCCAACGATCTTAGAGCAAAGATCTATGGCAGCTCAAGGATATGCTGAAGGTCAATCAGTCACCAGACCTCCATTCTTTGACGGAGAAGATTATCAATACTGGAAAATGAGAATGGAATGCTTCATTCGAGGCACAAACTTTGATCTGTGGCAGGTAATTGAGGTAGGTGATTTTGTTATTGTTCCTATTGAAGGCACTAATGCCATTACACCTGCTGATAAAAGTAAATTATCTTTAAACTTTAAAGCTAAGAACTATTTATGTTGTGCCTTATCCAAAAAAGAATTTAGTAGAGTATCTGCATGCAAATCTGCTAAAGAAATTTGGGATAAATTGCAGATAACTTATGAAGGAACGGATAAAGTGAAACAAACTAGAATAGATATTCTTGTTTCACAATATGAACAATTTAAAATGCTTCCAAGCGAAAACATTACTACTATGTATAATAGATTTTCAAGCATAGTAGTAGGCTTAAATTCTCTTGGTAAAACTCTTTCCAATGAAGAAACTGTTAGAAAAATACTTAGGTCTTTAACCGTTTCATGGACACCTAAAGTAACCGCTATTGAAGAAGCCCATGACTTAACCAAATTGTCAATTGATAATTTAATAGGTTCTCTCATGGCACATGAAATAAATATGGAGCGATTGTCTGAAAGCTCATCTAAGAAGAAATGTACTAATGCTCTTAAGGTTGTAGCTGCTCCTTCCACTTCTTCTTCTAGCTCCAAAAATACAGATTCTGAAGACAGTGATGTAGATGAAGTTCTGTCCAAGCTTCAGAAAATTTTCAAGAAGAAGAAAAATGGATCAAGAAGGATTCAAAAGAAAGAAAGAAAAGAAAAGGAACCAGTCTGCTATGAATGCAGAAAACCTGGACATCTGAGACCAGATTGTCCAAGGTTAAAGAAGAATGGCCAAACCGAAAAGCTCAAGAAGCAGCACAAGAAATTTAAAAGAAAAGCCATGGCAGCTGCTTGGGAAAATGATGAGGCCACAAGCTCCGAAACATCAAGCTCAGAATCGGAGAAAGAGCAGGTAAATCTTGCCCTCATGGCAGGACTAGATGAGGTACATCTTAACTCATCTTTTGATTCTTGCACAGATTCAGGATCAGAATCTGAAGATTTAGATCATGTTTTTAATGAACTTTATGATAAACACAAGGTTGTTGTAAAAGAATTGAAAAATATCAAGAACAACCTTACTTGTTTGGAAAACACTAATTCTGATCTTAAATCAGAAATGGAACAATTAGAAGATCAATTAAAAGAATGTAAAGATAATAATTATCTTTTAAATGAAGTTTTAAAAAGTAAGAATAATGAGAAGATAGAGTTAGAAGAAAAATTAAAAACTCTAACTGAAGAAAATCTTTATTTAAAAGAATCAGTTAGAAAATTAACTAAAGGGAAAACATCTTTAGCCCTATGTTTAAAAGGATCAAAATCTGGAAATAATAAACAAGGTCTTGGTTATACACCTCCAGAAAAAGGAAAACAAGTCATAATTCCTGAAAAATATCCATTACCAAAATTTGTAAAAGAAACCAAGTTGCCTCAGAAAAAGGTTCATGTAAAAGAAAAGGTCTCCAAATATTGTGTTCCAGATAGACATCACAAAGAAAATAAGAACTATAAATCAAATTATATTCATTGCTGCTCTCATTGTAATAAGTTAGGACACATAGTAAACACCTGCACAACAAGGCACTTAGTTTGGATTCCTAAAGGCTATTTTTATGCATCTAACGATCAAGGACCCAAAACTATTTGGGTACCTACTTCTGAGTAGTTTATTTGCAGGATAGCCTTGGGCATCAGGAACAAAGGATGCTCAAGGCACTGAAGACTGCCAACTCTTCATCCATCTCATATCTGAAGAGGGAGTAGTCATTAATTTATTTTTAAATTTTAATATTACTAACAATTATTTACAAGTTTCATTCAGGTGGAATCTCTCATTCAGGGGGAGCACAGACTAAGGGGGAGTTATTCATTTATGTCAATCATTGTTGAACCCCTCTATGGTAAGAAGTTCTCTCTAAGGGGGAAAAGAAATGCATGGTAAGATCCTTCCTTTTTGGTTAGTGACAAAAAGGGGGAGAGTATGTATGCACTATGAATTTTCTGTATGTCTCTGCATGTTTCAAGATTTAATTCTGCATGTTTTCATGATTTAAAGCGTCTCATGATTATCCCTATCAGAAAATTCGCATAAATTTTGTCATCACCAAAAAGGGGGAGATTGTTGAACCACTCTATGGCTGTCCTTGTATTTTGGTGATAACAAAACTTATGATGATAACATAATGAATATTTTTTTTTCATCTGTGTCGCATCAATCTCACAGCAAAAGCTAAGTCTTTCATTGATGCAATATTTGGCGCACTAAAATGATAAAATCGATGTTTAATCAATATACATCGATTTCTGTTTAAAGTGCCAAAATATTAAGCGCAACGATTTGTTAAGAAGTCGATGCCATAACGATTTCTTCTTTGAGCGCAGTGATTTGGTAAGAAATCGTTCCCATAACGATTTGTTAAGAAGTCGATGCCATAACGATTTCATAAGTGTTCGCAACGATTTCTTCTGTAAAGCGCAAGAAGTCGATGCCATAACGATTTCATAAGTGTTCGCAACGATTTCTTCTGTAAGCGCAACGATTTGTTAAGAAGTCGATGCCATAACGATTTCATAAGTGTTCGCAACGATTTCTTCTGTAAAGCGCAAGAAGTCGATGCCATAACGATTTCTTCTTTGAGCGCAGTGATTTGATAAGAAATCGGTCTCATAACGATTTGATAAGTACAACGATTTGCCCTCACATTGATTTGCTTGCATAACGATTTCATAAATGATCACATCGATTTGTTTATAGATGAGCAACGACTCTTCACATAACGATTTCATAAGTCATGCTCATAACGATTTCTTCATGGATTCTGTTCAAACACAGATTGCCTTTATATTTTAAATATGCTTGGCGCTTAAATGAAAAGTCAAATATCTTCTGACAAAAAAGCTGCATGCATATCTCAGAGTCTTGTCAAAAAGATATGACCTCTATTTTCAGTATGTTAGCAGAAGCACAGTACCATGCATCGTTTATCATAAACACTCTTTTATGCTAACACTCTCTTCTATGCTTACAGACATCGAAGACCATCAGAGTCTGATTAAGACAAATGAAGAGGAGATGAGCAACGGCTAGAACTCCAACGGATCTCTTCAACGGATCCTTTCAAGAAGCTGCTCATATAAAAGCTGAAGCATTGCTGAAGAACATATGAGCTTTCCTGAAGATTTTTCAAGAGTGTACATCCGGGAAGAACCTCAACTCCACATACACTCAAAGGAAAAGAGAGAAAGAGCCTGAGCCCAAGAAGAAGTGTTCAAGCATTTGAAGCACTGAAGCATTCAAGCTCCTTCTCCTCTCTTCTCTCTCTCTCTCTGTGCATCTTGTAAATCTGGGGGAGAGAGTCTTTTGCTGAGAGTTCTTGTAGTTGGTTTTTATTTGTTCCAACTCTCAGCTTTGTTCTTTCTTTTCTAAGAAAGACTTCTGTCCAGCTGTAGGACTGTATACAGTTGTTAACCTAGCTAGGGGTTAGTGTCTAGCAGAACCGCACTGGGATTTGTACCAGGAGGTTGGCTTCTTTACCTGTAAGAGAAGTGGGCTGCCTTCTTGCCCGGGAAAGAGAAGAAGACCAGCTGGGGTGCTGGGTGTTGTAGTGTCCTTAAGGGGGACTGTACCCTTGGTTAGTGAAATCCCAAGAAGTTGCTTGGGGACTGGACGTAGGACTTCCATGTGGGAAGGGCCGAACCAGGATAAATCTCTTGTGTTATTTGTGTGATTGTTTATTTGCTTCTGCACTGCTACTCTTTATCACACTAAACTAACCAAACCTTCAAGTGTTAATTTCTGTGTTTAAGATTCTATTTCAGATTTCAGAAAAACCTATTCACCCCCCCTCTAGGTTAGCTTGCTACCGTACCAAAAGGGCCAACATACGTGAGCTGCTCACCTCCTCCTCCTCTCTCTCCCGACGCCGGTCTGGGAGAGGAGGTCTCGACGCCGTCGACGCCTCGGGTCGTGGTAGCCCTTCTCGCACCACGGACGGGTCTCCCAATGACACGATGTCATCAAGAGACCCTTACACTGACCCGGTCCTCCCTGCCGCCTCCTGCTGGGCCTGCAGATGCTACTCCCGGCGCTTCTTCAGCACCCGGTTCTTCAAGAAGTCCAAATCCGCGACAGCCTGAGCTCGCTCTGCAATGGCCTGCGTCCGGTTCGCCTTGGCCTATCTCTGTCTCTCCCTCGCCTCGAGTAGGCGACCCTCCATCCTCGTCAAGTCGAGCCGCAAGCCCTCCATCTATGCCTGGAGGGTCGCCACTCCTCCCTGCCATTGCACATAGATGAGCAAACATGTCAAGTCAAACAAATCATGGGCAGAAAAGGTAGTGATTCAGTGTCTCACCTCTGACTCTAGCTCCCGAGTCCTCGCCTCGAGCTCCTAGACCCTCGCCTGCCCCCGGTCCAGGGCCTCCTGCAACCGGACCGCCAGGTCCCCTCTGGCCAGCTGTGCAGACGAGCTCGCCCCCGCGTCTCTGCTCGCCTGCACCCTCGCCAGCTCTCCCTTCTACATTCACCATACCTTGGTCAGAAATCAAATCAAATCAAATAATTTCAACTTTCAAATCATTGGTGAGATGTGGCTTACTAGCGTCCGTATCTCCGCTCGAAGCCTCTCTAGCTCCACGGTCTGCTCCGCCAACCTCCCCTCAAGCAGTCGCACCGCCTGGGACTCCGGCATCTGTCATTCACACTTCAAGGTTAGAATTTAATCAATTAAATGACAAGGGCTTAGAGTTTTCAATTCACTCACCGCTCGCCGGTCTAGCCAGAGTCGCCCGGCGTAGCGTGTCTAGTAGCTCTCCAGGTACGCGGAGCTGTCCTGGAGGTCCTTCTGTCGAAGCACCCGCTCTCCTCCCTCTCGCCAGTAGGCGACGGTGCTCCCGTGCTCCTCGCCCCAGTCACGGTCCTCAGCAAAGAATCGTCGGCAGGAGTGCCCCTCTCTCCCAAGGGAAGGTACCTCTATGGCCGGCTGGTGCCAGCCCAGGGTCCGCACCACCAACTCCAAGTAGAGGACCTCGCACGTCCCTAGGCAGAGCAGGAAGAGGTGGTGGTCGAAGAGAGGACGACCCGCCGCCACCGCCAGGTGGGACGCGTCCATCTCCCCCAAGTACGGGGTCCAAACCACCTGCAAAGAAGAGAACATTTGTCACGCCCCGATATTTAGCAGCGGAATAAATACCGGGAGGCGTGAACGATACAAATAGACGTATCACAGTTGAGTAACGCAGAGTAACAATTACATATAACCACACATTTCAGATCATAATAACGTCATCAAAGGTACTCTTTATTCCATTTCAATCCACTAGTTAAAACCTTACATAGAAAGAACTCACTGAAAAGGGTTCATTATTCAAATAACAATGTTTCTCTAATACATCGACTACTCAAATGTCTATTTCTAAACTGTCAACTCCTCATATAGTGGGTGCTCATCACTCTTGCCCGGCCCCATCGGACTCCACTGGTTCTTCATCACTACCTGAAAAGGGCAGGATGATAGAGTGAGCGAACTAGCTCTGTAGGATTTACATCTCAATATTGTGCGGGCACTAATATACGTGATTAACATTTTAATTAGGCAAGATATGAACATGTATATGATGACAATGCATGCAATACTAACAGATTAAATAGCAGAGTAGAACGGGTATCATTTCAGATCACATGTCGAGTTGTATATACAATGGACAGATATTTCAAGAGTAGAATCGTATCAAAAGAGATTGGCCATATTCAAACAGATATCATGCGTTCACATGATCAGACGTATCATATCAAATCTTATCATATCATATCAGATCAAACTTATCATATCAAACAAAGGCACATTTTCACAAATCTTGCTTATTCGTTGTGCTATGCCAAGCACCAGAAGTCCATACTCCCACGGTTAAAAAGTACGTTGGGGCGCTCCTCCCCAGGACCAGACAGGGCCCCTATTGCACAGGCATTGGTCAAATGAACCGAAGTCCCATATTGTGCCGAACAAACATATTCATATTATGGCCACAGAGTTTCAATGACAAGCTCATAGTAAAAGGAACATGGTCATTCATAGAATCAAGGTATGACAAATAGCTCAAGAGAACAAAAGGCAGTATAACGACGTATCATGTTTCATAATCCATTAATGTCTTGGCATGAGGATGTTTCTAAAGACAGATCGTATGCAGAACATGTGCTTTCTATCTCCCGGGGTACTTCATGGTACAACCAGCTCGGCATCTATGTGGAAATCCATAGAGAGCGGAGACTTACAGAGGTCTTAAGGAAAAGGTCGCTAGTCTACCAATTCAGAATAACCGGCAGAGAGCTCCCAATTCCCCAAGAAGGGTGTGCCCACTCGTGCAAATGTGTAAGTGACGAGTCACGGATCTTTTCCTAGCATGTATGCATCTGGACAATTAATTAATTGAACATCGGAAAATAGGTAACTATTAAAACTCATATGCAAATCATGATATTAACTTCACTAACAAGCCCATACTAACATGTATTCATCCCCATATTCACATCATATTCTTATCATATCAATTGACAATAGGGAAGATCACAAGATAATCCAATGAACATATGGACAATCACAATTACACATTAGGATCATATTCGTATCATTACCATTTTTCAATGAGTTGATTTCTTTTAGGTCCATGCATACTATATAACATCATGCACATGCTAGTAGACATCATGTAATGATCAGACCCAAGATATGCAATTTTTTTGCAAGGGTAGTGTCGACACACCCTTACTGGTGTCGACACAATGCTTCAAACACAAGGCAAAATAATGCAGAACTGGTCAAGTAGTGTCGACACTAGATCAAGTAGTGTCGACACTAGATCAGGCAGTGTCGACACTAGAGGCCTTCCCAGAACACCTTTTGGGCTAATTTGGGACAGTGTGTCGACACTAGATCAGGTAGTGTCAACACTAGAGGCCTTCCCAGAAAACATATAGGTCAAGGGTAACCCGAAAACACATCTCATGCAGTGATTTACTTACCCCTCTTATAACTCTCTAACGAATGACATGTAGACAGAACGTTCAACACAAAATATGACAAGGACACCTAGTAAAAGAACTTTGATGTTGGGGGTTTGATCTAATTCGGTCTCTAATCTCAAGAAATATATGAAGAACATAAAGCTAAGTGCAGCCCGAAATCGCAGTATCATGCAGCGACTCTCTTACCATGCCTATAACTCTCTAAAGAAAGACTTTTGGATAAAACATCAACATAAAAGATGATCATGACTACAAGTAGAATTACTTTCATGAAGGAAGTTTAGTCTAATTCGGCATCAAATCACGTGCATAATAAGAAGAACGGGAAAAGCCCTAACTGTGCGAGACTTAGGGACAACTATGAATACACAATGTATATTCCATGAAAATTAGTCAAACCAAGTGCAAATGAACCTAGACTCGAAGAACTACATGATGGTGTTGGTTTTCTTTAATCTTGGCCCGAGAACACCTACCTTTGAATGCTAATAACTCTCTGCAGATTTCTGGGTTGATGCAGAGCGAGGTTGAGGAAGACCACATTTTCCCCAGCCGTTCTCCACTCCTCCAGCGCTCCAAACTTGTTGCTCACGACCCCAACTTGTTGCTAACCCTTCCCTAAACATTTTTTTAGGAGTCCTTATAGTTTTTGGGTTCTAATTCATGTCCCAATGGGACTAGGAAAGGGGCTGCGAATTCTGCTTTCTACTTTCCAAAATCTGGGATTCTCTCACCCAAAGGAGGTAGCAAAGGTTTAGGAAACCTCCTCTTAGGGTTGGGTCCGGTTTTGGCTTACCTTACATGACTAATCACCCTAATTTTAACCCTAAATTGCCCTCCCTAATTATTGCATAATTACATACACGAATTTCTGAGTATTTTCTTGTCCCAATTTTTATCCTTGGGCCAAATGTGCTCCATTGGCCCAATCTTGTTAATGGGTTATTAATACATGATATTGGAAGTCTCTCCATTGTGTTTATTTAATTTATGGTTGGGTCATTTTTCCGTGTTAACAATTTTCCGACTTAGTTTCCTAATTCGGGTAACTTGGTCACGCGTGACGTACACTCGACCAATCAGATTTTCCGTTGCACGAATTCCTTCGTGGAACACTTAGGGACAATATTTGGGGTTGACTTATAATTTTTACGGAATTTTCCGATGTGTTTTCTCTCGTACGATAATAGTACGTAAGTTTTATCATTCCGATGATTGTGGAATTTATTTATCCCCCTTTATTTCTAAAATTTTTAAATCACTAAATTTTCGAGGTGTTACATCCTCCCCCACTTAAGAAATTTGGTCCCCAAATTTACACATAATGGTGTAGTTCGTACCTGAGAATAGTTCTGGGTGGTTTTTCTTCATTCTTTCCTCTGTTTCCCAGGTGGCATTAGTAACTCCGTCTCGACTCCATTGGACCTTCACCATAGGTATGGGACGATTCCTGAGTCGTTGAATCTTTCGATCCAACAGTTTGATCGGCTTCTCTTCATAAGTCAGGTCCTCCCGAATCTCCAAGTCCTCATGGTTGATTACATGGGCGGCATTGAATAAGTTTTATCATTCCGATAATTACGGAATTTATTTATCCCCCTTTATTTCTAAAATTTTTAAATCACTAAATTTCTGGGGTGTTACAACATTGGTCAGTCATATTAAAGAACAATTGAAAGGAAGAAGGAGGGCTAGTTGAAATTTGTACTTGGTCGTGGGGGTAGTGGTCCAGTGCCGCCCGTACGTCCTCTACGCGCCGGTCTATCACCCTCGGATCCGGCGCCACCTCCCACCTCGCCATGAGGGGCACCATGGCCTGGCTCGCCTCTCTCTGTACCCCGCGTCCCATAGGGAAGCAGGTATATCCCTAGATCTGCAAGAAGAAAAGCAATGTCAGCTAGGTAGTTTATCAATTTAATTCAATGATGAGCATGAAAGAAAATTTGCATACCTGTAGAAAGGGGGTGAAGCCCCCGGTACTCTGAGAACGCCGCGAGCTGTTGGGGAGGAGTGAGAAGAGATGCCCCAGCATCGCGGCGCCCCAAGCGTACCGCCCTGCCTGCCCTAGGTCTCGAAGAAGAAGCACGAACTTGAAGTTCATCTGGGATGACTGCGTCGTAAATAGGAGTCGCTCGAAGAGATAAGCGACGAAGATCCGCACCGATCGCTCCTCGCTCTGATCTCCCAGCTAGATCGACCTCCGCAATCCAGTATAGAACTCATCTAGTGTCTCTAGAGGTCCTCTCCTCCCTCCTCTAAGTCCAACGGCCTCCGACAACGATCCGAGCAAGATGCTCCGGATCGGTCTCCTCCTCCCAGCCACAAACTCCGGCCCCAACAACTCTACTACATCGTCGTAGTAGTCCCTCCGCTCCTTCCCGACTACCGGATCTCCCTGAACCGGTAGCTCTGTCAGATACGCCACGTCCTCCAACGTGGGTATCATATGTCCCCAAGGCATGATGAATGCCTTGCAATCCTCCTCCCACCTCTCCCTCAGCGCCTCAAGGTACGGCACATCCACGTGGAAAGGCCGCACTGCCAGTAGATGTCCAAACCCCATCCAGGCAATCCTGGTCTGTTGGGCCTCTGGTAGCGCTCAGTACCAGGCCCAGCACAAATCCCACGTCACCATGCTCCTCATTCTGCCTTTTCCCTACAAAAACACAGAAAGGTTGGCGTCAGGATTGATTGTCGTTTAACAATAGTTGTCGTCAAATAGGGTGCCGTCAAGGAAGAGTTAGAGGTAGGGGTTGGCCGTCAAGATCAACAGTAAGCGTCCAGGCCCTTGCCATCAAATTTATCTTGACAGCATAGACCTAGACGTCAACAAACCCAACGTCAACCGATGTTGACGTTGAGTTCCTGTTAAACTGGACAGACTCCCCTCTGTCTCCCTTCTCTTTTCCACTTATTACAACACATCCACGCAAGGCTTTAGGGCTAGAGGGCAACCTACCTTGGGTCGCCGTAGGTGTCTCTGGGCCCCTTCCACCTCTGTCTCCTCTCCCTCCCAATCGTCGGCTGTTTCCTCCCCCTCCGGTGCACTGCCACCGGCCGCGATGGCCATTTCTTCCTCCTCCCCCGTGTCTTCCTTAGTCGTGTTCTCCCCTTTAGTCACCTGTTCGTCTTCCTCCTCCCTCAGTTGGCACCGAGTCCTCATCAGCATCTGTCGTTTCCCCCTTGTCATCTCTCCGGTGCGGTCCAAGCACAGTTCGAAAGACGCAGTCCGATCAAAAAGAAGAAAGATGGAAGGAGGATGGGAGAGTGAGAGCAACAGAGGAGAATGAGAGAAAGAGGGTATGAAGGAAAGGAAGGGGCTCCCGGTGGTTTGGGAAGTGAAAGGGTGCCAGAGACGCGACGGTTGACAAAAGCTGATTTTTTGAAGTTAACATCAAGGGGGTGGCCGTCTACATTTATGTTGACATCCATATATTGGCTGTTGATATATATAGACGTCCTCTTGGTGGACATCTATATCTCACCCCGAGACACCCCTGCCAAACCTCGAGATCCGGTCAACGTCCTGGTGATCGACGTCGATTTTGAATTAGGCGGCAACTTTTGTGGACGTCTATCTTTCCTTTGGTCGTTAGCGGCCACTTGATGGCCATCTACCTGTTTCCAGCGTCCATCGATGTGGACGCCAATTGCTCCATTCACAGTCTTCACAGAGCTCCCAATTTAGCTTGTTTGGAGCCCATTTGGAACACAATGCAATGCCATTCCACACATTCAATCAATTCAACACAATTGAACACAAACCTACTCATTGTTTATTCATTCAACTTGTGTTACACTTATTTGGAGTTGAGAAAGTACATCATTTTGCTCTACGAGCCATATAAAAATCACAAGAAATAGGGTAAATAGTGTCAATGTACTCCTCATACTTCCATATATCTTCCCAGCTCTCCTGCAATGCCTGGCCCACCTTCTTGCTCACTGTATAACTTTCCCAAGTCTTCTTAGCCTTCTTCATAAGCTTCTCATTCTTCCCCGCAATGATCATATCGGTACAGTGGGATGAAGCTGGAATTCTCCGTGGTATTCCGAGCTGACACTGGCACTGATGTGGTTGGTACACCACCATCTGATCTGCACCCGCCAGCCACAAATCTCTGTCCTCCCTGGTTCGCACCCTGAACTCAATAGTCCTCATAAATAGTGGCCTGACAATGAAATCCTCCACTGGGTAGTGCCCCAGGTAGTCTCTCCAGGCGTCTCTGCTTTTCAAGTGTGTTGTCACACACTTGATCTCATCTTCTGGCTCATACCATGCCCTGCTGCAATGCACTGAACTCCAAAGGAAGATTCTGGAGGGGGTAGGTTGCTTCTCAGCAAAATCAATTTTCAGATGAGCTTCCATCCATACCTAGAGCAGGAACAAGTTCCCGCGTGTGCGTCCTCCTAAGCTCATCGTGGTCAGAGAGTTGTAGAGGTGTGCCAGGACTGCAGGGGCAAGTGACTACCCGTGCCACAACAGAGTCAGGATTCCCACGTGCTCGTAGAGGAGGAAGTCGCCACTAGTGGGGAACAGGAACACTCCAGCCAGGCAGAGTGTCAGTCCTCGGGTCGCCCTCTCTCCGCCAATCTCCCTTGCATGCTGGATCAACCACTAGGCCAGCCGGTCCAAGAAGATCCCATGTTTGTTCGTCATCCTCAGCACCTCTTTCTTGTCCTGTACGATGTCTGTGAGAATTTATTCCCACGGGAGGATAGGAGTCGTCATGTCGTACTCTAAGCAGCGCCTCCACCCCAGAAACAATTCTACCTCTTCTAATAGCACGCTCACTTCGAACCCCTAGAACATGAACGTGTGTGTGTGCGAGTGCCACTGCTCCACAAGCACTCCCAGGGCGTCGAAGCCCCACCACATATCTTTCATGTTCTTCTCCAGCACTACCATGAAATTCAAATTCCATATTCCGTTGAAGCTTCTCATGTCCAGGGTTATTGCATTCATCAGATTCACGAGCCAAGAGAAGGCCCGTATTTGGCCTTGGCTTGGGAAGGCCGGCACCTCCTGCATCAAGAAGTGCTGTGAGAAGAGGTTTGGGGCATTTTCAGTATAGAAAAGATCAGAAATGAACAGTACTTACCTCCCCATTGGCCAATCTGGTGCTTAGATGTCCCGGAACCTCGCTCAGAATCCCTGGGTTCACAAGTGTGGACTTTCTGGTCGATGAAGAGGCCATTTTTACTGCTTCAGTCTGTCCTTGGGTCCTCTGGTTCGCAGTTGGGAAAGGAAAGGAAGGAGGAAGGAGATGATAGAGTCCCCATGGCCTTCCAATACCTATATTTTCGGCCTGATCCGCTGGCCAGTAAACGTCCATATCGTTGGACGCCAGTTTACAGTTAACGGCAACATCAGTTGACGTTGACTATATATCGGCGGCAATCGGAGTGGACGTTTACTCCCCCGAATCTTTAAAACTTTATTATTCATATGGGTATTATTATTTCTATATCGTGTGCTTCAAGTTGTTTTGCAGATGTTTAAGCACAAGCCGCGCTTCAGCTTCGGAACACTCATGCGACCGTGAGTGTCGCACAGGTATGTCTAACATAGGACCCCACCAGAGGCGAATAACTTGGCGACCGTGAACCCCGAGTTCCCCTTTACCAAAATAATGACGGGTTTCGATCTCTCTGTTATTTTTATGGCCTTAGAATTTTCCTCTGGTTCTAACTTGCATTTTAGATAGGAAACCCACACCAGCATGCACTGCTAACCACTTTCTTGCTAACTTTTAAAAAAAAAATGGAGATGTTCCTCAATTACTCTGTGGCTCCCTAGTTCAGGTGGCCTACCGGGTCAGCACCTCTTTCTTGAATATTTGAGCTGATTTCGGGCCTTTGTTGTCCCCCTTCAGGAACTTGTCCCACCGTGCATATCACAAGTAATCAAGCAGCCTTGTTGAGTTCATGCAAACCTTCGCCAGTCATGAGCTTAATTTTGGACTTCAGGCTTTCCAAACATTGATTCCAGTTAGAATCTTTTGATAGTCCTTTGAGAGATCAACCAATACCTTGTCTCCACAACCCCCTAAATTTGGACAGACGTCCTAATTAGGTCAGCGAGCCCACACGAACTCCGGTTATGAGACCTCCTCGATTCAACCGTCATATTACAACTCCTTTGACTCAGACACACCAGAAACTAGTCAAAGTCCAACACGGCAACGCCAGGGACCCTAACAGGTGGGTTGCAGTTGTAGTTACACGGGTAGAACACCCTTCCTCTTATCCACATTTGACTCTCAGACGATTGGTCATTTGTTTCTAGCCTAAATCTTTCATATTGCTTGCTAGAATTCCAATCCTCGGAGATGGCCCTTCTATTAAATCTTCGCGTCCTTTGTTTACCGAGACACCAACCTTTCAGTCCGCTCTGCTCCCCTGCAAGACCAGATATCTCAGAGGGGCATTTGTAGACGCGAGATTTGGCTCATCCCTGCGTGGTTCCATGGCCCAATAAGGCCCGTTTGACCATTTGTTGACTTTCCTCGGATCCCATGTAGACGGCAGCATCGACTGCCGCTGACTTCATGTTGGCGACAATCCCCCTGGACGTTGACTATGGTTGGCGTCCACCTATGTTGACGCCTGCATGGGGTTGGCGGCATCATCGTTTGACGTCAACCTGGTTTTACCTGGTCTACGCAACTGCCCGAGATTCCAGCCCACTTGCGACATTCTCTCGGTCATGCAATGCATATAGCAGTTCCCAACGGGTATATGGGCCACCTTGGCACCCCATTGACCCAGTAAAAATCCTACTTGGCCTCTCCTCATTGGTTGGATCATAAACACATGGATTTCCAAGTGTGCAAGTATGTTTCTTCACACTTGAGCATCCAAGGCTCTGAAGCTCCGACCCCACTGCCTATTTATGTCCCCCCTTGGCCTTCTAAGTGAAGGGGGGAGAAGGCTGGACGTCGACACTTTGTCACTTGGAGAGAAGAGAGAGAAAAGTGCACCCTATCTTCCATCATCCTTCTTCCTCTTCCTCTCATCATTTGGGATGTGTAGGAGGCTTCATCCCGAGCTGGAGGAGCCCAGCAAGGAGTCAACAACGCCAAACAAGGAGGATTACCTCCCTTTTCTCCTTCTCCCTCTCTCTCTTTTTCTTTAGTCTTTGCATGTCACACACACACACACCCACCCTAGGCACGTAGGGCACTTTCCTACACACCTAAAAAGGGGATTCCCAACCAAAAAACAGAGGGAAGAAGGGTGGTCATAACACTTGGACACCCCTCTTCTCAAGTCCGCAACAGGTACGGGGCTCTCCTTTTGGCCCTTTTCTTTTCATTTAGGACGTTTACTACACTTCCTTTAGTCTAATAGAGTCTCTTTTCGTGGTAGGAACACATCGAAGAAGACCGTGGAGCTCTCGTTCTTTGGCCGGCCGAAGAAGGAGAAGTTGGAGTCCTACAATCCACCGCTACGCGAGGCTACTGCACCAACGTGATCACAACACCTCCTTGGGCACAGGTAAGGCCCTGGCGATCGCAACATCTCCCTTTCCTTTGTGGTTTTCTTTGTTTTCTCCTCAGTCAACTCGGTCAACTGGGGAGTCAACGAGGTCAACCAACAACCCTTCATCGCCAACGAGGGAGTGGCGACGTTCGTGAACGACCAGAGGATCCCACAGTCACCGGGAGTGCGGCGAACGGTGCGTCCACAGTTACCTCGACTCATATTGCTCTGATTCCAAAGAAGGATCACCCGGCTTCTTTTAATGACTACAAACCTATCAGTTTATGCAATTTTTCCTATAAGATGGTCTCTAGGATTTTATGTGATAGATTGACTACTATTCTTCCTATGATTATTTCAGAAGAGCAAGATGCTTTTGTTAAGGGTAGATTTATTCTAGATAACGTGTCCATGGCTAGACAATTGGTCAGGGATATTGTCCGCAAAGCCAGAGGCAATAATGTTGTTTTTAAACTGGATATTAAAAAGGCTTATGGCAGTGTGGAATGGGACTTCCTCTTTGTCATTCTTAAGAAATTCGGTTTCTCCTCCAGATTTATCTCATACATTGGTATGATGATTTCAAAGTGCTAGTTTTCTGTCCTTTTTAATGGGTCTCTGGATGGCTACTTTAAATCTTCCAAAGGTTTACGTCAAGGTGATCCCATTGCCCCGGCTTTGTTTATTATTATGGAAGAAGCCCTCAGTAGAGGTATCAAGAACATGGTTGCTTCTAGTTACCTTCTCCCTTATTCAGGTCCTAGGGGTTGTCCTTCCCCCACTCACCTCTTATATGTGGATGATACGCTAGTTTTCTTGAATGGAAATATTAGGAATGTTAGACGGTTGATGGTCTTCTTGAACAAATATGCTAACTTATCTAGTCAGCATATTAATCCCAACAAGAGTTGCTTTATGTTAGCTGCGAAGGTTCCTGCTCATGCCGCCAATAAAATCAAAGAGGCCACTAGTTACACGAGGCAAACTGGTACTCTTATTTATCTAGGTGTTCCCCTGAAGTCTAGCAGGTTGACTTCTGTGGATTATAGATCCCTGATTGATAAAGCGAATGGAAAATTTCATGCATGGAAATCTAAATTGTTATCTCTGGAAGAATTACTTTGATTAATTATGTCACCTCCTCTCTCCCTATCTATCTTGCTGCTGCCTCATATATACTGAAATCCATTATCTCTTACATTGAGAGAGCTTCGACTGCTTTCTTCTGGGATGTCACTGATGGTGCCCATCGTCGGCATTGGGTGGCCTGGTCTTCCATTCAAAGGCCTTTTAATGAAGGAGGTCTGGGGGTTCATAGCTTGTGGGATGTGCAGATTTCTTTGGCTGTCAAGCAGTTATGAAACATTAGACAAAGCTCCTCTTTTTGGGCCTCTTATGCTAGAAGGCGGTTTTCCCTTAGCAGTATGACTAGCATACCCAGGATGCCTAAGGTTGTCTATATGGAAGCTATGAAGATTCTCAGTGAAAACACCAGATGGGTCCATGGTAATAGCAGGAATATTAAAATTCTTTATGATATTTGGATTGGTGACATTCCACTCAGTGGCATTGTCCAAGTTGACAATGAGGGTGCGGATGCCTCCTTGAGCGAAGTGGCTTCTGATGGTTCCTATCCTCTCAGAACCATTATTCCTCATTCTATTATGGAAGGATTGGTGCTTTCTAATGAAGAGGACAAGTGTTTATGGGCGGCCTTTAATAACGACTCTTTCACTACTAAGTCAGCTTACAACCTGATCAGACCGATGGGAGTGCATCGACCGGCCCTTGCAAAAATTTGGCACAATTCTTTTTACCATAGAGCCTCCTTATTCTCTTGGAAAATTTTGAACCGGGTTGTTCTGGTTGATGGTCATATTTCTGAAACTGGCATTCCTTTGGTGTCTCACTGCTCTTGCTGTGAATTCCCTCACACTGAAGATCTTGACCACCTGTTTATTCATAGAGATATTGCAGCTTCTCTTTGGCGTTGGATACATCCCCTTATATCTCCAAGGGTCACCCTTCATAGCCATATCACTGCTCGTCTGTGGAGCTTTATGCAGAATTCTAATATCCGGTCTCCATATGGCTTTGTCTCTATGTATACTCTAATTCTCATGTTGTGGTATATCTGGAAGGAATGATGTTTAAGAAGGTTTGATTCCACTCATACTTCTGCTGGGGTTATCATCAACAACATTAAATCTAGCATTGCACACTCTCTATCTACTATTCATTTTTAGGTTGATCCTAATTCCTATGAGATGTAGACCCTTCATGGTTTTGGATATGTGCCTCTGTGCTCTGCCAAGCTGCTGAAACTTATACAATGGATTCCTCCTATATGTGATTTCAGCCTTAATGTTGATGGAGCATGCAAAGAGAATCCTGGGGAGTGTGGAGGCGGTGGTTGTATTTGAGATTCTCAGGGCCAAGTCCATGTGACTTTCACACATTTTTATGGTGTTGGAACCAGCATGAATGCAGAAATAAGAGCGCTTTGTGATGGTCTTTGGCTGGCTATGTTCTTAGGCTACAGGCTTTCTATTATTTACTCTGATTCCTAGGTTCTAGTGAATTCCTTCCGAGAGGATAAGGTGGTATCTTGGCGTTCATACAGATGGTGGATAGAAGCTAGATCGCTCATCAGCCGGGAGTCCATCCTGCTGTCTCATGTGTACCGGGAAACCAATCAACTTGCTGATTCCCTAGCTAATTTTGCTGTTAAAAATAGGCGGAATGATGTCTTCTGGGGGCACACACCTTACCTCATCCTTGTAAGGGGCCTATGGTCATTGATAAATCTGGCCTCATGCATATTAGAATGGTTTAACTAGGGTATGCCCCATGGATGTTGTACTCACATTATTTTATTCAATAGCCCTGGCCTAGGTTGCTCTCACTGGTGGAGTGAGAACATTCTCCCTTTTTTGGGGGGAGAGTGCACTCTCCTAGTTTGAGTCCCTGAGGACCTTTTTACCTAAAAAAAAGGGATTATCTCTCAACGGAGTTATCCTTATACACCACAACAAAATGGTGTCGCTGAACGTAAAAATCGTCACTTACTAGATGTGGCCAGAACTCTACTCATAGAGTCCTTTGTCCCTTCTAGTTTTTGGGTTGAAGTCATTTCTACTGCTATACATCTCATCAACCATCTTCAATCTCCCAGTCTCCATCATCAATCTCCTTACTTTCGTCTTTATGGTGACAATCCTGACTATATTCGGCTTCACACATTTGGTTGTTTATGTTTTGCTCAACTTCCACCACCTAAATGTACCAACCTTTCTACTCAATATGCTTGGTGTGCCTTTCTTGGCTACCCACCTAACCAAAAAGGTTTCTTGTGCTATGACCCTTCCACTAAGGTTCAAATCTCTCGTAATGTTGTGTTTGTAGAGAGTCAATACTTTTTCCCCCAATCAGAAGTTCCTTCATCATCATCTTCTCTATCCCTTCTTCCTTCATTTGATCCCCCTCATTCGGTAACAAGTTCTACTCCCGACCATGCTTACGAGCACAACGATGAGGTACCTACAAGCGAGCTGCCTATCCAAGAACCTGACCCGATGCTCGATCCACTGCTAGCCACTTCACCACCACGCAAGTCTGCTAGAGTATCTCATCTTCCTGATCACTATGGGGTTTCCCCTGAACGTTATGGCTTCCATCATTCATCCTTGTTCACTCCCTTGTCTTCTATTTCCATTCCTAACTCTTACACGCAGGCTATGAAGCATGTTTGTTGGCAACAAGCCATGAAGGAGGAATTAGGTACTCTTCAGTCAAATCACACATGGGATATTGTTCCTTGTCCTCCTCAGGTTAAACCCATTGGTTGCAAATGGGTGTTTGCTGTCAAACTCAAATCCGATGGGTCCTTGGACAGATATAAAGCTCGATTGGTAGCATTGGAAAATTGGCAACAATATAGGATTGACTATGATGAAACTTTTGCACCTATTGTCAAGATGACCACTATTCGAACAATTTTGGCTATTGCAGTTGCTCGATCCTGGCCTCTCTTCCAACTAGCTCGATTGCAAGACTCTACTCCTGTTGACACTCCCTTAGAACTGAATGTCAAGTACAGTCATGATGATGGCGACCTTCTTTTTGATCCCACACAATATCGGTGACTAGTTGGTAGCCTTGTTTGCTTGACTATTACTCGGCCAGACATATCTCATGACGTCAACATTGTGAGTCAATTCATGTCCAGTCCTCGTCATTTACATTTGGCAGCTGTCAACAGAATTATCCTCTATCTATTGAGGACTCCTACTCGAGGCTTATTTTTCCCTGCCACTTCCGATCTTCATCTTACTGCATATTCTGACGATGATTGGGCTAGTTGCCCTGACACTAGACGTTCTACAACAGACTGGTGTATGTTTTTTGGTGACTCTCTAATTTCCTGGAAATGCAAGAAATAAGACCGAGTTTCAAAATCATCTACTGAAGCTGAATATCGTGCTATGTCTTTTGCCTGCTCTGAAATTATTTGGCTACGCTAGTTGCTCTCAGAACTTGGTTTCTCTTGGGGTGGTGCTACTCCCCTACATGCAGATAATACCAGTGCTATTCAAATAGTGGCCAATCCAATCTACCATGAACGTACCAAGAACATTGAGGTTGATTGCCACCCCATCCGTGAGGCTTATGACAAACATATCATCACTCTTCCACATCTATCCTCCAATCTCCAGGTTGCCGATATCTTCACTAATGCATTATCAAGAGTTTGACATCAATTCTTGACAAGCAAATTGCTGCTGGTGGACCCAACATCTATTTGAGGGGGGATGTTAAGGACGTTACCTTCATTGTAATATTCCCCTTCCCTGTTATCTCGTTCCCTGTATGGCACCTACCTTGTTTTTGGGATCTCATTTCTTATATATTCTCATTTTCCCTGTATAGAACCTACCTTGTCTTGGGATCTCCTTTCGTAAGGACACCTTGTTGTTCTTTGGTACTCATGTAACTTGTATAAATAGCCCTTATGTGTGAATCGAAACATCGAATTCTCTCAGAAATACTGGTTGTGTTGTGTGATTTCCACAATTTTGTCACTCTAGATAACACACTAGCGCTGGATGAGCAGGCTCCCTTTCCACTGCCCTGGCGAGGAATCCTAGAACTCTTGATCTTCTTTTATGATGATGGTCTAGCTTGCATGTTCAAGATGGCATCCTCTTCTTCATGTTTTGAATGCTCCTCTTGATCTTTGATGGACATCCAATTGGGAGGTAGGGTATCCATGACCATGACTGCATTGGGGTTTTGGGAAGTTGTTTTAGTATTGAGCGTAGTTGCGCATATGACCTGTATGCATCAATCATGAAGCAAATTAAGATCAGATCTCGTAAATTATTTGGGACAAAGTACATGATATATATGCTTTTTCTTAACAGACGTACGATTACTTAAATGTTGACAAATTACCTTGGCAATGGTAGTGAAAGGACTTTCTGTGGGTATCTTGTTCCTGTAGGTGGTAGAGCCAGCGAGGAAGACGGGGATGGAGAGTAGGATGGAGATGGTGGTAATGGCGAAGCCCCACATCCAGCCTAGATTATCTTCCACCCAAACAACGAAGGTAACAGTGACGAGGCCACCTAGGTTGAGGCAAAAGACAAAATAGTTGAAGAAGGTAGATATGTCCTTTCGTCCTTAGGCAGTGCTCTCGTCGAATTGATCGGTGCCTTGGGCCAGCAAAGAGCCCTTAATGCCCCCCATGCCCAGAGCACGAGGTAGAGTCCGACATAGAAGATGGTGGCATTTGCGCCAGACAACATCTCGCATGGGCCAGACTCTGGGTCGCACTTGGGGGGGCTTTAAGGATGGTGCGCGCTTGGATGGCAAGGACCACTAAGCCTTTTACATCAAACACAGTATTGATTATTAGCTCTAGTTCTAGTTCTAATAGTAGGTACACACAATGCAAATCTAAGAGCTAGAAGAACATAAATAGAGCATGTATGTATATCTGAGGTATGTACCAGGAACTCAACAGTGGCGCTGAGGAGGTACATGATGTAGGAGTTGCATAGGGCGTCAGAGAAGAATCCGCCAAGCAGAGCGAGGAGGAAGGCGGTGCCAATGAAGTTAGTAATGGCATTAGCAGCGAGAGCTAGACTAAAGTGCATGTCATGCAGCAGGTAGCTCACCATGTTGCTCGCGTTCGCCACGAATGCCAGGTTCTCTAGCACCTCCGTCGCTGCATTCCATGATTAGCCGAAAGAAACATGGATTAGTATTAGGTCGAATAGCCATATATAGATTAAGTCTTTCTCTCCATATCGGTATTTTAGTTGAGGTCCATATGAGTGTCTCAATACTGCAATTTTGGGATATTAACTATCCACAAGGTATATATGAATTATGTATATCATCATATATGATCAGAGCCTTATCCCATTATTTGGGGTCGGCTACATGAATCCTTTTCCGCCAAAGATTTCTATCAAGTGCTGTAGTCATTTTTAAACTCAAGAAGTTCAAGTCCTTATTAATAACATCGCACCATCTCATTTTAGGCCTTCTTCTAACTCATTTACTGGCATCCACTAAAATTTGGTCACATCTTTTAACCGGTGTCGAGTTAGGGCGACAGTACATGTGTTTAAACCACATAAGTCTATTTTCTCTCATTTTTCTATCAATTGTAGCTATTCCCAAATCCTCACGGAAGCGCTCATTCCTAATCTTATCTTTTTTAGTCATACCACACATCTATCTCAGCATCCTCATCTCTGCTACACATATTTTGTTAACGTGTTTCTTTCGCACTGCCCAACAATCGGTGCCATATAATAAAGCAGGTCTCACTGCCATTCTATAAAACTTTCCTTTTTCACTGGTATACGACGATCGCAGAGGACTCCTGATGCACTTCTCCATTTTAGCTAGCCTGCCTTAATCTTGTATGCCACATCGTCATATATCTCCCCATTCTCTTGGATGATAGAATCCAAATATCGAAAGCTACTACTCTTAAAAATATCTTGTCCGTCAATTTGAACCATATCTCCCTGTAGCACCCTTTCATTACTGTAATTATAATGCATAAACACAGACTTAATCCTACTAATTTTAAAACCTTTAGACTCTAAAACATGCCTCCAACTTTATAGCTTAACATTTAAACCATCAATACTCTCATCAATTAAGACAATATCATATGTAAATAGCATACACCAAGGGATATCATCATGCAAATGCTTTGTTACCTCATCTATAACCAGAGCAAAGAGATACGGACTTAGGGCAGAACCTTGATGTAAGCCTATAGTGACCGAAAATTCACAAGTCTCTCCAGTAATAGTTCTCACACTATTAGTAGCACCCTCGTACATATCCTGAATCAAGTCAACATATCCTTGAGAGACTCCCTTCTTTGTAAATGCCCACCAAATCAAGTCTCTCGGTACTCGATCATATGTCTTCTCCAAATCAAGAAAAACTATATATAAATCTCTTCTCATCTCTCTATACTTCTCTATTAACTGTCGTAATAAGAAAATAGCTTCTGTGGTAGATCTACTAGGCATAAAACCAAATTGATTTTCTAATACAATAGTCATACATCGCATTCGATTCTCGATTACTCTTTCCCAAAGTTTCATAGTGTGACTCATAAGCTTAATTCTGCAATAATTATTACAGCTTTGAATATCCCCTTTGTTTTTATAGAAAGGAACTACAACATTTTTTCTCCATTCTTCTGGCATTCTCCCTTCCTTCAAAATTTTATTGAAAGTTTAGTTAACCATTTAATATCAATGTCTCCTAAGCCTTTCCACACTTCAATAGGTATGCCATCTGATCCTAAGGCCTTACCCAATTTCATTTTTCTTAAAGCATCACCCACTTCTGACATCTTAATACGCTTGAAATACTGATAATTATCAAATTTTGTTGACTCTTGGTTCTCTTCTAAAGTGACATCCTTAAAACAATCTCCGTTAAGTAATTTCTGAAAATAATTATACCATCTCTCTTTAACCTCTAGATCCTTAACTAAAACCCTTTGATCTTCATCCTTAATGCAACGAACATGATCTAGATCTCTAATCTTCCTTTCTCTTAATTTAGCAAGTTTAAATATGTCTTTTCCTCTCTCTCGAGTTCCTAATTTATTTTATAATTATTTAATCGCCTTGGACTTAGCTTCATTAACTATTCTTTTAGCCCTCTTTTTAGCTATTTTATAAGCTTCTAAAGTTTGATTATTATTGTTGGTTTGCCAAGCCTTAAAACAATCTCTTTTAGGCTCTAATGGTATTTTGGATTTCCTCACTCCACCACCAAGTCTCTCTTTCTACATTCCTTTTAGCTTTAGATTTACCTAAAAGTTGATTTGCTACATTCTTTATACAATTTGTGACATTATTCCACATTACATTAACTTCTTAATCTAAGTTCCAAATACTTTCTTTTACTAGATGATTTTTAAATGTTTTCAAATTTTTGCTTTTCAAATTCCATCACTTAATCTTAGAACAATTATTTATGATGGTTTTTCTTTTAAATTTTGGAATACGAGCATCTATTACTAGTAACCTATGTTGTGGGGCTAAACTCTCTCCATAAATAACTTTGCAATCCTTACACAAAACTCTATCAACCTTTCTAATAAGAAAATAATCAATTTGGCTCCTATGTGTTCCACTCTTGTATGTTATTAGGTGTTCATCTTTCTTCTTGAAGAAGGTGTTGGCATTTACCAGATCATAAGCCATAGAAAACTCAAGAATACTAGTACCCATGTCATTTCTCTCGCCAAAACCAAATCCTCCATGAATCCTCTCATATCCTCTATTACTTTCACCCACATGACCATTAAGATCCCCACCAATAAAAATTCTCTTCACGGGATATTTTGGATCAAACTATCAATAGCCTCCCAAAATTGCTTTTTAATGCCCTCTTTTACTCCCTTGTGGTGCATATGCTCTAACTACATTCAAAGTAACCTCAGCTACGATAAATTTTATTAAGATAAGTCTATCCCCCAGTCTATTAACTTCTACAACTTTCTCTTTTAAGTCTTTATCTATTTTTATGGCCACACCATTTCTAGAGTTACTAGTTCCTGTATACCAAATTTTATAACCATTAATATCTTTAGCTTTAGATCCTTTCCACCTAATTTCTTATAGGCAGGCTATGCTAACCCTTCTATCCCTTACTAACTTGACCAACACTAAACGCTTACCTGTCAAAGTTTCTATATTCCAAGTAGCTAGACGGATCCTATATTTTTGGACTAAATTCTTTACCTGTGTTCATCCAACCCCACACAAGAATCCTTGCCTATTTGACACCGCAATAGGATGCCGTCGCGGCGCGTCGCTTATGGGGACCGCCCTAGCTAGCCCTTGCTCACTTATCATTCCATCCGGGTTCCGATGAAACGCGTCGCTTCCGGGGGACGCTGTAACGACCCAGAATCCGCATTACCAGTAACAACCAGTAACCCGAATTCTGACCCGCAAACCCACGAGACAAGCTCGGAAGGGTAGGAAGTGAAAGTCCGAGGAGACTATATGTAAGAAGATACACACCACGCAAAGCTGTAAAATTTCACTATATGAACATAATATATATACAACTCAGAGTCTGAGCAAGGTACAGAGTACAGAAGTACAACAAAAAGTACTACTCACTGCAGCTAAGGAGCACCAACACCGGAGTGGCTAGACTCGCCTGGAACGGGAGTCGACGAAAACCCACCTGAAAGGGAGGGGAGTGAGTCTCAAGAAAAGAGACCCAGTAGGGAAAAGTAACCCCACCAGCAATAGAACTAAAGTGCGGAAAGTAAAAACTGAAAGTAAGTACACGTCGCACCACAACACAAAACTGTAAACCTCGCGGCTCAGTAACACACACTCACACACACACAGTAAGTAGGACTCAACTAGGGTCTGTGGCTCGGCGTCCCGTCACCACAGAGGCTCTCAACCCCAGCCACGTGTGCACACTACAGACGCTCTCTCTCGCGTCTGGTCCACGACCGGTTTTTCCCCTACGCTTGACCCTAGCGGTAGAGAAGGGGCTCCACGGAGACCGGCTCAAAACCACCACAAGGAGTACGCACAGGACAGAGTCGCACTCGGTGTCCTGGCTCACTAGCGGAGGATAACCACACGCTAGTCGTCTAGACGGAGTCGCACCCACGCCTAGGTAACACAACAGAAACGGGTACACGGTAACGCAACGCGCGTACAACAGACGGAACACTCTCAACGTCTGAAACCCCGTACAGTAGGTAAACACCTCAAGTCACAACTAGTCACTCATACGCACAGGCAGAGTCACACTCTAAGCCTGGCCCAGATGTGCTATTAGGGCGGACATCACATGTCAATCGCCTCTAAACACACAACTCAAGCTTGCTGGGACACATGATATTAACGGCTATATCGATTGCCGCCAATATGAGGTAAACGGCACTCATCATGTCATTTATCCTTATTAAACGTCAATCGACCTTGTCGTTTATATCACTTCTGAAGATCCCAACGTCAACAGATGTGGACGTTGATCTCTTCAGTCCCCTAAACCCAGAACTGAACCGAATCAGTTCAATTGGGTAAAAATACCCAACAGAACCTCGATTGATGGAGGGAAACACTTCCTCTCATCAATCAGAACTACCAAAACATCATAATTAAACAGTCTAACGCCTAGATTGTCTAATTCACCCAAAACTCCGGCATGATACAACCCAACCCTAAACCATGATTTGCACACAAATTCACTTAATTGAACATGCTGGTTTGATAAGGAGAGTTGTAGGGGTTAAGTCCCTACCTCAGAAAGCCTTAATAATCCCCAAACCGCCACTAATCGCGCTAGAACCCCCCGAAGACTCCGCGCGAATCGCACCAATTCCTCGCGTTTCCCGCCCAATCAAGAACCGCCACACGATCCAGGGCCTTCCCACGAGCTCAAATCAACCATCAGAAGCTGTGGAAATGGAGAAAAGCTAAGGTGGAGGAAAGGAGAGGAAATGAGAAGAATGGGTTCTGCTCTCGGGCTGCCCTATTTCAACAGGACTGACCAGTCAACGTCAACATCACTGGTCGCCTACTGAACCGCCTGTAGACTGACGTCCAGATCTCCTGTCGCTGAGTTCAACATCAAACGTCCACATCGCTGGACGCTGACTCTGACTCAACGGCTAGCCATGGCCGTCAACCACATAGAACCACTACAAGACCCAATAAGGATCCATTAAAGACCCGAAACCTTACAACCCTCCCCCCTTAAGGAATTTTGCCCTCAAAATTCAAACAACATAAAGAAAGAAGACTCACCGAAGAGGTACGGGAACTGCTCGCGCATTTCGTCCTCTCGCTCCCATGTCGACTCACCACCGGAGTGCCGTAGCCACGCAACACAAACTAAAGGGATAGCCTTGTTCCTCAACCTCTGAACTCGGCGATCCTCAATGTGCAACGGAAACTCTGGTTCAATCAACACTGGAGTCACCTCAGACCACTCTGCACTCTGCAGAATGTGAGACTCGTCAGAAAGGTACCTTCGAAGCATCGACACGTGGAACACATCGTGGACTGCTGCCAACTCTGACGGAAGATCAAGTCTGTACGCCAAACCTCTGACACGCTCAGAAATGGTGAAAGGTCCAATAAAGCGAGGACTCAACTTCCCACGCCTACCAAACCTCACCACTCCCTTCATAGGAGACACCCTGACAAACACCTGGTCCCCTACCTGAAACTCGAGCGGTCGTCTACGCTGATCTGCATAACTCTTCTGCCGACTCTGAGCTGACTAAAGCCTCTGTCTCACAAGCTGAACTACCTCTACTGCCTGCTGAACCAAACCGATACTGGAGTGATAGCTATTATTATATGCAAACTCAACCAACAGCAAGTGAGCTGTCCACGACCCCTGCCACTCCAAACAGCAAGCTCTAAGCATGTCCTCCAAAGTCTGGATAGTCCGTTCTGACTGACCGTCTGACTGAGGGTGGTAGGCGGAACTAAAAGCCAACTCTGTCCCCAAAGCTCTCTAAAAACTGCGCCAGAACCCAGAAGTGAAGCGAGGATCCCTGTCTGACACAATAGAGATCGGCACTCCATGCAAAGGAACAATCCGCTCTACGTACAACGCGGCCAACCTACTCACACCCCAACTAGTTCTGACAGGCAAGAATCTGGCAGTCTTCGTCAATCTGTCCACAAGAACCCAAATGCTGTCAAAACCTCCAGCTGTCCTCGGCAAACCACAAACAAAGTCAGTCGTCACATGGTCCCACTTTCCAATCGGAATCTCTAACGGCTGTACAAGTCCTCCTGGACGCTGATGTTCGGCCTTCACCTGCTGACAGACCAAACACCTAGCAACAAAAGCCGCTATGTCTCTCTTCATCCCAGGCCACCAAAACTGACGTCTCAACCTGTGGTACATCTTGGTCGCCCCTGGATGAATAGAGTACCTAGAACCATGTGCCTCCTGCAACACAACTCTCCTAATAGACTCCTCAACAAGAACATAGAGTCTATCTCGGAACCTAACAGTCCCGTCCTCGTGAAGCTCAACCTCTGGAAGAAGCAACACACTGTGCAACTCGGGATCTGCCTACTGAGCCTCAGTAACCTGTCTCACCACGGCGGGATCCGCTAACAAACTGCCCAACACAAACTGACGACGACTGGACGAAACTCTGAAAGACCCCTCTGTCGCAGACTGCCACAACTGCCACTCTCTAAGCATCAGATGACTCATCTGTGCTTTCCTACTCAAAGCATCTGCAACCACATTCGCCTTTCCAGGCTTATACTCAATGCTGAAATCATAGTCTTTCAGATACTCCATCCATCGACGCTGCCTCATATTCAGATCCCTCTGAGAAAACACATACCTCAAACTCTGGTGGTCAGTACGGACTACAAAACTCACTCCGTACAGGTAAAGACGCCAAATCCGCAAAGCAAACACCACAGCTGCAAGCTCTAGGTCATGGGTCGGGTAACTCTCCTCGTGGGGCTTAAGCTGGCGAGACGCATAAGCCACCACCCGGCCTTGCTGCATCAAAACCGCACCCAATCCAATACCTGAAGCGTCTGTGCAAACCTCAAAACCCTCCTCACCTGAAGGTAAGGCAAGAACTGGCGCTGACGTAAGCAGTCGCTTCAACTCCATGAAGCTCTGCTCACACTGCTCTGACCACTCAAACGGAACTCCCTTTCTCGTCAATCGAGTCAAGGGTGCAGCAACCTGAGAAACATCTCGAACAAACCTGCGGTAATAACCTGCCAAACCCATAAAGCTACGAATTTCAGACACAGATCTGGGACTCTCCCACTGCAAAACTGCCGCAACCTTCGCTGGATCTACCAAAACTCCCTCACCTGAGATCACGTGCCCCAAAAAGTGAACATGTTGTAGCCAAAACTCACACTTACTAAGTTTGGCATACAACTGGTGCTCTCGCAAAGTCTGCAACACGATCCTCAGGTGCTCGGCGTGCTCCTCTTCCAAAACGGAGTACACCAGAATGTCGTCAACAAACACTACGACAAACCGGTCCAAGAACTAGTGGAACACCCGGTGCATCAGATCCATGAAGGCCGCTGGAGCATTGGTGAGCCCAAACGGCATCACCAAAAACTCAAAGTGTCCATATCTGGTCCGAAAAGCAGTCCTCTCAATGTCAGAATCTCTAATCCGCAACTGATAGTAGCCCGACCTCAAGTCAATCTTCGAGAAGACACGAGCAGACTGAAGCTGATCAAAGAGATCATCAATCCTAGGCAAAGGATACCTATTCTTAATGGTCACTTGATTTAGCTTCCTATAATCAATACACAATCTCAGGCTACCATCCTTCTTCCGGATAAACAAAACAGGTGACCCCCATGGATAAAAGCTAGGACGAATATAGCCCTTCTCTAACAACTCCTCAAGCTGCCTCTTCAACTCCCTCAACTCTGCTGGTGCCATACGGTACGGTGCCTGAGCAAAAGGTACAGTGCCAGGAACCAACTCTACAGTAAACTCAATCTCCCTCTCTGGCGGTAAACCATGCAACTCTTCCGGAAAGATATCCGGAAACTCACTCACTACAGGAATGTCTCCCACTCCCGAGACAAACTGGTCAAGAGTCACTGCAGAAACTAGGAAACCCTGACAACCAGAAGCAAGTAACCTCCTTGCCCTCAAAGAAGAAACTAAAAAGCGAGAAGTAAGAGGTACGATACCCTGGAAGTAGAACGTCGCTTCCCCAGGTATCCGCAAGTGCACCCTCTTCTTCTGGCAATCCATCACTGCACCATACCGCTCTAACCAGTCCATACCCAAAATCACATCATAATCATGTAACTGCAAGGCAAACAGACGAGCTGATAACCACTGATCCTGCAACTGCACAGGTACCTCCTCAAGACAGTAGGACGTAAGGACAAAGTCCCCTGTCGGCAACTCTACTGCCAACTCAACAGACTCTCCCGAACTCAACTCTCCTGACTTCGTCGTCGTCCCAGTAGAAGTGGACGCGTAGGAAGTCGCAGTCCTCGGGGTCGTCTGCACACTACCCTGCTGCTGTCGAGGCTGAGAAGGAACTACCTGCGTCTGAACCTCTGCACTCCGAGCACGAGTCCGCAAGGTGTCTGCCTCCAACGCTGCCGCTGTCTGATAGGCCGCATCCAAGTCTGTGACACGAGCAACTATCAGCGCCTGCCTGAGCTCTGGCCTCAAGCCCCTAACAAACTGCTGAGTCCTCAGACCCTCATCTCCCATAATCTGCGGAGCATAGCGCCCTAGCTCTACAAATCTGGCCCTGTACTGCACTACAGTAAAGTCCCTCTGCTGCAGGTCTAGAAACTGGTACAACCTCTCCGTCCGAACGTAAGTAGGACAGAAGGCTCTCTCAAAAGAAACGACAAACTCCTGCCACGGAGTTTGTCTCAGTGGACGAGACTGAAAAGTAGTCTCCCACTCAGCGGACCACCAAGACAACGCCTGCGCCTGCAACTGGTAACTAGCTAGCAGCACTCGCTCCTCTGGAACACACTCCATGGAACGAAAAGTCCGCTCCACTGCATCTAACCATGCCCGCGCTGCATCTGGATCAGGCTGGCCCAAAAACTGAGGAGGCTGAAACTGCAAGAACTCCCTCAACACCCTCCCAGTACCACCCTGGGGTACCGGCGCGTCACGGTGCTGAGCAACAAACTGAGCCATCCCCTCGAGAAATCGAGTCATGTCTAATCCCTGAGCTACCTGAGGTGGAGGTGGCGGCGGAGCAATACCACTATGTGCGTCCTGTGGCAAAGGCTGCGTCTGCTGAGGTGGCGGAGCATCTCCAGCCTCCTAACGAGTCGCCTGCTCAGCCACTCCCTCTCTAGGACGTCGCCTAAGAGCCATAGTACTACACACATAACAAAAATACACACATAAATATACTAACTAACTCCGGGCTAATTAGCTGCAACTGTACTCTTTATACTCTGAGTTTACATGATGGGTCTTTCCTTATATATATATCATCAAACCAGGCTCTGATATCAAACTGTAACGACCCAGAATCTGCATTACCAGTAACAACCAGTAACCCGAATTCTGACCCGCAAACCCACGAGACAAGCTCGGAAGGGTAGGAAGTGAAAGTCCGAGGAGACTATATGTAAGAAGATACACACCACGCAAAGCTGTAAAATTTCACTATATGAACATAATATATATACAACTCAGAGTCTGAGCAAGGTACAGAGTACAGAAGTACAACAAAAAGTACTACTCACTGCAGCTAAGGAGCACCAACACCAGAGTGGCTAGACTCGCCTGGAACGGGAGTCGACGAAGACCCACCTAAAAGGGAGGGGAGTGAGTCTCAAGAAAAGAGACCCAGTAGGGAAAAGTAACCCCACCAGCAACAGAACTAAAGTGCGGAAAGTAAAAACTGAAAGTAAGTACACGTCGCACCACAACACAAAACTGTAAACCTCGCGGCTCAGTAACACACACTCACACACACACAGTAAGTAGGACTCAACTAGGGTCTGTGGCTCGGCGTCCCGTCACCACAGAGGCTCTCAACCCCAGCCACGTGTGCACACTACAGACGTTCTCTCTCGCATCTGGTCCACGACCGGTTTTTCCCCTACGCTTGACCCTAGCGGTAGAGAAGGGGCTCCACGGATACCGGCTTAAATCCACCACAAGGAGTACGCACAGGACAGAGTCGCACTCGGTGTCCTGGCTCACTAGCGGAGGATAACCACACGCTAGTTGTCTAGACGGAGTCGCACCCACGCCTAGGTAACACAACAGAAACGGGTACACGGTAACGCAACGCGCGTACAACAGACGGAACACTCTCAACGTCTGAAACCCCATACAGTAGGTAAACACCTCGAGTCACAACTAGTCACTCATACGCACAGGCAGAGTCACACTCTAAGCCTGGCCCACATGTGCTATTAGGGCGGACATCACATGTCAATCGCCTCTAAACACACAACTCAAGCTTGCTGGGACACAGGATATTAACGGCCATATCGATTGCCACCAATATGAGGTAAACGGCACTCATCATGTCGTTTATCCTGATTAAACGGCAATCGACCTTGTCGTTTATATCACTTTTGAAGATCCCAACGTCAACAGATGTGGACGTTGATCTCTTCAGTCCCCTAAACCCAGAACTGAACCGAATCAGTTCAATTGGGTAAAAATACCCAACAGAACCTCGACTGATGGAGGGAAACACTTCCTCTCATCAATCAGAACTACCAAAACATCATAATTAAACAGTCTAACGCCTAGATTGTCTAATTCACCCAAAACTCCGGCATGATACAACCCAACCCTAAACCATGATTTGCACACCAATTCACTTAATTGAACATGCTGGTTTGATAAGGAGAGTTGCAGGGGTTAAGTCCCTACCTCAGAAAGCCTTAATAATCCCCAAACAGCCACTAATCGCGCTAGAACCCCCCGAAGACTCCGCGCGAATCGCACCAATTCCTCGCGTTTCCCGCCCGATCAAGTACCGCCACACGATCCAGGGCCTTCCCACGAGCTCAAATCAACCATCAGAAACTGTGGAAATGGAGAAAAGCTAAGGTGGAGGAAAGGAGATGAAATGAGAAGAATGGGTTCTGCTCTCGGGCTGCCCTATTTCAACAGGACTGCCAGTCGACGTCAACATCACTGGTCGCCTACTGAACTGCCTGCAGACTGACGTCCAGATCTCCTGTCGCTGAGTTCAACATCAAACGTCCACATCGCTGGACGCTGACTCTGACTCAACGGCTAGCCATGGCCGTCAACCACACAGAACCACTACAAGACCCAATAAGGATCCACTAAAGACCCGAAACCTTACAACCCTCCCCCCTTAAGGAATTTTGCCCTCAAAATTCAAACAACATAAAGAAAGAAGACTCACCGAAGAGGTACGGGAACTGCTCGCGCATTTCGTCCTCTCGCTCCCATGTCGACTCACCACCGGAGTGCCGCTGCCACGCAACACGAACTAAAGGGATAGCCTTGTTCCTCAACCTCTGAACTCGGCGATCCTCAATGTGCAACGGAAACTCTGGTACAGTCAACACTGGAGTCACCTCAGACCACTCTGCACTCTGCAGAATGTGAGACTCGTCAGAAAGGTACCTTCGAAGCATCGACACGTGGAACACATCGTGGACTGCTGCCAACTCTGACGGAAGCTCAAGTCTGTACGTCAAACCTCTGACACGCTCAGAAATGGTGAAAGGTCCAATAAAGCGAGGACTCAACTTCCCACGCCTACCAAACCTCACCACTCCCTTCATAGGAGACACCCTGACAAACACCTGGTCCCCTACCTGAAACTCGAGCGGTCGTCTACGCTGATCTGCATAACTCTTCTGCCGACTCTGAGCTGACTGAAGCCTCTGTCTCACAAGCTGAACTACCTCTACTGCCTGCTGAACCAACTCTGGCCCCGTGACAACCCGTTCGCCAACCTCGAACCAGTCAAGAGGAGTGCGACACGGTCGTCCGTACAAATCCTCATATGGTGCCAAACCGATACTGGAGTGATAGCTATTATTATATGCAAACTCAACCAACAGCAAGTGAGCTGTCCATGACCCCTGCCACTCCAAACAGCAAGCTCTAAGCATGTCCTCCAAAGTCTGGATAGTCCGTTCTGACTGACCGTCTGACTGAGGGTGGTAGGCGGAACTAAAAGCCAACTCTGTCCCCAAAGCTCTCTGGAAACTGCGCCAGAACCCAGAAGTGAAGCGAGGATCCCTGTCTGACACAATAGAGATCGGCACTCCATGCAAAGGAACAATCCGCTCTACGTACAACGCGGCCAACCTACTCACACCCCAACTAGTCCTGACAGGCAAGAATCTGGCAGTCTTCGTCAATCTGTCCACAAGAACTCAAATGTTGTCAAAACCTCCAGCTGTCCTCGGCAAACCACAAACAAAGTCAGTCGTCACATGGTCCCACTTCCACATCGGAATCTCTAACGGCTGCACAAGTACTCATGGATGCTGATGTTCGACCTTCACCTGCTGACAGACCAAACACCTAGCAACAAAAGCCGCTATGTCTCTCTTCATCCTAGGCCACCAAAACTGACGTCTCAACCTGTGGTACATCTTGGTCGCCCCTGGATGAATAGAGTACCTGGAACCATGTGCCTCCTGCAATACAACTCTCCTGATAGACTCCTCAACAGGAACATAGAGTCTATCTCGGAACCTAACAGTCCCGTCCTCGTGAAGCTCAACCTCTGGAAGAAGCAACACACTGTGCAACTCGGGATCTGCCTGCCTTGGGACCGGCTATAACGGTGGCTGTCAACCTAACGCAAACCCTCCTCCTTTCTCGCCCGGGCTTGGGATCGGCTATAACGGAGTTATGTATATATAACAGATGAATTATATATATATAGTAATATTGTGGTACGACGGTGCAGCCCACACCGTCGGATCTCCATCCGACGGTGTGTTTAAAAGAAAAAAAAAAACGGACCTTGCGATTCGCACGCCTGCGGCACGCGAAATGCACGGTCCCGCGTGTGGCCAGCTTGGATACGGCAGGGCCGCACCCTACCGTATCCAAGCATAAGTATATATATATATATATATTGTGACAGTAGGTATAAATGAATTATATGATGCATGTCATATAAGGATGATTTTATTAGAAAGACCTTTGTACGTGTATATATATATACCGAAAACGAACGAAGCCGCGAGCATGCCGCCATGCTTGCGTCTCAAAGCGGGCCGGTTCCTCCAGTCCACATACCCCTCCCATGTCTCCGACGTCGTTCGCCCTTGTTCCACCTGCACCATCATATGGCAGCGTATTAAGAAAAAAATTGAAGCACCGAAGTGATCTAGTAATTATGGGGTTGTTAAGTAAAAGAGGAACTTACCATTTCCATCTCTAAAATTTCTGCAGCTTATCGAAGAGAGAGAGAGAGAGAGAGAGAGAGAGAAGCCTGTGGTATTCCTGATGCTGGGTGATGGAGGGATCGGTGGCTGCTGTGTGGAAGGAACGGTGGGTCGTAATGGGGTATTTAAAGAGGGATGGAAGAGGCTAGACAGCTATATATAACGACCTGCCACCTCGTCCGAGAGCTTATAGCTAATGTCAGCCTGCAGCCATTGGAGTTTGGTTTCCCTCCTCCTCATCTGCCGTGTGCACCTTTCCCTCTCTTGACAACCCGAGTTCTAACTGCACCGCCATGACCGCCCTCGAGCTGGACGGCTACCGGCTATCCGGCGGGATCCAGATCGACTTGCACTGGCCGGCCGGCATCAGCCTCTACTTCGCGTGGGCAGAACGAGCTGACGGGGAACATTGCATCGCCCACTGCGAGGGCCTCCTAATACACATGCTCGCCTGCAGTTGAAATACGTATTTGGCTACGTAGATATCATATTATATGTGATATACAAAAGGAGCACTTGCAAAAGTGAAATAAAGGCTCTGACAAAAAGAAAAGTGCAATAAAGGCACTTTGTATCTCCTTAATTTTTGGTTTGTACAATGCATCATTAGTGTATTGAGTAATATGAAGATATGAGAAGTGTATTTATTGTATTTTTACAAGTGTAATATCTATTTTTCTCATATTATACCCTATACTTCGTAATAAAAAAAATCATTCATTAAACCTCTGTCACTCTGTGGTTAGCGAGCAATCGATCTGAAATAGAAGAAATATTCTGTTTATTTGTAAACATAACTATTAATAAAAGGTGAAAGTATAAAAATACCCCTCTTCAAGTCTTAAGAGAAGGGGGGGGGAGAGATAGAGAGTGAGAGATGACCTGGTGCAGTTGATTGGATGTGGTTGACCGAGTGTAGTTATGGCACAAGAATGTGGAGAGAGAGAGAGTTGTCAAAATTAGTTTTTTTCAAAGAGTTGTAAATGACAAGTTAATCTTTTTATCTTCTTAATTCAATTGTGGTTATATATATATATATGATGAAATCAAACGGTAGAAGTGTATATGATAAAATACATAGAACACGGAACTATATGATATAATATGCAGATTAATTTCTAGGGTGAATTTTTAATATGTTATATTTTGGAGGTACATAAGTAATTTTCTCAAGAATAATTCTGTAAAACTATAAATACATTAAACTGAGATTTTATATGTCACGTAAACCTGAATATTACTATGCTAAGTTCTTTGTTATAAACAATACGCTAACATAGTCCTTGAATTGCAATGTTACTTTTAAGAAAAACAGATGGAAGCTTGAAGTCATGGAATCAGCCATTCTCCTAAACATGAACTAAAGCGCCGTTTGGAAGCGTGGTGGGCTAAATTTTGGGGTGTAAAATCTTGACAAATCACCTTCATTTCCAAACAATGTTACCTGCCTCGGCTTAGGCATAAAAGTGAGTTTTGTAAGAAGGAGAGAGATAGAGAGATGTGTTTTTCTCTCTTTCATGTTGAAAAGTGGGTAGGAGTCCATTTTTGCTGATTCGGCAAATAGGCAACGAAAACCCATGGAATGGGCGATGAAACAAGGGATTTTTTATACATAAAAAATTTCTTTCGTCGGTCGGCGCCCGCCTCGTCGCCCGTGCTGGGAAATGCACACGCGACGAGGTGAAATCGCACATGTGCGACGTTTTGACAGTAAAAGTTGATCTTTCAAAAAATCAGGTTTTCTCCAACGATTTCAAACGACGCCTAAGTTATAGCTGAACAGGGTTGGGCATGGTCTGTTTCAGGTCTAGCTCCGGATTCAGTGTCTTGATATTGAGCAATAATGGAGGATACTTGTTGCATATGATGGAATCGCTTTCTAACATCCTTTTGCTCTTTATTGCCTCAGATCTTTAGCCCAGCTAAACCCCTCCTTCCTTGTTCTTCTTGTCTCTACTTTCCCTCCTCTTGTAGTCGGTCTCTGTCTCAGCCATCTCCCTCCTTTGGATCTATTCGCCCATGTTTCTCCTGTCCACCACACCGCCCGCTTCACCTTTTGGGATTCTTCTGATCTCGGCTTACTCTGTTGATAGGCTTCGGCCAGCCTCATCTTCGGCTTAATATTTGTGTGTTGTTGTGTTGGGTTGGAAATTCACATCTCTATTCAAGCTCTTCTTCATTCTATTGGACTATGGTTCTCCCCATTTTGGGGTTCAGGAGCTTCAGGTTGAGTTCGGTGTTGGGAAAATTTCGCACGTCTTCTAAGGACGTGTGTTTTTTCGAACTCATTCTCCTCGTTTGCTACTTGATCGATAAGTAACCGTTATCTCTCAGAGCAGGATTAGATATTTCAATAGATGTGATGCCACAAGTTTTATATATATTTTTGCAAGGATTTTTTTTTTTACTTTCTATCAGCATCACTGTATCCATCGGTTTAGGATTGTCATCACTGCGGTAAAACTGTATGTATGTCACCACTATATATTTAGTTAACTTTTAATTTTAAAAAATATATAAATTTGTAAATATTATTATTGTGTAAACCTATAATAGAAAAAATATGAACATAATATGAAAAGTTAGGATTTAAACCATCATTGACCAATTTTATAAGGGTTTAATTTAAATTTTATAAAACTCACAAAACTACTTACATATTCTTAGTTGGAGATCATTTTGGAGAATTACCCTCATGTGAGATGAAATGGGCATATATGTAAATAAATTGTACATATAAGTAAATAATTTATAGAGGATGTACATTGGCTTGTTGGGATGAGGATGAAGGAGATGGTGCCACTTGGTTTGGTTGGATAAGGTTGAATAAGGTGATGACAAATGTAGAGGTTAGGTGGCATGCTTAGGTTGGAGTTGAATGAGATGGTGACAAGTGTCACCATTCTATATGTTGGAAGCTTCTAGAAGGAGGGTGAGGTGACATCGTGGATATGGATGGAGGAGATGGTGACAAATGTCACCATCCTAACCATAGGAAGTTTCTGGAAGGTGACAAGGTGTCACCATCCTATCTACCCTTGGAGCTTATAAATAGGGGGGTGGTGCTCTCCTCCCATCCCACCATCCCATGCCATAGGAGGGAGAGAGAAGGGGGCGGCCAAGAGCTTGAGAAGAGAGAATGAGGTTCTCCCCTTCATACTATAGAGGAAGTTCTGCTCATAGAAACTGCACTCTGGAGACATCCATCGAGACATGTCGGGGTGATCTAATAGAAGAAACGCATTTTATCGAAGGTGGGCTTCAACTTAATTCATTATTGGTTTAGCATGCAAGAGACAAGTAATTAAGACTTTTTGATTCACAATCATATTATCTAATTTTATTGACTTTTATGAGTTTTCACACCAATTTATAAAAGAATAAGCATGTCTTATCGTTATTATTATCACTTTTGTTATTGTTACCATCTCTGTTACTATTACTATTTACTATCACTGTAACCGTTATTATTACCGTCATTGTTACTGTAACTATTTATCGTCACCGTTACCATTACTATTACCAATATTGTTACTGCTACCATTGTTGTTGTTAGTCAAATGGACACTGCTGTCATAGGGGTTCTACTAGAGCCGTACTATAGAAATGCCCCTATGAGAAAGCGCATTATGTTTACTGACTTCCTACTACGGTTTGGGCACTATGTCAGGTTTAAAATAGACACTACCATCATAGGAAGTGTCTGAAACTATACTATAGAAATGCCTCTATAGAAAATTCATCACTGTATATGGCCCCGAAGACAATGGAGATAAAATTCTAGAGGTGGACAAGTACCATTGGTTAAGGTGGAGAGGACTTCTCCGGTTCTGCGTAGAACCATGACCTATCACCATTTGTGTAACACCAAAGAAATTTATGGATTTAAAATTTTGTGAAAATAACAAATAAATGAGAATGATAAATAAATAAATGTCAGTATTAAACTCCCAAGAAGTGAGATCAACCATTTAGATTTGTTGAGACCAAGACAACTCTTTTTGGGCCAAAGGACAAGACCCAATAATAAAACTCCAAAAAATCATAATTGCAAATGGGAAAGGGCAAATTAGGGTTTAAAACAAAGAAAGATAATTAGCCATACAAAGCAATCAAAATCGTACCCGGCAATGAGAGGGTGTTCCTAATGGCTTTGCTACTCCAATTGGGAGGAGAATCCCCAATACATGGAAGGTACCATGCAGAAATCGCAACCCACCTTCCTAGTCTCATTAGGACTTGAAATAAATCCTAATCCTATAAGTAATCGTCATAAGACTTTTGGGGGGAAGTTTACCATTGTGTTGGGGTCATGTGGAGGCGAGCTAGAGTACTAGGAGAGGAGGAGAACGGCTAGGAGGACACCATCTTCCCCAACCTTTCTCTGTTGCGACCTGAGTAGAAGACCCTCTTAGATCCACTCCAAGGTAGGTGATCTCGGGCTAGAACTAAACAAGGCTTGTACCATCTGAAAGAGCATCGAGTCTAATTTCTTTTGCATATGTTTTGCCCAATTTTCATCAAGCATGTTGATCGTATTAAGTGTTTTCCATAAGTCGTGCAAGTTTAGGGCCTTTCATGATTATGCTATGATTTATGCAAATCGAGGTCATTTTGGGTCAAACTAAAACCATGATTCTCTTCTACTTGATGCCCTTAACACTTTTCATGTTTAGAGTTTTGCCTAGAGATCAATAGATTTCAAGTTGTAGGTCTATCATGAAGGGTTATACCTGTTTTCTACGTTTTCGGGTAAGATCTAAGAACCTGACATATCCAGACGTTGCGATTCTATTTGTATGAACGTGACGTACAGGTACATCGCAATTCAAGTATAGGCGACCGGGTTATCCGTCACGTTTTCAGGTCTGACCGGTCAACCCTGCCACATCAAACTATGTGTCACGTGGGTTTCTGGGCCTGTCTTGAATGCAACGGCATGTGCCGTTGCGATTTGGCCATTTCCTGCCCTCCGATTATGTACAATTTTGATATTCAAAATTTGAAGTCAACTCTTGAATGCGACATATCGAAGCGTCGCAATTCGAGAGTCATCGCGACATATCGGTGTGTCGCGTTATGTACGCGACAGATAGGACCGTCGCGTTTCTATTTGGGTAATCGATCTGGAAATCGATTCCTGTCTGAAAGGCGACCATCTGTCCTATCGCAATTTAAATGCGACAGGAAGGTCCGTCACGATTCTGTACCTTTACACATAGTCTTGTTTAACTGTGTATGGTTCTTTGAAAAGCAATGTCTGAACCCATCGCGATTCAAAGGCCGACCCGAGACAGTTCCTTTTGGTTAGTCAGTCAAACATGTGTAGTTCTTGGTCTATGATCATGTTACTTAGTTGTGCATTGGCCTGAAAGTGACCAACCCATTTGAAAACTATAATGACATGAATATGATTCTAATGCACAATATGAAGTGATTGATCTTACGTTCATTTGATTATCATGTGATCTAGCTTGATATAAAACCTGCCATAATATAAGTTGTGTTATCAATCTTTGGAGGATACATGTTAGAATGAACTTGCTTAGTTTAAAGCTTTCCTATTATGTTACTTGCTTGTTGCATGTGGACTTCCCTTATTTATGTTTTTTTTTTTTTTAGGTTTTCCATATTTTGTTCATCATTTGCACGCTTGGTTAGGAAAGTTTCAATGTCACGACACTTACACATTTGCACGATTAGGCACACCCTTCTTGGGGAATTGGAAACTCTCGGCCGGTCATTCTGTATCGACGGACTAGCGACCTTTTCCCTAAGACCTCCGTAAGTCTCCGTACTATATGGATTCCCTCATAGAGACCGAGCTAGTTGTACCATGAAGTACCCCGGAGATAGAGAGCACTTGTATCGTGTACGATGTATCATTAGCCATCCTCTTGTCAAGACACTAAAGATTATGAAACATAAGATAAGCCGTTATGCTATCCAAATAATCTCTTGAGCTATTGTCATACCTTGAACTCTATGAATGATCATGTCCTTATTACTATGAGCTTGTTATTGGAAATTTGTGGTCATAATATGTATATGTTTGATCGGCACAACGTGGGACTTCGCTCCATTTGACTAATGCCTGTGCAATAAGAGCTCTGTCTGGTCCTGAGGAAGAGCGCCCCATCGTACTTAATAACCGCGGGAGTATGGACTTGTGATGCTTAGCATGGCACTGGTATGTGTGCAAGATTTGTGTGAATGTGCCTTCGTTTGATATGATAAATGGATATGATATATTTGATCATGTGAATATGTGAAATCCATGTAAATATGGCCAAATCCTTGTGATACGATATTATTCTTGAATTACCTGTCCAAAGCATATGAAGGATGATGTTTGCTTCGTTATTATATCTATTTTATTCAGCCATTTGACTTGTTAGATATGCATGCATGTACAATCATCATGTTCTTGTTAATATCCTACTTAAATAATATGCTAATCATGTATATTAGTGCCTGCACATTGAGATGTAAATCCTATTGGGCTAGTTTGCTCACCCTATCATCCTATACATTTCAGGTGGTGAAGAGGACTTCGTGGACACTGATGGGGCAGGGCATGAGTGAAGAGCACCTAAAGCTGAAATACTAGGAATAGATGTTTGAGTATTATATGTAATGATGATACATTTTCATGGGGATTATATTGTAATTTGAATAATGGGCCCTATGTTTGGCTCTGACAGTTATGAATGTAGTATGGTGTTATCATTTGAATTTAAATGAAGTTTACTTTATGTTGATGTCATCCAAATTATTGCTCTATTTATGATCCGAATATAACTGCACGTTTCAAAATTCTGCGTTGGGGCTTGACAGTTTTATTGGTATCAGAGCATGGACTCTTTAAGGTCCAGGGGAATAGGAGTATAGAATGAAACTAGATCACACAAGTCAAAAATCTGTCATACCTAATGCGAGCTAGGGTAGAGCCATGGGTAAAGGAGTCGCATGTGTTATACTTAGATGCCTAACTTATATTATCATCTTGAAGGTACTTACTACCTCAATGACTGCTAAATGAGCCCAGGCTAGAAACATGCAACAAACCTTACCGAACTTGGCTCAGGCAATACTGCAAGCCACACAGGGTGGAGGAAACTGTGGAGCCGGTGTTCTCCATCAGAATTTCCGGAGTATGGATCCACCTTGATTTGAAGGAAGTACTGACCCGGATGTTGCTGAACATTGGGTCAAGGAAATTGAAAGAATATTTACGGTCATGCAATGAACAGACCGAAATAAATTACTGCTGGCGACTTTCCAATTGGAAAAGGATGCCAGGGCCTGGTGGGAGTCAATTGAAGCAACACTGGAAGGACAACAACTGACATGGGCACAGTTTATAGAACGCTTCAACAGTAAGTACTTTTCAAAAAGAGTACAGGTGTCACGTCCCTCCAATTTAGCAGCGGAATAAATCGGAGGGAAACGTAAGCAACGAGTATGGTAACGTAAATTGCGCATACAGACGCAACCATCAGAGCATCTAATGAACAATAATTGAAATAAACTCTTGATTTCATTATAAAATCACTAAAACTATTACAACCACTAATTCGGAGCCAATACATAGGGCTCAATGACATCATTACATTGAAAAGAAATCTAAAGCAATATCTATTAGACTCCATAGCACTAGGGCAACTTCATCAACTGACTCCAGGTCGCTCATCACTCTGGTCCTGTCCCATAGGTGTGTGTAACATCATTGTCTGACTTACATGAGACACAATAACAAATAACGAAGGGTGAGCGATAATGCCCAGTAGGACTTAAATCTCAATAGTCAAGCAGGCTTTAAATGATTAATGTTTTAAATGGCAAAGTAGCTAATGATAGAGAGAATCATGTAAAGTCGAGAAAGTAATAGCACAATTAACATGGTTCGAATAGAAGATGAATCAAATATAGCACGATGATAACAACATTAGCAAGTAACATCATGGTCAAGAAAATAGCAAGCAACATGTATAGCAAGGAGAGAGATAATAGATGATCATGTAAAGAGTAAATTACACTTTGATTGATTTTCATCAATCGAGATAGTATAACACTTTGATTAACTTTCGTCAATCGAAATAGTAACGGCACTTTGGTTATCCATAGATAGCCGAGAGAGAATATAGTACTTTGAATGTGACTAAGTCAGGATAGAATGCAATAACTCAAGATAGCAAGTATCAAGTAGAGCAAGTAGAGAGTACGACAGTAGTCGCTCAATAACAGGACAGTAGCAGTTCAGTAACAGTCAGTGGCAGCACTACAAGAAAAAGCGATATTCCGACGGACATAATCCGTCGGAAATCCGACGAAAATCTGTCGGAAAGGGTGTGGACGCCCCGCTCCGTGCGTGCCTCAGATGCTGATGGAGTCTGTGGTGCTCCGGAGACTCATGAACGTTGCCGCTCCTTCGTTGGCGTTGACGGGTTATTGGTTGACTCCTTTGACTCCCATTTGACTGGGTTGACTGGGGAGAAGAAGGGGAAAACCAGTGAAAGGAAGGGAGAATTGTGATCGCCAAGGCCTTACCTGTGCCCAAGGGGGTGTTGTGATCACGTCGGTGATGCTGCCTCACGTAGCGAATGATTGTGGAGTCCAACTTTCCTCTCTTCGGCCGGCCAAAGAGAGGAAGCTCAACGGTCTTCTTCGAGGTGTTCCTGCCACACAAAAGACCCAATTAGACTCTAAGGAAGTGCAGTAAATGTCCTAAATAGAAAGATGAAGTCCAAAAGGAGAGCCCCGTACTGGTTTCGGACTTGAGAAGAGGGGTGGCCAAATGCTATGACCACCCTTCTTCCCTCCGTTTTTGGTTTGGGAAACCCCTTTTTAGGTGTGTAGGAAGGTGCCCTACGTGCCTAGGGTGTGTGTATGTGAGTGTATAGCATGCAAAGACTAAAAGAGGAGGAAGAGGAAGAGAAAGAGAGGAGGGAGATGATCCTCGTTTCTGATTATTGATGACTGCTTCGTGGACTCCTCTAGCACTTGGTGAAGCCTCCTAGACGCCCCAATTGTTGAGAGGACGAGAAGGAAGAAGGATGGAAGCTTGAGTGCAATTTTCTCTCTCTACTCTCAACGCAACATGGCACGGACGTCCAGCATATCCTCCCCTCCTTAGAAGGCCTAAGGACTACCTATATAGGCAGTGGGGTCGGAGCCAAGGGGCCTTGGATGCTCAAGTGTGAAGAAACACACTTGTACAAGTGGCAATCCATGTGTAAAGGCTTGGACCAATGAGAGGGGGCCACATAGGATTTTTACTAGGTCAAGGGGGTGCTGAGGTGGCCCATTTGCCCGTTGGGAACGGCCCCATGCGCTGCATGGGGGAGGAGAGGGCGCTTAGTGGGCTGGAATCTCGAGCAGTTGCGCAGACCAGTTAAACCAGGTTGACGTCAAACGATGCTGCCGCCAACCCCATGCAGACATCCACATAGGTGTACATCAAAAAAAGTCAACGTCCAGGGGGCTTGTCGCCAACATGCAGTCAGCGGCAATTGATGCTGCCGTCTACAAAGGATCCGAGGCAAGTCAACAAATGGTTAAATGGGCCTTATTGGGCCATGGAACCACGCGGGGATGGGCCAAATCTCGCGTCTACAAAGGGTGCTTTCCAACAACTTTCCGTCGAACGGTCGTCGGAAGACGTCCGTCGAAAAATTTTAGTCAGAAAATTACCGACGAAAAGCAAATCCGTCGGCAATTCATCAGAAATTTCGACAGAATATTCCGTCAGAAAATTGGTCAATGTATTCCGACCGACGACCGTCAGAAAATCTGTCAAAAAGTCCGTCGGCAACTTCTGACGGAAAAAAAAAACCGTCGAAAATTATTCCATCGGAACTTCCGACAGAAATGCCGACGGATATGTTCCGTCGGCCAACTACACATTTCCGACGGATCATGTCTGTCGGCAAACCCGTCAGAATTTTGTAATTTTTTTAAAAAAAAAATACAAAATTTAACAATGATAAATTACAAAACCTGTTAAAATATTCATGCATTCCACAAAAACAGGTACTCACAATGGAACATAAAATCATAAAACATAACAAATATAAAATAATACACAATAATAAATGCTAAAAATCAAGATAGGTCTGCTGGATCGTCCGCCATCCCTGCCTCATGATCGTCAGATGCCGAAGGATCCTATATTAAAAAAAATTAATATTAGAAATATTAATAAAAATTAATATACAAACATTATTTTTAAAAATTAAATTTAAAACATGTGATTATTCCTCAAGTTTAATTAGAAAATATTTTGGATCCTTTAGACTTTGGTTTTTTTAGATTAGTCATTTGAACGCCCAACCCAATCCGGGAATCCAATTCGGATTCCGTCAGTTCGCACACGTCACTTTCACCCACCCGGTCGTGTCGGAGCGAACAACACGCTGATCAGATCCCTATTTGGGATTTTGGACCACTGAGTTGCTTGTTCTGATCCTTTAGACTTGGGTTTTTTTTAGATTAGTCATTTGAACGCCCAACCCAATCCGGGAATCCAATTCGGATTCCGTTAGTTCGCACACGTCAATTTCACCTACCAGGTCATGTCGGAGCAAACGGCACGTCGATCGGATCCCATTTTCAGATTTTGGACTCTCGGGTTGCGTGTTTTGATCCTGTAGACTTGGGTTTTTTTTTAGATAAGTCATTTGACAATCCGGGATTCCAATTCGGATTCCGTCAGTTCGCACACGTCAATTTCACTACACGGTCGTGTCGGAGTGAACGGCACGCCGATCGGATCCCATTTTGGGATTTTGGACCCGCGGGTTGCGTGTTTTGATCCTTTAGACTTGGGTTTTTTTTAGATTAGTCATTTGAATGCCCAACCCAATTCGGGAATCCAATTTGGATTCCTTCAGTTTGCACACGTCACTTTCACCCACCCGGTCGTGTCGGAGCGAACGGCAGGCCAATCAGATCCCGTTTTGGGATTTTGGACCCCCGAGTTGCTTGTTCTAATCCTTTAGACTTGGGTTATTTTTAGATTAGTCATTTGAACGCCCAACCCAATCCGGGAATCCAATTCGGATTCCGTCAGTTCGCACACGTCAATTTCACCTACTCGATCATGTCGGAGTGAACGGCACGTCGATCGGATCCCATTTTGGGATTTTGGACCCCCGGATTACGTGTTTTGATCCTTTAGACTTGAGTTTTTTTTTTTAGATTAGTCATTTGAACGCCCAACCCAATCTGGGAATCCAATTCGGATTTCGTCAGTTCGCACACGTCACTTTCACCCACCCGGTCTTGTCGGAGTGAACGGCACGCCGATCAGATCCCATTTTGGGATTTTGGACCCCCCGAGTTGCTTGTTTTGATCCTTTAGACTTGAGTTTTTTTTAGATTAGTCATTTGAACTCCCAACCCAATCCGGGAATCCAATTCAGATTCCGTCAGTTTGCACACGTCAATTTCACCTACCCAGTCGTGTCGGAGCGAACGACACGTCGATCGGATTCCATTTTGGGATTTTGGACCCCCGGGTTGCGTGTTTTGATCCTTTAGACTTGGGTTTTTTTTAGATTAGTCGTTTGAATGCCCAACCCAATCCGGGAATCCAATTCGGATTCTGTCAGTTCGCACACGTCACTTTCACCCACCCAGTCCTGTCGGAGCAAACGGCACACCGATCAGATCCCATTATGGGATTTTGGACCCCGGGTTGCGTGTTTTGATCCTTTAGACTTGGGTTTTTTTTAGATTAGTCATTTGAACGCCCAACCCAATCCGGGAATCCAATTCGGATTCCGTCAGATCGCACACGTCACTTTCACCCACTCGGTTGTGTCGGAGTGAACGACACGTCGATCAGATCCCATTTTGGATTTTAGACCCCCAAGTTGCTTGTTCTGATCCTTTGGACTTGGGTTTATTTTAGATTAGTCATTTGAATGCCCAACCCAATCCGAGAATCCAATTCGGATTCTGTCAGTTCGCACACGTCAATTTACCTACCCGGTCGTGTCGGAGCGAACGACACATCGATCGGATCCCATTTTGGGATTTTGGACCCCCGGGTTGCATGTTATGATCCTTTAGGCTTTGGTTTTTTTTATATTAGTCATTTGAATGCCCAACCCAATCCGAGAATCCAATTCGGATTCCGTCAGTTCGCACACGTCATTTTCACCCACCCGGTCGTGTCGAAGTGAACGACACACCGATCAGATCCCATTTTGGGATTTTGGACCCCCCGAGTTGCTTGTTTTGATCCTTTAGACTTGGGTTTTTTTTAGATTAGTCATTTGAACGCCCAACCCAATCCGGGAATCCAATTCGGATTCTGTCAGTTCGCACACGTCAATTTCACCTACCCGGTCGTGTCGGAGTGAACGGCACGTCGATCGGATCCCATTTTGGGATTTTGCCCCCGGATTGCATGTTTTGATCCTTTAGACTTGGATTTTTTTTAGATTAGTCATTTGAACGCCCAACCCAATCCGGGAATCCAATTCGGATTCCGTCAGTTCGCACACGTCACTTTCACCCACCTGGTCGTGTCGGAGTGAACGACACGTCGATCAGATCCCATTTTGGGATTTTGGACCCCCCGAGTTGCTTGTTCTGATCCTTTAGACTTGGGTTTTTTTTAGATTAGTCATTTGAACGCCCAACCCAATCCGGGAATCCAATTCGGATTCCGTCAGTTCGCACACGTCACTTTCACCTACCCGGTTGTGTCGGAGCGAACGACACGTCAATCGGATCCCATTTTGGGATTTTGGGCCCCCGGGTTGCGTGTTTTATTCATTTAGACTTGGGTTTTTTTAAATTAGTCATTTGAACGCCCAACCAAATCCGGGAATGTAATTCAGATTCCGTCAGTTTGCACACGTCACTTTCACCCACCCGGTCGTGTCGAAGCGAACGACACGCCGATCAGATCCCATTTTGGGATTTTGGAGCCCTGAGTTGCTTGTTCTGATCCTTTAAACTTGGGTTTTTTTTAGATTAGTCATTTGAACGACCAACCCAATCCGAGAATCCAATTCGGATTCCGTCAGTTCACACACGTCAACTTCACCTACCCGGTCATGTTGGAGCGAACTACACGTCGATCGGATCCATTTTGGGATTTTGGACCCCGAGTTACGTGTTTTGATCATTTAGACTTGGGTTTTTTTTAGATTAGTCATTTGAATGCCCAACCCAATCCGGGAATCCAATTCGGATTTCGTCACGGGTTGCGTGTTTTGATCCTTTAGACTTGAGTTTTTTTAGATTAGTCATTTGAACGCCCTTTACACTTCTGTTTATCTTGGAATAGTAATTTGAGTGCTTATGTGACTTTTTATCCTTCCATAAGTTGATTGTATAAAGGGACCTTCTTTATAGGTTTCTTAATTTAGATTTCTTTTTTCCCTTTTGACCTTCTTTAGTGGTTTCATTTCATTCAAACTATATGAAATTAATAGTAATACTAACCTGAGGGGCTGTGAGAGGCGTACTCCCTGCATGGCTGAGATCAACTGCTCGACCATCCGTAGCTCTTCTCAGATGAGGGTTCTCATCTCCTCTACACCATTGTTGGGCGACGCATCAGATGAACTCACGTATGCCGGAGGAGCGACCGAACTCGCATATGAGGACAACACTAGAGTAGTATCTAGGCTGTCCCCAAAGCCATACACTCGACCCTTCTCGGCCCTCCCTCTGCATCGACCCAAGCCTCCGGATCCAAGTCTGGCTGGGGGGTGCCCTCTGCATAGCGATCCGCCATCGTCCTGTCATAGGTCTCCTGCAGAACAAATTAAAACTAAATTATTGAAATCAAATTATTTTAATATCTTAATTGAATTCAAAATTTATATTTTGACTTATAGCAATCGTGCAAGCACTCTCACTGACATAGTCATCCATTCCCTTCTGCTTATGAGTCCGATCAAATAACTCGCGAAAAGTAGGGGCACGCTCGTGCTCGTGATGCTTACTATTCAACAAAATAGTTAGTTTCACAATAATAATTAATGTATTAAGCAATTGAACAATAATATGCTTACCAATTTTTGGTTGTGGGTCGCATAAGATACGAACCCACTAGTATGCACATTCTTCTCCAGATGAGTTGATCGATTGCGTTTTGCCGCCTGTGACCGCTCCTGCCATGGTCCAGTAGCCCAACGCTCACAAAGGGACTCCCAATAGTCCCTCCTCAGCCAAACAGGGCCGTAATCCAGCCAAGCCATAGGATCCCGGTTACTTCTGGTCTTCATTGCCTTGTCCCGAGCCTCATACATTGACTTTCTTAAATTAGTCTGGGCAGTAGACTCCCAGATGGCTCGAGCTCGTCCGAGATCCTCGGGTCTCGTGAACGCGTACCTCCACTGTAAAGAAATAAAATTACTCAACTTTGTGCACTAACAGAGATAGTAATTAAAGAAATGACTTTAAATCAATAAAAATTAATAATATTGTGAACATGTCAAATAATAAATCCCGGACGGGTACCGGAAACTCTCTCCATGCATCCACTGGTCCTAGAATGTGTGTGTGGACCAGCGTCGTAATATAGCGAGAAGCAGAACCGAGATCTATCTTCCCCCTGCAATTGCACATTAATTTTGTACATGAACTGTATAATATAAATAACAAATACAATAAGTTTGAAGTGATCAAATTTACCCTGAAATCCAACATGGCTGCCGTCCAGGTAGCTGAGGCCCCTTCTCATCCGCTGCTGGATGCTGGCTCTGCACCTCTGTTGAAAATAATTAAGTACACTATTGTTGTATAAATTGGAAGACAAGAAATGTACTAATCTATGGAAACATACATGTACCTGGTAGTGAGGAAGAAGGGAAAGGTGGCGCTACTGGCGTGGTCGGGGAGGCGGTCTCTGCAAAATTATATACACATTAGAAAATATGAACAATAATATATAGAGTTTTGTGTTTACATATACATATACCTGTCGTCGGGACGACCGACGTGGACGGAGAGGCAGTCCCTGAAAATTGTATGTACGTTAGAAAATTTGAATTTAATATGAACAATAATATATAGAGTTTTGTGTTTACATATACATATACATGTCGCCGGGACGACCGACGTGGACGAGAGGGAGTCCCTACAAAATTGTATGTACGTTAGAAAATATGAATTTAATATGAACAATAATATATAGAGTTTTGTGTTTTCATATACATATACCTGTCGTGGATGGTGAGGCGGACCCTCGGCCTATGTAGGTGGAAACCCTCCGACTCCGTCCTCCACGTACCATATCTCTATTGAGATAAATAAAGATATAACATGTCATCAACACTCAAATTTGAAGTAGCTATTGAATAACAAATAATTAGCAACAACACTCAGTTCTTACAAAATTTTATAATATTATCTATATTCATCATCAGATGTTGAAGATATGTTTAATTCAACATCATCTTCGTCATTCTCCTCGAATTCATCCTCATCATGTCGGGAACTCTTCCTCCTCATCAAACTCCACCTCCCGTGGAAGGGCATTTGGCTCAACTTCTTCCTGTTCGTTATCCTTATATAAGCAAATTGGTTCATTTATATCAACACTGAACTGCGTAGAAGCCGCCAACTCTTGTGCGTCACTATGATCTGATTGGAAAAAATTGTCATTAACACCTTCGAGGTCATCATCAGCCGGGATAAGCTCATACTCAGGAATAGCCTTGATTTCACTCTACATGCAGCCCACCAATCTCTCAATTTGAGGGACGAATAATTTGAATAATAAACTTGTTGGGCTTGTGCCACCAGAATGAATGGCTCATACGTACTCAACTTGGACTTATGCTTGACATCGACAATCTCATATGTTGTGTCATTACGAATAGAGGTCGGATCAAACCAATGACACTTGAAGAGAAATACATTGTTGCATTGTCAAAAAAATTGCAGTTCAATGACTTCTTCAAGAATGCCATAATAATCTATTTCATTTTCATTGTAGGCACTTCCCTTCACACATACGCCGATATTCATCATAGACTTATTTCGTCCATAATCTCTCGTGTGAAATCGGTATCCATTCACAATGTAGCCTGGATAGACACGTACAATCTTCGAGGGCCCATAACTGATCTCTTGTACTCTTGAATCAGGAACAAAACCTTGTTCAACCTATTATTAAAAAAAGGGACAGACAATGACAAATTACAACAACTAAGTATGCATAAGAGCATAACACTTATGCTTCAAAATATTTAGACACTTACTCGAGATCTTAACCAAGTAGGAAAAGACTTCTCCCATTCCTTTTCAACCTGCACGTCAGTCAGACATGGATTCCATTGCAGTATGACCGAGTCAAACTCTCTGCAATGTAAATGTCACACAACCTCTAAGTTCTGCAGTATTGCTCGCAAATGATGTACATCATTAGTGTTGAGAGCTTACTCAATGTAGGGGTCTAGTTCTGCGCAATTCATGAATATGTAGATCTCCGCAGCTACCAACTCTTTGTCTTCGAGTGCGTAAGTAGAAGAATATCCGAACACTCATCCGGGACACTTGAATACAGAGAGTCGGTCAGACACAATAGAATCTCCACCATCATCATTACCTAGAGGTTGAGTGTGTTGGGTTCGTATTTCCGTGTCAAAGTACATCGAACAAAAGTTCGATATCTCTTCAATAAGGTACGCTTGGGTAATGGAGCCCTCAACTTGTGCTTTGTTGCGGACTTTCATCTTAAGATCGTGCATGCACCTACGACAATAGTTCAAATGAATACATATGAAATATAAAAGATCGTCGTAATGTGAATAAATTGAGACATAGGAATATACCTCTCAAACGGATACATCCATCGAAATTGTACTGGTCCTCCGACCCTAGCCTCATATGGCAAATAGATGATCAGGTGCTCCATTGAATCAAAGAATGCTGGAGGAAATATCTTCTCTAATTTGCAGACTATCTGTATTATATTTTGCTCCATATTTTGCAAGTCATGAAGTTTGAGTTCTGATGCAGATAAAATCCTGGAGAATTGACTCAGCTCAGTCATTGCTCCCCATATTTGTTTTAGCAACAACTCACGAAAAGCAATTGACATCAGTCTTTGTATGAAAACATGGCAGTCATGACTCTTCATCCCGTATATTTTCCCCTCGTTGACATTTACACAACGGGCAATATTCGAGACATATCCATCCGAAAATCTCAATTGCTTCAACCATTGCAACACTTCCTTAATCTGTCTGGCCCCAAGCACATATGAAGCTTTAGGTTGCACCACTTTTCCACTAACATGTTGCAGCTCTAGTTCTGGACGTCTGCAAAGTACTTTCAAATCCATTCGTGCCTTGACGTTATCCTTCATTTTGCCTTTGACGTCCATAACTGTGTTGAACACATTATTAAAAGCATTCTTCTCTATATGTATGACGTCTAGGTTATGTCGTATCAAAAGTGTTGACCAATAAGGCAATTCCCAAAAGATGTTTTGCTTCACCCAATTGTGATCCTTCCCAAAGCTGGAGATTTGTCGGGTATTACCAGCCAGTTGTGATATAGTCGGTAAGTTTGGATCCGTCTCGCCATGTTTCCACCAGACACCCGTTCCATATCTACCTCATCCATCACAATTGTATTTTTCATAAAAGAATCCTTTTGCTTTCGGAAAGGATGGTCACTCGGTAGAAACCGACGATGACAATCGAACCAACATGATTTTCCCCCATATTTCAACACGAATGATTTAGAATCCTCCATGCAATAAGGACATGCCAACCTCTCATGTGTGCTCCAGCCAGATAATATGTCGTACGCTGAAAAGTCACTTATTGTCCACATTAATACAGCCTTCAAATTGAAATTCTATTTTCTGGATGCATCATAAGAGAGAACCCCATCTGACCATAACAATTTCAGCTCATCAATCAACGGTCTAAGTTATATGTCTATATTTTTTCCTGGACTTTTTAGACCTGGAATCAGCTATGAAAGCAACAGATTCTCACGCTTCATGCACATGCCCGGCGGAAGGTTGTACGGTGTTAGGAATACTAGCCAACATGAGTAAGATGCCACTGAGCCTCCAAATGGATTGAAACCGTCTGTGCATAAACCCAGCCGCACATTGCGTGGATCCCTTGAGAAGTAAGGATAAGTACGGCTAAAATGAGCCCAAGCTTCACCATCGGCAGGATGACTGATTTCACCAACATCACGACGGACTCTTTCCGCATGCCAAGTCATATGTCTAGCTGTCTTGGGGACATGAACAACTGCTGCAATCTCGATGTGATCGGAAAGTATCGCAATGACTTATATGGAACATGCTTCTGCTTTGACTTGTCTCATCTCTTAGGCTTGAATCTATCATACTTACAAATACAACTTGATGTTTTATCTACATCATCTTTGTAGTATAGCATATAGTGATTCGAACATGCATCAATTTTCATAAAACCAAGTCCCAGATCATTCACCATCTTCTTCGCATGGTAAAAATCATCAGGCAACCTCTCTGATTGAGGAAGCATACTCTTGACGAGTAAGAGAAGCCGATCAAAACAACTCTCGCTCATATGAAATTCAGACTTCAAATTCAGTAGCTGGGACACTGCAGACAACCGTGTATGCTTCTCACAACCATCCCATAATGGCTCATCAGCATCTCGAAGTAACTGATAAAATCTCTGAGTTGTATCATTCGACACTTCTTCATTTGTTTGGTCATCATGAATATTGAACTCCGGACCAACAGCATCGACAACCATGTCTACGTAAGTACTTGTGGAGGCAAAGTTGGCTGGTTCAGACGACTGAATATTCAACTCACCATGAGACGACCATAACTCATAATGGGCAACAAATCATCTCGTATACAAATGATGTTGCACATCCCATGTCGATATCTACTTTCTGTTCTTACAAGCTGAACACAAACATCATATGTTACCCATCAGATCAACTGCTAATGATGAATTACTCAATGTAAACTGAATGAAACTGTCAACTCCGTCTTTAAACTCCTCTGTCACAACTCCATTAACTATTCCACGGTACATCCATGACCGATTCTCATAAGACATTTTTCCTACACAGATTAAATGTCATGTCACGAGTTAAAATCCAACACACTCTCACATCGTTCGAGTAAGTCAAAATGAATAGGTAGGACATATTATTTAGATTATCACTTTTTACCCATCTATGAATATTTGATCGCACTCAGATGACCATTCACTATGTGTTTGTATTATTTACTGAAAATTTCGACAGCATCTCCCCACACCTCTCCGATATACCAAAAATATTTATTGATTAAGATATTTTCTCAAACACTTACTAATAAGTGGTTAAGAAAATATTCTAAATCATAAAGGTATATCAGAGAGGAGTGAGTAGAAGCACCCGAAATTTTCAACAAATAATACAAACACATAGTAAATGACCACCTAACTGCGATCAAACATTCACAGACTGTCCAAAATGGGACAATTCAAGACTTTGAGCTAGATATACACGTTCTCATCATTGAAAATAAGACTCGTGCACATCAATCCCAAAGTCTTGAACAGAAAGGTTCATTGACACGGGCTTAACACGCTCTCGTGAGGTGTGTGCAGTGATAAATTTCTATACATGCATAGATCAAATTAAAAACCCACATAAATATGAAAGGAATATGTAAACAAAATATGTCATGTAAACAAGTGCAATATTAAAATAAATTCACACATACATGTAAATGAATTACATTAATGTAAGAACTATAATACTAATCAAGAAAAAGAATTACAAGTGAAGTATGATTTATGGCCGACATAAACAAACTAACTTAAAGGTAGGCATATGTTCTTATCTCAAAATTATCCATATCTATCTAAAATTATCCATATCGTATCAATTACACTTATTCCTTTCTTACCATGTCTAGATACCAAACCTAACCAGAATTCTCTACATGGTGGACTCTCTCTCTCTCTCTCTATCTCAATAATTAGATTTTTTTATAGGAATAAGAATATAATAATAGAATATGCTAGAAATATTCCTTTATGCGTATTAATTTGTTACATATCAATGTGCTAAAATAACATGGCATGTGAAGATGTAACAAATTTTCTCACATGACAAGAGTTTGTAAATATGTTAGAATCGGATATATTTGGATAAATCACTAATCTGATATGTCATTTTATAAAATCACTAACTTGGTTGATTCACATAAAATAGACAAATACATTATGACAAATTTGACATGTCATTTTATAAGTCTAATTCAAATATTTTGAACCCAATTTAAGTATATTTATAAGTCAACTTAGTTTTTTATGAACTCATTTACAACTCAAATGCAATTGTGCACTTACACTAAATATTTCTTATTGAGATATATATAATCGTTGTTGAGGCTATCGATAATTGGGGTCCCAACATGACCAAATTTAATTTTCACATTAAATATTAGTCCTGACGCAATAAAAGCTCAATTGATATGCCAAAACAACTTGATAAAAAAGATTTGGTAAATGCCAAAATAATAGAGACAAAGTCAGGCAATTACTAATACATGGAGCATATACACATGAAGAAATAAAAAATATGCAGCAAATTAATAATTAAACGCCAGTGGACTGTGGGGGAGGGGGGGACGGATGGGGGGAATGTGGGGGAGGGGGATGGTGGGAGAGGGGGGGGGGGGGGGGGGAGTGGGGGAGGGGGGGGGGGGGAGGGGGGACTGTGGGGGAGGGGGGGTCGCATGTGGGGGAGAGGGGTGGCAGGGATGGGGAAGGGGGTGCAGGGGTTGGGGACGGGAGGGGGAGGAGGGGCGAGATTGGGGACGGGAGGGAGAGGGGGGGCGACAGGGGGGTTGGGACGGGAGGGGGGGGGGGGGCCGATAGGGAGGGGGTGGTAGGGGTGGGGAAGGGAGGGGGAGGGGGTCGCCGAGAGGGGAAAGGGGAGAGGGGAGGCCGGATACATACCCGGCGGCGAAGAACCTCAGCGGCAACGGCGGTACGGAGGCACCGATGGCGAAGCTCGACGGCGGCGGCGGCGCGTGCCGGTCGTGGTGGCCGGCGGTGGCACTGCAGGCGGCGAGCGGCGAGGGGCGCGGCAAGCAGCGAGTGACGAGGCGAGCGGCGAGCGCGCGAGAGAGAGAGAGAGAGAGAGAGAGAGAGAGAGAGAGAGAGAGAGAGAGAGTGTGTGTGTGTGTGGGTTTCGTGGGATGGCGGGGGGAGGGAAATAGCGGGATTACCGACGGCACTTCTGACGGAAATATTTCCGTTGGAATCTCCGTCCGTAATCTCTCATTACCGACGGATCTTTCTGACGAACATATTTCCATCGGAAGTTCCGATTTATGTGCCAACAAACCTTTTTCTGTCGGAATATCCGTCGGCATTTCCAACGGAAATATTCCATCGGTAATGGCGCTTTTTCTTGTAGTGCAGTATAGTAACAATGTAGTACGTCTGAACTAACAGTAGCAATGTAACAGTCAGAGGTCTAGCTAATTCAGAATAGTCAGTCAGGACTGGTGAAAATGCAGACACCGTCAATAGCCCCTGCAGGTATTTTCGGGTGGTTCTCCGCCCCTAGGACTAGATTGGAGCCCCTCGGACACTCTCCGTGCCCTCAGCAATATGCATTCAAGTCAGTAGAGTCACAAGACCCATTTTAGCGTTAGACAGTCATGAACAGTTCAAAACAGTAGGAGCCACACAGCTCAAAGGGTACCAAGAGAGTACTAGATGAATAGACGAGAGAGACGAGATAGTAGAGTGAACATGAATAGATGAGCGAGTAGAATATAGATGAGATCTTATGGTCATTGCACATGAAATGTCGAGTAATGAGCGATAGTAACAGTCACACAACACGCGCGTACGGTGTTGGCAGTCAGGTAGAACTCACTACCCTTTCACTGGCCATGTTACACACAGGTCCAGAGGTCCGACGTGATTCAAGATAAGATAGAGAACAATCTGTTGGGTTCACATTCTATAACATATAAGTCCCAAATGCAACATGTTTTTGCTGATGATCAATGATGAACAAAGTAAACAAGTGAACAATGTGAGTTAAGTTTAGAATTGCAATGCAATAACTTGTCATAATGTGTTGATATGATATTAAGTTTTAAATGACAAGAATGTCTCACTAACTATGTTCATAATCTTAGGTGAGATGTTGAGCAAGAGTTGTACGAAGCACAAAACCAAAATGATGAAGATCTATACATAAAGCAAGCATCTGTCGACAGCAGGCAGTGTCCCTGTCGACAAGCAAACCCAAGCCAGAAGGCAAATCTGTAGAACAGATGAGCCTGTCGACAGCACCCAGTCGCCTGTCGACAGCAACTGCCTTCCAGAAGTCTTGTATGTCCTGCTAGCTTGCGCCTGTCGACAGGAGCACCCAGTGCTGTCGACAGACGGACAGAGTCCTCAAATACGGGAAGTCTTCAAGTTGCCATAGATGGTGTTTCCACAAACCACGACTCTCCATAAGTAAACACCTCTATTTAAGCATCATTTGAGGACAATCACGAACACAAGCAGCCTCCAAGCAAGAACCCTAAGAGTCTTTCAAGAAGAGTCTTGCCCTGCTGCTCTGCTTCTACCTGCTGCCCAGATTCAACAAGAGAAGTCCTTCGTGCAGTGGTGAAGTCTGGACGTCGTGGATTCAAGCCTCTCCATCAACTTCTAATCATCAAGACGAAGCTTGAAGTCTACTCAGACGTTCTTGAGAAAGAGTTTTCAATTGGATTTGATTCTCAACTCTTAAACTCTTCTATGTTTCACTATTGTCCATACGTGTGTGTGTGTGGTGTGTTTCAAGCAGTCCTTGTGCTTGATACACGTGTGAGTGTCGTTCTGATCGTGGCTATACATCAGAGAACACGTGTGTGTGAGTTGTAGTTTCTGAACTAGCTCATAAGCAGATTGTTCTGCATGTGTGTGTGGCCCGTGGATGTAGGATACACGAGTTGTGTACTCCGAACCACGTAAATCATTGTGTCTCGTGGTATGAACGTTTCTACGTTAGATGTTTGGTAGGCACGGCGCATTTACACACGTCTAATCATCTGTTTAATATCTATCATCGATTCACACACATCCACACCAAGTTCAGTCCTTGCCATAACTTCTAGTTATTTGTGTTCTATCAAAAAGAAGGCAACAAGTGTTTTTAACAGACAGTAATCTATTCAACCCCCCCCCCCTTCTAGATTACCATATAGGGAATTCCGCTACACTTCACAATCTAAGGTCGTTTGGCTCTTGCTGATCCCTAGAGGTGTCATAGGTGTTAGGGTACAACCAGCTCGTCGACCATGTGAGAATCCATGGACAGAGGAGACTTACGGAGGCTTTGAACAAAGACTCACTAGTCCGACAGAAGGAGTATCCGACGAAGAGTTCGTCCAAGTCAAGCGAGAGTGTGTATATAGAAACAAGTGCCTGACGTTCTAGAGGAATTCTAGAACAGTGGAGCGTCGATAACGGTACTCCCAAAACATCGCGAGAATCGTAGACAAGTTCATTTAAAATAGGGCAATTAAATATATAATTGAAATCAATTGCTAGATGTACTATGTGACAATTTTCATTCCAAGTTAAGCCATATTGGATGGTTCAAAGTGAGTGCAAGTGTAAGAGAATCATGAAGATGAAATAATCACGTGGATGACTTTTTAATTTACTAATTACATGTCCATGATTAACAATTTTATTTACTGAGTTTAAGACAGTTAACAGGATAAAGGGTTACTGTAGAAAGTAGATCTTGCAGAGATAGGGGGTCTCATGCAAAAAGCCCAGATCGCAACATACCCATATGAGGGTCGCGACGGGGTCAAAGTGGAACGCGACATGGCCTTGCACAGATCGCGACAGGCTTGTCAGTTCAGGCAGGCAGATCATGACGACAAACCCTGTCGCGATAAGATCGCGACGGAAGGTGTTGTCGCGACGGCCCTAAGAATGCGGCCTATCGGGCCGTCACGTTCTCAGGTCCTGTACCTGAGTTCGAGTGGGAAAAGGACAGAGCATGGGTTTGCGGGCCAAATTGTCTGGTTTTGACATAGGGTGCTTCAAAAATTTTGAACAAATTGTACAATGTATGAAAAAATCACGAAACCAGTTCTAAGCCGATCTAGACATGTAAGAGTACTTCCAGTAAATCAGAATTTGAAAACAGACATGGTTTCAATATGGTTTAATCATGATACTTCATAAAGAACATGGAACAGTACATAGATAGGGTAAAAGAATTAATTCACGATGTAGGGTGGATGAAAATTAGGGCTTTCAGGGGAAAAAGAAGCCTAACAATCATCAGTATCTCCAGTAAAAATTGTGGCATGAGAACGAGTATACATGGAGATATGAATTTGACAAGAGGGTTCAGGGTCATGGAGTTTATAGAACTTCATAAATCAATAAGTAAAGATTGGGTGCACAAAAAATCATGAAACGAAAGGGGTTTTGTTCCTGATGCATGGAACAATCTACAGACAAATTTAATTAGATTTTGCTCGTGAGAATGTCTACCTTGACTCGATTTCCTCTTCTAGGGCTAGAACTTGAAGAACGAGAGAGAGAGAGCTTGAGAGAGTCTTCTCCTCATGAGATCTCCTCCTCCTTGGCCTCTCCTCCTGGTCCAACAACCCTTGGCAAGGAGCTAGGGCCGGCCATGGGGATTTAGGAGAGTATTTATGCTTGTTGGGTTGTTATTCCTAATAGGACTCTAACCCCCATTAAATTCTGAATTTACTATTTCTTAACCTCCTTCCAAACTTTCCACTTCCTATTTGAGTTAGGATGGAAGTTAAATTTATGGCCAACCTATTAAGGTATGTTTAGGAATCCAATTCTAACTCAAACTTCTTATTTTAATGCTTTAATACCCTTTTTCTATTTAGGTAATATTTAAGTTACGAATTTAGAGTATTTCCCTATTATTCCTCTTTTAAAAATCCTTATTTTGGCCCAATAAATTTTTATATGGTCCATTTAACAAAGCTCATTATTTATTGGAATTTATCTTATAGGATTTCCCTTTTTAATTAGGGAATAATAGAGTTACAGATTTTTATTACATTTATTACTTGAATTTATTCATGGGCCATGAGAGGTCTGTTGGTCCAATTCCGATAATGGGTAATCATTTCATGATGTTGGAAGTCTCTCCGACATGTTCACTTAATTTATGGGCACGTTATTTTTCCGTGTTAACGGTTTTCCGACTTAGTTCCCTAATTTGGATAATTAGTCACGTTGTGACATACGCTTGGCCGATCGGATTTTTCGTTGCACGAATTTCTTTGTGAAACACTTAGGGATAATATTTGGGGTTGATTTATAATTTTTACAGAATTTTTAGATGTGTGCTTGCACATACGATAGTGGTACGTATGTTTCTATTAGTTTGATTTAAAGAAATTATTATTTCAATTTTTTAAGTATTAAATTTTTCGAGTTGCTACAACAGGAGCGAAAAGCAGCCGAGTTTGTGGCTCTGAAATAGCGAGGACTGACTGTGGCCGAATATGAGGCCCAATTCTCTCGTCTGTCTCGATATGCCACTCACTTGGTTGGGACGGAGAGGATGAAGGCAAAACGCTTTCTGAATGGCTTGAGGCCCCAGTATATCACTCAACTGGCACCAATGGACATTCAAACCTATGCTGATATGATAAAGAAGACTCAACTACTGGAAGACGCCATGGAGATAGCTGAAAGGATAAAAGGAAAGTCAGTGAAGAGAAAGCATGAGTCTGCTACTGGGAGATATCAACTGACCATTAGGAGGAAAAGGCCCAGTGGTGGTTTTATTGAACAAGCCGACAAAAAGCCGAAAGAGTTAGGCAAGCAGTTGGTTGTGGTAACTGAGGAAAGATGCAAGCATTGTGACAAAGCTAGTCACCGGTCCGAACAATGTTGGAGAGCACAAGGGAGATGTCTGTGTTGTGGAAGTCGTGACCACAGGATCTCTGACTACCTAATGATTAAAGAACAAGCCCCACAAGAGAAGTGTCCGAATGGACAAAGGAGGCAAGGCTACTTACAAGCTATTCAAGAACCAGAAGCAGTAGAAGAAGAAGGCATGGTAGAAGGTACTCTTCAAATACTTTCACAACCTGCCTTTGTTTTATTTGATACTGATGCCACACACTCATTTATATCACAAGAGTTCATGGATACTCTATCCACAAAACTAGTACCCTTAGGTCGTGAATTTCCCATCACAACACCTCTTAGGCAAGGAACCAAACTTAGTAAGTATTTCCCCTCTGCTGATGTGAACATTGAAGGGAAGAACATACTAGCCGACCTTATATGCATGCCCATGGATTACTATGAAGTGATTTTAGGAGCTGATTGGTTAACCCAACGCAGGGCTAGTGTGAGCTGTAAGAAGAGTAGGGAGACTTTCAGCGAATAACCAAAATTTGTTTACTCGGGGGCTAAGAACCATAGACATCCATCACTTGTTTTTGCCTTACGAGTCCATAAAATGATAAGGAAAGGGTGTATAAATTTTCTTGTTGATGTGGTCATGGAGAAGGAGGATGTAAATATTAAAGATATCGTTGTGGTTAGCGACTTTTCCGATGTGTTTCTAGAGGAGTTACCAGGAATTCCTCCTGAGAGAGAGGTAAATTCTTGTATCTCCTTAATACCAGGTGTTGCCCTAGTCTCTAAAACACCCTATAGAATGTCACCTACAGAGTTAAAGGAGTTAAAAGAGCAACTGACGGAACTATTAAAGAAAGGATTTATCAGACCAAGTACCTCACCTTGGGGAGCCCCAGTACTATTTGTTAAGAAGAATGACGGATCAATGAGGCTGTGTATTGATTATAGATAAAGCTGAATCAACTCACAATCAAGAACAAGTACCCTCTGCCAAGAATCGATGAACTTTTTTATCAGATTTCTAGAGCTAAATATTTTTCTAAGATCGATCTCAGATCAGGCTACCGTCAATTGAGGATCTCAGAGGAGAACTTACATAAGACAGCCTTCAGAAGCACGTATGGGCATTATGAATTTGTTGTCATGCCTTTTGGACTAATAAATGCCCCTGCAGCTTTTATGCAGCTGATGAATGAAGTGTATCGGCCATACCTGGATAAATTTGTGGTGGTTTTCATTGATGACATATTAATCTATTCCAAAACTTGAGAAGATCATGAGGAACATTTGAGGATAGCCTTGCAACTATTAAGGGACAACCAGCTATATGCTAAATTGAGTAAATGTGAGTTCTGGCTAGAGGAAGTGTCTTTCTGAGGACACTTGATTTCAAAGGAGGGTATTGCAGTCGATCATCTAAGGTCGAAGCAGTGATGAATTGAGAGAGACCCTCTAATGTGACTGAGGTAAGAAGCTTCCTGGGATTAGCAGGATATTACAAAAGATTTATTAAGGATTTCTCCAAAATCGCTATGCCTTTAACCAATTGACTAGAAAGGAAAGTCCTTATGTGTAGACAAAAGATTGTGAAAAGAGTTTCTGTACATTGAAGGAACACCTAACTACAGATCCTATTCTTACCCTACCCATTGAAGGGGGAGGATTCGAGGTGTACACAAACGCATCAGGTATTGGTCTGGGATGTGTCTTAATGCAGGTGGGCAAGGTGATAGCATATGCCTCTAGGCAACTGAAGGTACATGAAGTGAATTACCCTGTTCATGATTTAGAATTAGCAACAGCGGTGTTCGGATTGAAGATTTGGCGACACTATCTATATGGGGAACAATTTAAAGTATACTCGGACCACAAAAGTCTGAAGTATCTCTTTTCCCAAAAAGAGCTTAATATGAGACAGCGGAGATGGTTGGAATACCTAATGGACTTCGACTTTTCCATACAATATCACCCTGGAAAAGCAAATTCTGTGGCAGATGCTCTGAGCAGGAAGCCGGTAGTGTCACTAGCCAACTTGATGGTTGGGGAGTGGCGATTGCTAGAACAGTTTGCCAATCTAGACTTGAATGTGAAGATAGAAAATGACCAGGTAATGATTGCCAACATTAGTATATAGCCAGATCTTCTAACTGAAATCAAAGAACAACAAGACAATGATCCTTTCTTAGTGGGGATTAAGAAGAAGATTGATCAAAGGCCACACTTTTCCATAATCGAGAGTGGCAAACTGGTGTTCAAGAGAAGAACCTGTGTACCAGATAATGAAGAACTCAAAAGGAAGCTAATGACTGAAGCTTACCGATCTAGGTATACAATTCACCCTGGAGCCACTAAGATGTATCAAGATGTGAAAGAACTTATTGGTGGCCAAACATGAAAAGAGAGGTAGCTGAGTTTGTAGCACGCTGTTTAACTTGTCAGTAGGTCAAGGTAAAACATCTTAGGCCAGCAGGTGTGTTACAACCCTTAGACATACCTGAATGGAAATAGGAAAGCATAGAAATGGACTTCATTATGAGATTACCTAAAACCAGAGGAGGACTTGATGCAATATGGGTAATTGTGGACCGATTAACTAAGTCGGCTCACTTCTTGCCTATAAAGAGTAAATGGTCCGTGAATGTGCTTGTTGCATTTTACATTAAGGAGGTGGTTAGATTACATGGAGTTCCCTCATCCATTGTATCTGACAGGGACCCCCAGTTCACATCACATTTTTTACGAGAGTTGCAGACATCACTTGGCACTCAGCTAAATTTCAGCACTGCCTTTCACCCCCAGACAGATGGCCAAACAAAAAGGACAAATCAAATTGTAGAAGATATGCTCCGAGCTTGTGCAATTGATTTTGAAGGATACTGGAGTGAGCAGTTATCTCTGGTCGAATTTGCATATAATAATAGCTATCAAGCAAGCATAAAGATGGCACCTTTCGAGGCATTGTATGGTAGAAATTGCAAATCACCAGTGTGTTGGGAAGAGGCTGGAGAGAGACAATGATTGGGACCAGAGATAGTGCCATACACCACTCAGAAAATCCAGCTCATTCGTGAGCGTCTTAAAATAGCTCAATCCAGATAGAAAAGCTACGCAGACAAGAGGAGAAGGGACTTAGAATTTCAAGTTGGTGACCACGTGTTCTTGAAGGTGTCACCTTCGCGTGGAATCCATAGGTTTGGAATTAAAGGAAAATTGAGCCCTAGATTTATAGGCCCTTTTGAAATCCTAGAAAGGGTTGGAGAAGTAGTTTACCGACTGGCATTACCTCCACAATTGGCAATGGTACACAATGTCTTTCATGTATCTATGCTAAGGAATTATGTCTATGATGCTGAGCATGTGATCGGGTATGAAGGTTTAGTACTGGGGAAGGATATGACTTACGTTGAGAAGCCTGTCAAGATTCTGGATCGAAAGGTACAACAACTACGGAACCGAAGCATACCCATGGTTAAAGTTCAGTGGAACAAGCGAGGCGTGGAGGAAGCTACCTGGGAACCTGAGTCAACAATAAGGTGAAACTACCCCCACTTGTTCGGTAAGATACTATTTCTGATTATGATTATATGAATTTGGGGACCAAATTCTATTTTAGTGGGGGCGGGTGTAACGCCCAAGAAATTTATGGATTTAAAATTTCTATGAAAATAACAAATAAATGAGAATAATAAATATATAAATGTCAGTATTAAACTCCCAAGAAGTGAGATCAACCATTTAGATTTGTTGGGACCAAGACAACTCTTTTTGGGCCAAAGGACAAGACCCAATAACAATAAAACTCCAAAATTCGCAATCATAATTATGCAGAAAATGGGAAAGGATAAATTAGGGCTAAAACAAAAGTAATTAGCCATACAAAGCAATCAAAATTGTACCTATCCATGAGAGGGTGTTTCCTAATGGCTTTGCTACTCCAATTGGGAGGAGAATCCCCAATACATGGAAGGTACCATGCAGAAATCACAACCCACCTTCCTAGTCTCATTAGGACTTGAAATAAACCCTAATCCTACAAGTAATCGTCATAAGACTTTTAGGGGAAGTTTACCATTGTGTTGGGGTCGTGTGGAGGCGAGCTAGAGAAACAGGAGAGGTGGAGAACGGCTAGGAGGACACCATCTTCCCCAACCTTTCTCTGCTGCGACTTGAGTAGAAGACCCTATTAGATCCACTCCAAGGTAGGTGATCTCGAACCAGAACTAAACAAGGCTTGTACCATCTGAAAGAGCATCGAGTCTAGTTTCTTTTGCATAGGTTTTGCCCAATTTTCACCAAGCATGTTGATCGTATTAAGTGTTTTCCATAAGTCATGCAAGTTTAGGGCTTTTCATGATTATGCTATGGTTTACGCAAATCAAGGTCGTTTTGGGTCAAACCAAAACCATGATTCTCTTCTACTTGATGCCCTTAACACTTTTCATGTTTAGAGTTTTGCCTAGAGATAGGTAGATTTCAGGTTGTAGGTCTATCATGAAGGGTTATACCTATTTTTTGTGTTTTCGGGCAAGATCTAAGAACGCGACGTATCCAGACGTCGCGATTCTGTTTGTATGAATGCGACGTACAGGTACGTCACGATTCAAGTATAAGCGACCGGGTTATCCGTCACATTTTTAGGTCTGACCGGTCAACCCTAACACATCAAACTGTGTGTCGCGTGGGTTTCTGGACCCGTCTTGAATGTGACGGCATGTGCCGTCGCGATTTGGTCGTTTCCCGCCCTCTGATTCTGTACAATTTTTATATTCAAATTTTGAAGTCGACTCTTGAACACGACACATCGAAGCATCGCAATTCGAGAGTCATCGCGACGTATCGGTCTGTCACGTTATGTACGCGACAGACAGGATCGTCGTGTTTCTGTTTGGGTAATCAATCTGGCAATCGATTTCTGTCTGAAAGGCGGCCATCTGTCTTGTCATGATTTAAACATGACAGGAAGGTCCGTCGCGATTCTGTGCCTTTACACAGAGTCATGTTTAACTGTGTATAGTTCTTTGAAAAGCGACGTCTGAACCCGTCGCGATTCAAAGGCAGACCCGAGACGGTTCCTTTTGGTTAGTCAGTCAAACATGTGCAGGTCTTGGTCTGTGATCATGTTACTTAGTTGTGCATTGGCCTAAAAGTGACCAACCCATTTGAAAACTATAATGACATGAGTATGATTCTAATGCACAATATGAAGTGATTGATCTTATGTTCATTTGATTATCATCTTGTGATCTAGCTTGATATAAAACTTGTCATAATATAAGTTGTGTTATGAATCTATGGAGGATACATGTTAGAATGGACTTGCTTAGTTTAAAGCTTTCCTATTATGTTACTTGCTTGTTGCATGTGGACTTCCCTTATTTACATGTTTTTTGAGGTTTTCCATATTTTGTTCATCATTTGCAGCATGGTTAGGAAAGTTTCGTGTCACGACACTTACACATTTGCACGATTAGGCACACCATTCTTGGGGAATTGGAAACTCTTAGCCAGTCATTCCGTATTGGCGGACCAACGACCTTTTCCCTAAGACCTCCATAAGTCTCCGTACTCTGTGGATTCACTCATAGAGACCGAGCTGATTGTACCATGAAGTACCCTGGAGATAGAGAGCACTTGTACCGTGTACGATGTATCATTAGCCATCCTCTTGTCAGACACTAAAGATTATGAAACATAAGATAAGTTGTTATGTTGTCCAAATAATCTTTTGAGCTATTGTCATACCTTGAACTCTATGAATGATCATGTCCTTATTACTATGAGCTTGTTATTAGAAATTTGTGGCCATAATATGTATATGTTTGATCGGCACAACATGGGACTTCGGTCTATTTGACTAATGCCTGTGCAATAAGGGCCCTGTCTGGTCTTGGGGAAGTGGTGCTTGGCATGTCACTGGTATGTGTGCAAGATTTGTGTGAATCTGCCTTCGTTTAATATGATATATTTGATCATGTGAATGTGTGAAATCCGTGTGAATATGGCCAAATCCTTGTGATATGATATTATTCTTGAATTACCTGTCCAAAGCATATGAAGGACGGTGTTTGCTTCGTTATGATATCCGTTGTATTCAGCCATTTGACTTGTTAGATATGCATGCATGTATAGTCATCATGTTCTTGTTAAGATCATGCTTAAATAATATGCTAATCGTGTATATTAGTGCCCACACATTGAGATGTAAATCCTACTGGGATAGTTTGCTCACCCTATCATCCTATATATTTCAAGTAGTGATGAGGACTTCGTGGACACTTATGGGGCAGGGCATGAGTGAAGAGCACCCGTCATATGTGAAGCCAAAATACTAGGAATAGATTTTTAAGTAGTATATGTAATGATGCTTTCTAGGTTTCTGTACACATTTCCTTCACGTAAAAAGGGACTGCACGGAGGCTATAAAAGCTCTGATCTCTGTTTTGAAGCCAAGGAGCGCCCAAGAGAGCCTGCGAGCCTCCAGCCTTCTAGAAATTACATCCAAAGGGACGTGGTGATCAAGGCCAAGCTGTGATGTGCTGAAAAGGAGAGCAGGTCGAGCAGAAGAGAAGCGTAAGAAGAAGAAGAAGAACTACTGGCAATTCAGATGCCACTAGAGCAAAGCATCGGGAATTGAAGAGGATCTCCATCGAATTCCTTCAAGGCTCTTCAATTCAAGTTTCTGCAAGACTTCTTCATTGAGGAACATCCAACCCATATCTATTTCACTTATTTCTTGGAGTGTTCATCTCACTTTCATCTGTGAGATCTGTACATGAAGTTTTGTGCAGATTTCTGTGTACGATTGAGTCTGTGAATCAGATCATTGTTAGAGGATCTGATCTCTTATGTTTTTGATCTAGCTTTGGTTGAGTCGTCATGCTCAGTTTGTGAGTCATTGTACTCACTATGTGTTGTGAGCCGTCACGCTCTGGTTGGTGAGTTGTCGCACTCATTGTGTGGTTGAGTCGTCGTGCACCAGTTGTGTTTGAGCCTTCGTGCTCAGTTTGTGATTCGTCACACTTACGGTTGTGTGTTGAGCCGTCGTGCTCAGTTTGGAGTCGTCGTGCTCCAGTGTGTGTTGTACTCGGGTTTGAGTAGTGAAGCCTCACTGTGTGAGGGGTGGATGTAGGAATCACTTGTGTGATTTCCGAACTACCTAAAAATCCTTTGTGTAGCGGTTTGATCTATTTTTATGCGCTAGATGCTTGCATAGGATTTCTCTTTCACACTCTCACTCTTATTGCTTCACACATCATATACACACATTCACTCATCAAATCAGTCAGATAGTTTGTTTGAATGGATTTCTAATTTAAAGGGATTTTGAATTGCGTAAGCTTCCGCATTAATTAGTGATAGATCTATTCAACCCCCCTTCTAGATCTGTTCATACTCTGAATTCGATCCTACAATTAGTATCAGAGCTAACATCTAATTTTGATCTGATTTGATTGCTTCTATTTGATCTGTGTGTTATATCTGCTGGACTGTCTTCTTGCTCATTCATTGTTTCTTACCTTGATCCATAGACTCTCGAGGTGCATGATTATAGATCTAATTTTCTGTTGCACTGATTCACTGTGCTTAGATCTAATAGTCTTTTGAGTTGATCTAGTGTAATGGCACATTACTTTAACTTGCATGAATTTCCTATTGTAATCTCTAAGAAATCACCAAGTTCATCACCATCTTCTAAAATGTAGGAATCTTTAGAGAAGAAGAAGAGAAGAGAAGGAAGACAAATGAACAAATGCTTAATGGCTAAGGAAAGCTCCACTGGTTCGGTAAATTCCAACAATTCTCTCAACTCATGTTCTGATAGTGATAATGAGGAATTGTCTTATGATGATTTGATGGAATGCTATGAACATGTGTGTAAACAATTTAAAAAGCTTAAATCTCAAAACAAAAGGCTGAAGGATAAATTAGAGGTAAATGAGATGAAAATTGTTAATGTTCAAGCTTTCTATGAAGAGAATGAAGACTTGAAAAATGAAGTTGAAAAGTAAATTCTGATAAAGAGAATTTGGAAGATGAAGTCAAAATCTGTGAAAATAAAATGAATGAACTAAAGGAAAACCTTGAACTATTGAGATCTAAAGTCATTAATCTGGAAAATAAAAATGAAGAATTGATTGACCTCAATCAGAACTTCAAATTTGATAATGATCAATTAAACAAACAGATTTCAAATATGGCTCATGATCATCAAATCAATGAGAAATGCAAACAACTTGTTAAAGAAAATCATCATCTGAAAAAGAAGATTGAATGTATGTTGCATGACAAACCATTAGACAATGATTGTAGCAATTTCAGTAACAAAATTGTTGATTTGGAAAAATAAATTACACAATTTGACAATGAAAAGAACAAGATGAAAAATGATTTGGATGCTATGCTGAACAAATTTCAACATTCAGAAAAAGAAGTTGTTGCATTAAAAGCTGAAAAATAGAAGCTTCAAAATAAACTTATGATTGCTGCAAACATAGGTCTTGCTTCTGTGAAAAATAAGGAAAATGAAAAGAAAACTAAAATAATATTTGTTAAAGCTGCTGCGAACAAAGAACTCTGATATCTCTAATGAAAAATCAGTGAAAGTTCATGTTCAGAAAAATGGCAAAAATGCTGCTAAGAAGAAGAATCATATTTCTATGAGAAACCAAAAAAACAAAAATCATTGTACAGGATTCCTTTACCTTCTTCACAAGTCAGAACAGCTCCAAAGAAAGTTCAACAGTCACATCATGCTAGGAGCTACCAAAAGGTAAAGCCTCATCCATCTTCCTTCAGTACTACTCCTCAAAGGAAAAGGGGGCACTCATGCCATGGTAAGCAACAGGTAAGAAATTATCTTATTTACTTTAATTGCAATAAACCTGGTAATCTTGCCAAATATTACTAGAATAAAAATAAAAATATTCATAAACATTGCAAATCAGTCCAATGTGTTCATTGTCATAGAATTGGTCATATCTTTAGGGACTGTTGGTACAGAGATTATCTTTTTGTGCATGCTCCCAAGCCTCATGCGCATACACATGTTCATGTACATAGGAATAAAATTCATGTTCATGCTAAAAACACTCAAAAATTCCATGTACATAAGAATAGAACTACTGCACAAAATAAGTCATCTGCTTTCCATATCAAAAATAAAAAAAAATAGAAAATTTCTTGAAAACATAGATGCATTGAACAAGACAAAAAGAAAATCTGGAACTTATGCTCCTCATAGTTCTATCAATGAAAGAAATGTATCTATACCAAAAATAAAATCATTTTGGATTCAAAAATCATTGTTGCATTCTAACATTGATTTCATTGCAGGACCCAAGCAAGTGTGGGTCCCAAAGGTAGCTTGATCAGCAAGCTAATGAGCCTTGCAGCCATACTTTGTAAATGGATTCAAGACATTGGTTGTGCAAGGCAAGAAATGATTGGAGAACACAGGTAAAATCTCTGAAAAAGAAATGAAGACTATTCAGGTAAAATCTTATATCATTTGAGAATTAAATTGCTTGAGTTAGAATAACTTTTTAGATTTTAATCTGAACAATGAAGAGTGTGTTTTGTTACTGCCCCCAACAATAATTCATCTTATCAACGGGTATCATGAGTGTATCAAGTTGCTTGTATAAATTTACCCATGATTTGTAGTCCATGTTACCTCCCTGTGACTTTTTGGTATATCAAATGGTAAAATGTGAAAGAACAAGTTATGTTTATCTGAAAACTATCATTATGCGTGAGTAAAATACTCCGCCAAGTACCAAAAGTCATGTTATGCATAAAGCTAATTGTATGCATAATCATGTGTGAATTGATTGCAAATAAAATCTTTGAGTCTTTCAAATAAAAAGTTTTCTTGCTCTTACAAAAAATTCTCAATTCTCACATTGCATTGATATTCTTGGTATATCAAATAGTAATTTGAAGAAAGGCAAGTCATGCTTGTCTGAACACTTTCACTATGCATAAGTATATATCTCCGCCAAGTATCAAGAGCCTCTTTATGCAATTGTTGAGGGGGAGTTTTGTCTTTCAATAAAATATTCTTGTTGATTTTACTCTCACTTCACTGTCTTTTTCCTTCTTCATATTTTCATGTTCACCTTGAAAGGGGGAGCTACATAAAAGGGGGAGTCATTTGATATCAGAAATTGTGCTCTTTGTCAATTTCTTCTCTTATATAGTATTAGAATTCTTGACACTGGTTGTCAATCTTGAGCCCCAAATTATCAGAATTTTTGAGTCTCGGTGCTATTTTAATATGAGAGACTTAATACATTTAAAACAAACTAATTGTGCATTTAGTTTACTCTCAAAGATTCACTTTCATATCAAAGTTGTGCTATCTTAATACTGAATGTCTTTAAAATAATTTACAAAATATTTATAGGCACATAAGTGGCATTAATATTTAACATATGCAAGCTTAAGCTTTACTTTTACCACATGTTAAGAATAACTTCTCTACATTCATATCCATGACTTTTCTGGTCAAAGCAAACAAAATCCTGCAGAACATTAAAAGAAAATGAACAACAATCTGGAAAGATACAAACAGAGTAATACAAATTCTTGAACCACTGAGTAACCGGGCCATTTCACCTAAAACGTGGTCTGTTTCATGTCAAAAAGTGGAAAACAAAATTTTCAACTCTGCATAAGATAATGAAAGTTAAACCACTGAATAATCAGGAGGTCTTGCATCTGGTAAATGTGATCTCTTGCATTGAAAAATGTGATTTAACTAATTTATTCTTGTATTCTTTCCCAACTAAAAATGAAAGGAAATTTAAATTAACAGGATAGAAAAGCTTAAGACCTTACTAAAGTTCATGTATACTGAGTTTAGACTTGTTATTCTACATTGTGTTACATTTAAAGCATCTAATTTCCTTGTTGAATACTTCTGTTCACTCATATAGGTCACTTTCATTCACATTTGCATCATTATTTTAACTACATTCAGATTATTATATTTTGTTATATTTTGTGTTGAGTGTGTCTTTTTTATTAAACTTTGATGCACAATCACAAAACACTATACACTCTCTCTCATATGTCCATATCACTTTGTCTCATTTATTTTGATCATTTCTGAACATTTTTTTTACCACTTCATTTCCTGAACTCCTACCTTCTTAGCTTTCATGTCTCTCTTTTTGATGCTGTCAAAAAAGGGGATAAAATAAAATTGGTTTGATGCCATTAGTATGAATTAGGGGAGAAATATTGGGGGAGAAATATGGAGAATTTGGTACATTGGTATGAGAAATTGGAGAAAGTACAGGTTGTGAGAGAAACTATAGTCAGGGGAAGTATGAAGAGACCCATATTTGAGTATTTGTTTTGGCATCATCAAAAAGGGGGGAGAATGTTGTGTTAAGTGTGTTTTGGAATTTCTTAATGATGATTTTTTTATGATGACCAATAAATAACACTCATACTTTGATCTTGATGATGACATATTAAACATATTGAATATATTACAATAATGCTCAAACAACATGTTCTTGATACTTAATATCTCATATCCTACTTTTTATGACATGTTTTGATGGTCTACTCTTCATTTGTACAGGTTTACAAAGTTTTTGTAAAAGTAGGTCGACTCTAGTTGACTGACAGGTCGACTCTACAAGACTGTCTAGCAAACTCCTGAAGAAAAAGTCACAACAGTGTCAACTCCATTTGATAGACAGATCGACAAACATAATCTGTTCAACAAGTTTCTGAAGAGCAAATGTCAGTAGTGTCGACTCTATTTGAAGATGAGGTTGACACTAGCATCCATCCAGTGAACCTGATTTAGTGGAATTCACAGCAGGTCGACTCTAGTGGAAAGTCAGGTCGACACTAGTTGCAAGTAAGGTCGGCTCTAGTTCAAGATTAGGTTGACTCTAGTTTTGGCAGAACCAAGTTCAGTAGTACCTGTCGACAGCACTGGTTCATTTGTCGACAGCCTAGATGAACCTTTAAGATCATGGTTCTGGATAGAAGATCTACATCAGTAGATGTCGACAGTTGTTGTGCATCTGTCGACAACCGCAGATCCAGCTCGTGTGCTCAGCCAACTTCTGAAGAAAAAGTTCCATTAGTGTCAACACTAAGTGTCTGTCCGGTCGACACTAGTGTTCTGACAGTAATCCCTTAATTGATGATTTCTCAGTAGGTCGACTCTCTTGAAGAATGAGGTCGACTCTATCTTTCTATGCAAACCCAGAATTGTGCAGAGAATGAATCTGATGGATGTGATTTCATTCTGAGGTCCTTATGGGAGATGCTATAATTACTAAATTGCCCTTTCATCCAAGTGGCAATATGATGAAGACCTTTTGGACACGTGACAGCCCAGGATGCTTTCTAGGTTTCTGTACACATGCCCTTCATGTAAAAAGGGATTGCACAGAGGCTATAAAAGCTCTGATCTCTGTTCTGAAACCAAGGAGCGCCCAAGAGAGCCTGCGAGCCTAAAGCCTTCTAGCAATTACATCCAAAGGTACGTGGTGATCAAGGCCAACCTGTAATGTGCTGAAAAGGAGAGCAGATTGAGTAGAAGAGAAGCAGAAAAAGAAGAAGTACTGGCAATTCAGATGCCACTGGTGCAGAGCATCGAGAATTGAAGAGGATCTCCATCGAATTCCTTCAAAGCTCTTCAATTTAAGCTTCTACAAGACTTCTTCACCGAGGAACATCCAACCCATATCTATTTCACTTATTTCTTGGAGTGTTCATCTCACTTTCGTCTGTGAGATCTATACATGAAGTTCTGTACAGATTTCTGTGTACGATTGAGTCTATGAATCAGATCATTGCTAGAGGATCTGATCTCTTATGTTTTTTATCTAGCTTTAGTTGATCCGTCGTGCTCAGTTTGTGAGTCGTTGTACTCACTGTGTGTTGTGAGCCGCCACACTCTGGTTGGTGAGTCGTCGCACTCACTGTGTGGTTGAGCCGTCGTGCTCAGTTTGGAGTTGTCGTGCTCCAGTTGTGTTTGAGCCATCGTGCTCAGTTTGTGAGTCGTCGCACTCACGGTTGTGTGTTGAGCCATCGTGCTCAGTTTGGAGTCATCGTGCTCCAGTGTGTGTTGTACTCGAGTTTGAGTAGTGAAGCCTCACTATGTGAGGGGTGGATGTAGGAATCACTGGTGTGATTTTCGAATCACCTAAAAAATTTTTGTGCAGTGGTTTGATTTATTTTTCTGTGCTAGATGCTTGCATAGGATTTAGCTTTCACACTCTCACTCTTATTGCTTCACACATCATATACACACATTCACACATTCACTCATCAAATCAGTCAGATAGTTTGTTTGAATGGATTTCTAATTTGAAGGGATTTTGAATTGCTTAAGCTTCTGCATTAATTAATGATAGATCTATTCAACCCCCCCCCCCCTTCTAGATCTGTTCATACTCTGAATTCGATCCTACACCAGTGAGTTGCTTCTAAGCTCGTGAAAGAAGCACCTTGCTGAGGTGAAACAGTAGGCTGCCTCCTATTCACCCCCCTCTAGGTTAGACTTGCTGCCCTATCAAGAGCGCCAACAGAATAGAGAGTGGAGAATCATACCTATTATCGCGTCTTTTACAAATGACGCATTATAGCTACGCCAAAGAGATCTGATGCGTCACCCCCGTGACACCGACTTAAAGAAAACAAATAAAACAAAGGAAGGTAGATAGAAATATAGTAGCGCAGACGAGGTTGGAATTGGAGGTCCCACCGTGATCGCCAAAAGGTATAGTCACGGGGATGTGCGCCCCCTCAGATATAAAATCAAAACATGCTAAATATGAAAAATAGAAGGGTGATAGCCAACAAATAGATTATCTTTAATTAATGAAATGAAAGATGAGCTAATCTATCTAGAAAGGGAGTTGAAAAGGCCACTTACCTTTGTCATGTAGGCAAGAGACGATGCAATACAAACGTTAACACATCTGCGCAATTCGACATGGTACTGTGGTCGCGTCTGGAAGCCTTGACGCCTTCTCAGTAGGGAGCGGGAGTGGATGGAGGACCTCCTTCCTGTTGACCAAGTTGCAAGCCCAGAGGGGGGGTGAATGGATTGCTAAAAATTCTTCTTAAAAAAATTCTTGTTAAGATTACTTAGACAAGAGACACTAAACTCAAATGTTAAAGTTAGTATGTAATGGAGACAAAATAAAACAATCATAAGAATAGAAAAAAATTATCCTGGTTCGGATCTCCTATCACAAGAAGTCCTACGTCTAGTCCCCAAACAACAACTTGAGATTCCACTAACCAATGGTACAATCCCTCTTATGGACACTTACACATCCAGCCGCAGCTGGCCTTCTCTTCACTACACGAAGAGGCACTACACCACCTGATACACAGGTCTTCCTTCTTATAAAGGGAACAAACACCCACTCCACAGCGAGTCTTCTCTTCACAGACGAAGAGAAGCACTCAAGAAGAGTTGAGGAGATGATAGCCCCTAGACCAAGCTTATAGCAAGTGCTTGATCTGAGGCGGAATCTGAGAGACAAAATGATCACACAGAAAAAATGGTCTCTCAAATCTACAATAAACTTTCAAAAACTAAAAGACAGTTGTTGTGTGAAGAGCTAAGAGCTGGAAGCTATCTTTGAATGAAAGAGCGAGCTCTTCTTTCTTTTACTCAAGGTGTCAAAGTTTTCTCTAAAAGTTCTTATTCATGGAGTCAATAGTCTTCTATTTATCTTCTCTTGATGAAGTATCCGTTGAAGTGCCCGTTGTCTCTCATCTTCTAGCACGTTAGATGTGTCTGGTTCATAGTAAGAATCCGAAAAACCTGCAGCCATTAAATGCTGGGATAGACACATACAGAGAGACAGATTATCTGGATAGCTTCTTACTTCTGTCAACGTGACAGGTCCAACGTTGTAGCGTGTGTGACTACCGAAACCTGCACACAATAAATACTAAAGCATAGACACCTTAACTGTGTCTAAACTGTCAGTCAACGTCAGTGGCCATACTTTAGAAAGATATACCAAAGAGGAAATTCCATTCTATCAACCTTTAAAGTTCTACTTTACATGACATAAGTATGGTAAACAGAAGAGATGTTGTGCAGAGATATTTTATCCAAAATAATAAATGTTTGAGTGCACAGGATACACAAATGTTCGCAGGAAAATTTGAACTGCATAGAGATTTGAAAATATATTTGAATATCACGAGAGATAAAATATAATCAAGACTAACTAGAATAATATCCATTAACTGTCTAAAGGATAATCATTGTAAGAGCAGAGTTGATGTAAAAAGATAGTCTATGTAAATGACAGTTGATGTTCAGACAAAACTGATGTTCAAGTGAAGTCGATGTGAGTGTAATCGTTGTTCAAGTGAAATCGATGTTTTAAAGAAGTCGATGTTCTAATGAAATCGTTGTTTTAAGAAAATCGATGTTTAAGTGAAATCGATGTTTCAAAGATGTAGTCGTTGTTTAAATGAAATCGATATAATAACAAAACAGTAATCATTGTGAACTTATAACAATAGTCGATGTAGACTTAGGCAAATCAAATGTAATTGACTTTTAAATAAAAATGAGTATAAGTAACTTACTGACTTTGTTCTATTTGAACCTGTTGTCAAGCTTCAGAAAATAGTGTTAGTCAATAATTTCCAGAGTTTTGTTAATCACCAAAAATAAAAGTAATATGTAAATATTTATATGGAGATGGACTAATCATCAATCTCCCCCTTTTTGATGATGACAAAACATTACAAAATATATATACGAAATGACTGAAATAAATTTGCGGCAAATTTCTAAAGTGTGTATTTCAGATAGTTTTCTCTCCCTTTTTGTCATTAAGCAAAAATGATTAATTTAAGAAGATAATGTCAAAAAGAAGAGACAAAAGAGAAATAGGAGCCAAAATAGCAAATTGTATTCATTAGTGAGGGTCAGAGATGTAGAAGGCAAGAGATAGAAGAGAAGCATGGCGAGTGATAATCAGCCAAGCTTGGAGTTCCTGCTCTTCAAAAAAATTCTTAAAAACACCCCAGCTAATGTTATATGAAGGCCCCATCACTGGACTGAGTCTATTAATGTGAACCTGTCTCTGATCTTCAATAAACAAGTTGTATTCAGAATCAAAGCTGGCATGCTGGAGAAACTTATCTATAGAGTGCAGATTATGAGCAACCAAATCCTTCTTCAAAGCAACAAAGACCTTGTATTGTTCAACCCAAACTGAGTAGGGAACTGACACCAGGTCGATGGAGTTGAGAGCCAAGAATTTCTCAGGAGAAAGAGAAGGTTTATCTGCCCAGATGAGAGATGTATTGAGCTGATCCAACTAGAGAGCAGCCTGATGATACGCTTTTCTCCGATCAGTAGGGAAAAACCTTTCTGATTCTGCTAGTATAGGAGCTAGGACTGAAGATTTGATGTAACGCCGGTGATATTCTCTGAACATAAAATAATGGAATGCTAAGGGGGCTCCTTTTTGAAAAAAAAAATTCTAGCTTTGACTCTAGCAAATCTCTCAAAAATGACTGGACCAATATCAGAGTCCATGAGTAGAGAGTGAAACTGAGGGAGTAGTTTGAAGTCAGGCATCTTGAAGGCAGCAAAATCAACCCGAAGAGCTGTATTAAGAGGGCTCTGAGTTCGGAGCTCATTGACTGCATACCGAAATTGGGCAAGTTGAACTTCAGGGAGACCATGGACATGGCAGTAATCATTGTACATCTGGAAGTGCCTGATCAATTTGATTTCCTACTGAATAAATGGGCCCCAAGAAGAGGTATGCTGACTAACAAACCACTCCGACAGAGAAAGAGTATGATCTGAAGGAGGGAATCTATGATCCCTTGAATTCTCAAACTGTCTGTAGAGGGCTCTATGGGATTTGGCCCACTGATCCTCAATCTTAGAGTCAGCCAAAGAAAGGATTTTATTTTGGTCAGGTTTGAGTACAAAAGAGACAAGAAAGATAAGAGTGAGATATTATGAAAGATTGAGATAGGGGAGGCCAAAAATTGCAGCAAAAGTACATTTTTGAAGGTATTCAGAATAAAGGGATTTTCGTCTGTGGACTACTGAGAGAGAGTACCACAGAGGAGGAAATAGAGCTTGAGAAGAGGAGGATACAAGCTCTTTGGAGAGTTTCCTTTTCTTGGAGGCAGGACTGGGGGAAGGCTGAGAATTAGTCATGTGGATATGAGAGGAAACAAATAGAATTGTTTTGAGAATAGCTTCTTCAAATTCATCCTTAATGTCAGTGACAGTATGGCCAATGGTGCTAGCTTTCTCATGAATGAGAGTGATGAAGGATGGTGGAGTAAGAGGGTGAAGAGAGGAGAAAGATGAAGTTGGAGGAGGTTGAGTAGAAGGTTCAGTAGAGGAAGGACCAGAGGAAGAGGAGGGACCAGATGAGGAGGCTGGAGGTGCCTCAAAAGGAGGAGGAGGAATAGAGAAAGGAGGAGTAGGTGAAGTGGAGGGTTCAGCAAAGAAGGGAGTAGGAGAAGAAACATGCTTGGGAAGAGGTTTCTTGGAGGGTTCAGGAGCAGGTGGAGTAGTGAATGAAGCAATAGGGGAGGAAGGTGTTGGAGTCTATAGGACTGTAGGAGGATCAGAAGGCCCGGAGTCCTTTATAGAATCAGTCGGCCCTAGTGGCACAACAACTTCCTCTACATGCTCAGAAGGCTTGGATGGCCTAGCCACTGCTTCTTTTTGCTCAAATGGCCCCGATGCAGCAGAAAAGGAAGGTAGGTGATGTCTCACAAATTGGTTGAGATCAGTCACCATGTTCATTAAACTCCCCAAATCATTTCTGATATCATGAAGTTCAGATCTGACTGCACAAATCTCTTTGGCTTGAGAGCTCTTGCTAAGAAAGATGGATGTCACATCAGCCTGAAGAGAACACAGAAGCTCTCCTTGAGCATTCAACTGCGCAATAACAAGGTTCAGATGAATACAGATCTCCTTCTTCCTGGATTTTTTGTGAGCTCTACTGGTGAGTCTGGGAACACTGCCAGCTACACCCTTACCTTTCCTTCCAACACCAATAGCTGGCTCATCATGCACAGCTATAGAAACAATTTGCTGGTGAGTATGAACATCATCATCATCCGAATCTGAAGCATCTTCCACCAACCCTTCTTGAAAAGGATCTACAACAGGCTCCCTCTGAGTAGGAGCATCTTCCAAAGGGACTTCTTCTGATTGACTTTAAGGCTCACCAACTGGAGCCAATTCATCATGCACTTCTTCAATTGGAGCTTCTACATGCTCCCCCTCAGTATGAGCAATCTCTTCTTCATCATGGCTGGCAAAAGTCTCTTGAGCAATAGGAGGCTCAAGGATAGGGGCAGGTACATCACCTTCAGCTGACTGCCTAACGGGCTCAATATGTTCAAGGGCAATGTCTGCAATCCTCCGTTCAGTAGATGCCATCGATTCATCATTCCTAACTGCCGACTCAACCTCTTGAGCAGATGGAGCTTTAGTGTTGTTTGCAATAATGGCTTCTCCTTCAGCCATGGATGTTTTCGACCAAACATTAGCAGTCAGAGAGAAACCGCTCTTCTTCAGGTTCCTGGTGCGAATGGGCTGTCCCATCTTTTCCATCAGCTCACCTTCCAAAACAACTTCAAAGTATCTGAAAATTCTTGTAAGCAAATGAGCATACGGAAGGGAGACTACAAGCTTGTTCTTCTTGTCCCAAATTTGTTCAGTGGCAGACTTCATCTTCTCAATAATAATCTGTGCCATATTTACGTCATGTTTCTATATAGCCCAAAACATGACATCGACATCTCCCTTTGTGCATGAAGAAAAGGTGGCACTGCGATGTACTAAAATTTGACAAACAATGAAATGCAGTAGCCTATTAAAAGCATTAAACTGATTAATGTCTAACTTGTCGTCCCTCAGCTTGTACTCTATTCCAATAATCCCTAGGCCTTTGGCATGAGTATCTATGGAGTTGACCAAACTGTTGCCTATCTTAGAAACACCAAACAAGGTCTCCAACAAATCATGGGTGATATGAATGGGCTTACCTTTAACAAGGGAGGTAAGAGACCCATCTTCTTCAGACTTAAGACATGTATAGTAAGCCTTGGCTAAATGCAGATAACTGGGCTTAGAAACCGTACACATCTCTGTCCATTTGATCCTCTGAAGGGCTTCGATCAACTGACCATCCCATACTTCTCCAAATCTGCCAAATCTACTGCCTTGTTCCCACAAATCTTGATCTTCACAGTTTGAAATCTCTCGAGCTGCTCTGCGGTGAGAAACTCGACGTTGTAGCCACCCAAAACATTGGAACTCCCGGAAGCGGCCATGGAAAGATTTGAGAGAAGATTCTAAAGGATCGTGGAAAGAGGAGGAGTAAAACCCCTCAAGAAATTTAGCGGGAAGATTCGAATCCTTCGAGAAAGGGAAAGAGGCATTTTGGAGTCGATGAGGGTTTCGCAGACCTCAGAGTCAAAAGGGCACGAAGAGAGAGAGAGAGAATCGGTGAGGGATGAGTTGCCTTCGTAGCAGATAAAGATAAAGTGACTATTGAAAAAGTGGAGCATTAATTGCATAAGACGACAAAATAGAGAGAGAGATGATAGTGCAAAGGTGGAAAGCAAATAGATTTGTTTAAGTAAAGAGGGGAGAGATAAAATTTGTTCTAAAATAGATTATTTTATTTCAGTTATGCACAGATAAATCTATTACAAATTGCACATGCCTAATTCCCGTTGCAGAGAAGTAAATCTCTCTTTAGGTAAGGCTTTTGTAAATATATCTGCTAACTGATTTTGAGTATCTATAAAAGAAATTTTTATATTACTATTTGCTACACGATCTCGAATAAAATGATATCTAACCTCAATATACTTTGTTCTCGAGTGCTGCACAGAATTTTTGGTGAGATTTATAGCACTGGTGTTGTCACATAGAAGTGGAATGGTCTTGATGTGTAGTCCATAGTCTTCAAGTTGTTGTTTGATCCATAGGAGTTGTGTGCAACAGCTCCCAACGGCTACATATTCAGCTTCAGCTATTGATAGAGCTACTGAGTTTTGTTTCTTTGAAGACCATGATTGATGACCAAACTCTCTCCATATAAATTCATTCACTTACTTATATATTAATTTTGATGATTAACAAAACATTACTAATGAATTACTTGAGCATTGAGGATAGGAAATAAAAGTAAAAGAAAGTTCAAGACAATCAGGTAAAGTCATTACATCGACTTCTTCATACTTCACACTTCATAACGACTTCTATTGATAATCAGAACGATTCCTTTATAAGTTCATTTCAATAGTCATCTTAACAATTTCACAAGTATTATGATTGATTTCCTTTCTGACCGAAAAGTCGTGATGTTTCAAAACAAATCGATACCGTAACGATTTCTTAAAGATCTCATAACGATTTTATAAGACATCGCAACGATTTCTTCTGAAAGTGTAACGACTTTCTAGCCGTAACGATTTCTTTAGTTCTCGTAACGATTTCTTTAGAAGTCACAACGACTTTCTAGCAGTAACGATTTCTTTAGTTCTCGTAACGATTTCTTGAGAAGTCACAACGACTTTCTAGCCGTAACGATTTCTTTAGTTCTCGTAACGATTTCTTTGGAATTCACAATGACTTTCTAGCCGTAACGATTTCTTTAGTTCTCGTAACGATTTCTTTGGAATTCACAACGACTTTCTAGCCGTAATGATTTCTTAAGTTCTCATAACGATTTCTTTGGAATTCACAACGACTCTCTAGCCGTAACGACTTCTTCAGTTCTCGTAACGATTTCTTTAGACCTCGTAACGATTTGCTTGTGGAAACGATTTCTTTAGAACTCAGAACGATTTGCTTGGTACAACGATTTGTTAAGAGTTTCATATCGATTTCTTTGATGATTATAACGACTTGCTTATCAGAAACAATTTGATAAGTAATCACATCGATGTCTGTAACACTCATAACGACTTCTGTATTACTCACAACGATTTCTGTGTTGTCATAACGATTTCATAAGTCATAAAGGCATCGGGCTTGTTCATATCGATTTCATTTGATATATCAGTATAATACTCCTTAATATACGTTGAATAGTCAAAGTCGTATCTCGTCTGTTTGACTGCTACACATTCAATGCTCTCTGAACGTATCTCTCATGCATGCAGAAAATATCGTCCACTTTTATACTACTATGTCTACGTCCTTTTTTAGACAAAAGGAGCTTTGCTATATATTGCAATATCTGTTCAAACTGCAACTAACAATCGACGACAGCCCTAGCTGTCTCCTATTTATTGTTGACGTGCTTGCAGATACCTGACAAGATCTATCTGTACAACGTTGGACACAAGATAAAAGATATTAAAATGTTTCTCTGGCGTGTACTAAAGGATAAGAGACTGAAGATTAGAAGCTTCCTTGCAGACCAGTCTAACGTTCACCGGGACAAGAGACAACGGATCTTTAACGTTCAAATTTCAAGCAGAAGCTTAAATACAAGACTCAAGACTGAGAAGAAGGCACCTTTTCGAAGCAATATCATTCTGAAAGAAAGCATCGCCAATCCTTCAAGTGTTCAGTGATTAAACAAGAGCGAAGCATTCCATTCCAATCCATCTTAGCTCTTTAGCTCTCAGTGTTCTTGAAGAAATTCCTGAGAGAGCCAGTGTAGTCTTTGGAGAGAAACCAGTGTCAAAATTCCTTCTCTCTCGAGGCTTGTTTGCTTCAGATTGTAGCTGTTTAAAGCTAGTTCCTGAAGCTTGTTCTTATACTTCTTTTATTGATTGTTTTCCCTTCTGGGTGAAGGAAGACTGGTGGTTTCCAGGGTGATTGTTTTCCCTTCTGGGTGAAGGAAGACCTGGTGGTTTCCAGGGTGGTTGTTTTCCCTTCAGGTTGAAGGAAGACCAGTTGAGGCTGGGTGTAAGGATCCGTGAGGGGGATAGTACCCTTGATAGTGAAATCCTGAGATATTGCTCGGGGACTGGACGTAGGTCTCCTATGGAGAGGAGTTTCGAACCAGGATAAAAATCCTTGTGTCTCGTGGTTGTGTTTTTAGTGTGTTTGCTGTCTCATTTTCTCTAACTCTAACCTTCGTTTAAGTTGTTGTGTAATTCTTTTAGTGAACAGGTATTAATCAAAGAACAAATTTTTAATAACCCATTCACCCCCCTTTCTGGGCTAGCTAGCTGGGCAACAAGTGGTATCAGAGCAAGTCTCTTCGACAAAGAAGAAGATCCAACGATCTGAAGAGCAAAGATCAATGGCAGCCCAAGACAACTTCGAAGGTCAGTCAGTCAACAGACCTCCTTTGTTCGATGGTGAAGATTATCCATATTGGAAGACCAGGATGGAATACTTTCTACAAGGCCACGACTATCAAATCTGGTCGATAGTAGAAGAAGGTGACCTGATCGTCACAAATGAAAAGGCACAATGGACAGACGAAGACAGAAAGAAAATCTCCTTGAACTGTAAAGCGAAGAGCATTCTATGTTGTGCTCTAAGCAAGAAGGAGTTCAACAGAGTCAGCCTGCAAATCCTCCATGGAAATGTGGGAAAAGCTGAGGATTACATATGAAGGTACAGACAAAGTAAAGAGACAAGAATCGACATTCTTGTCACTCAGTATGAGAGATTTCAGATGCAGACAGGTGAGTCAATCACCCAGATGTTCAGTCGATTCACTGACATCACCAACGGTTTAGCCAGTCTAGGAAAGTCCTATGAGATTGCAGATATGGTAAGGAAGATTCTCAGATCCTTGCCATCTTCATGGACACCAAAGGTCACAGCTATTGAAGAAGCAAATGACCTTAAAAGAATGTCAGTAGAAAAGCTCATCGGGTCGCTCATGGCCCATGAGATCAACATGGAAAGGCTAGGAGAATCATCTAGCAGAAAGAAGCACTCCAATGCCTTGAAAGCAGAAGAAGAATCATCAGAGGCAAGTTCTAGTGGGAGTGATGTAGACAGCGAAAATGAAGAAGCAATGCTCTCTAAAAGATTGCAGCGCATCCTGGCCAAGAAGAAAAGTTTCAATCCGGCAGAAGGTACTTTAAGAAAATAAGGATTCCAAAGATCAGATGGCAAAGAAATGAAGAAGGAGAGACCATCTGTTATGAATGCAAGAAGCCTGAACATATCAAGGCAGATTGTCCAATGCTAAAGAAGAATGATCACAAGAAGAAGGACAGCTCCAAGAAGTTCAGAAGATACAAGAAAAAGGCAATGGCAGCTGCTTGGGAGAACAGCAGTGACTCAGACAGTAAGTCAAGCTCAAGCAGTGATGGAGAAGAAGCCAACCTGGCTCTCATGGCCAACATCGAAGAAAAGGTAACTTCTGACTCTTCTTTTGATTCCTGTAACGATTCAGATTCTGATAATTTAGAAAGTACCTTTAATGAACTTTATGATAAATATAAAGAAGTATCCAAATTACTTAAAGTCAGTAAGAAAAATGTAATCTGTTTAGAAAACACTAATTCAGATCTAAAAACAGAAAATGAAGAATTAGAAAAACAAATAACTGAACTTAAAAGAAGAAATAAATTGTTATGTGAAGACCTAAAAGCTAAGAATGAACAAATAACAAAATTGGAAAAATAGGAAAGCACAGATGAATTAAGGAAAGAAGTTAAAACTTAAATGAAGAAAATAATAAACTATCAAGCACACTAGAGAAATTTACTAATGGTAAAACTCTCTAATATTAAAAGGTGCTAGAAGAGCAGGTAAGAAGAAAAATGGGTTAGGATATACACCCCCAGATAATGAAAAACCATAGTCTACCCTAAAACATATCCAACACCAAAGTTTATACCTGCACAAAATATAGCATATAAAGCTGAGTTCAAGTATATAGAAAAGGTAACAAAATTGTCCTACTGTGATCACTGCAACAGGTTAGGACATATTTTAACTACATGCCCAACAAGACATAAGAAGTGGATAATAAAAAGTAAAACAATGATACTGACCCATCAGGACCCAAAAGAACTTGGGTACCTAAAACTTAATGTTTAAATTTCAGGGAAATTCAAGAGCATCCAAATGGTATTTGGATAGTGGATGCTCAAGGCACATGTCAGGCAACCAGAAGCTTTTCGTAAATCTCCAAGCTAAAAAGGAACAGTCACCTATGGGGATAATGGAAAAGGCACAGTGATAGGAAGTGGGTCCGTGAACATCAAAGGAAAATCAGTTATTGAAGATGTAATGCTGGTCAAAGGATTAAAGCACAATCTCATAAGCATCAGCCAGTTGTGTGACAAAGGCCATCAGATTCAGTTCCAAGAATCAAAGTGCAGTATATTAAAAGATGGAGCAGTCATATTTGAAGCTTACAGAGAAAGAATTTGTATGTTCTCTATCTCGAGGAACTCAAGGATCAAGATGTCTGTTTGGCAGCCAGCAAAGATCAATCAACAGAGCTGTGGCACAGAAGACTGGGCCACTGCAGCTTGGATGGATTGAACAAGCTCAGAAAAAGAAAACTAGTGGAAGGATTGCCAAAGATCAACTCGAAAATGGATAGCATCTGCAGACCTTGTGCAAGAGGAAAGCACACCAAGAGCTCTTTCAAATCAAAGACAGTAGTGACCACCTCAAAGCCATTAGAATTACTTCATATGGATCTATTTGGGCCAATAAGGACTACCAGTCTCGGAGGAAAGAATTATGGATTTGTCATAGTTGATGATTACTCAAGATTTACTTGGGTATCCTTTCTGGAGCACAAAGATGACACCTTTGATAATTTTGTCAGCTTCAGCAAGAAAGTTCAGAAAGATCAGAAGTTCACCATTATCTCTATCCGATCAGATCATGGTGGTGAGTTTCAGAATGAAAAGTTTGCAAATTTCTGTAATGACCAAGGGATTGAGCACAATTTCTCAGCACCAAGGACACCTCAACAGAATGGAATTGCTGAGAGGAAAAATAGAACTCTTTTGGACATGGCAAGAACCATGTTATCAGAATATGATTTGCCAAGATATTTTTGGGCCGAAGCCATCAACACTGCAAGCTATATCATTAATAGGGTAATGATCAGGCCAATTCTGAAGAAGACTGCTTATGAACTCTACAAGGGAAAGAAACCAAAGATCAGTCACTTCAAAATATTTGGATGTCCTTGTTTCATCCACAACAATGGAAAAAGGGACATTGGTAAGTTAGATGCCAAATCAGATGAAGGCATCTTTATGGGGTACACTTCTAAACCCAAAGGTTATAGAGTTTTCAATAAACGCTCATTATTAATTGAACAATCTGTGCATGTTATTTTTGATGAATCTAACCCCTCCTTGAAAAAGGAAGAAATTAGTGACATTGATGATGCAGATGACTTGTCAGAAAAATTAAAGAATACCTCAATTGAGGACAAGGAAGATCCACCTCTGGAAGAACTGCAGCAGACTAAAATTCAGCATGGAAATCTTCCAAAAGAATGGAGACATCAGAAAGATCACCCTCCTGAGAACATTATTGGTGATCCATCTGTAGGGGTAAGAACAAGAGGTAATGTAATCCCTTGTGATTATTTAGCCTTTGTTTCTCAAATAGAGCCTAAGACAGTCAATGAAGCTTTAACTGATGAATCTTGGATAATAGCCATGCAAGATGAACTAAATCAGTTCAAGAGAAACCAAGTATGGTCACTTGTTCCTAGACCATCCAATCATTCAGTTATTGGCACCAAGTGGGTGTTCAGAAATAAACTGGATGAGTCTGGAGTAATCTTAAGGAACAAGGCCAGACTGGTAGCTCAAGGCTATTCCCAAGAGGAAGGCATAGATTTCGATGAAACCTATGCACCTGTGGCTAGACTTGAGGCTATTAGGATTTTACTTGCTTATGCATCTGCATTAGATTTAAAATTGTTTCAAATGGATGTCAAATCAGCCTTTTTAATGGATTTATCAAAGAGGAAGTGTATGTTGAACAACCTCCAGGTTTTGATGACACCGAATTTCCAAATCATGTATTTAAACTCCATAAGGCTCTATATGGTTTAAAGCAAGCACCTAGAGCCTGGTATGAGAGGCTCAGTACTTTCTTATTAGATCATGGTTTCACTAGAGGTCAAGTGGATAGTACATTATTTATAAAATCTAAAGTCAAGCATATACTTCTTGTACAAATATATGTAGATGATATTATTTTTGGATCTACTGATGAGTCTCTTTGCAAGTACTTTGAAAAGCTTATGCAGGGAGAATTTGAAATGAGTATGATGGGAGAGCTAAACTACTTCCTTGGATTACAAATCAAGCAAGGAAAGGAAGGCACCCACATCTGTCAAGCCAAGTACACTAAAGAGCTATTAAAGAAATTTGGTTTTGAAGGTGCAAAGCCACTGTCAACGCCAATGAGCACATCAACTAGAATGGACAGTGATCAACATGGTAAAAAGGTAGATCAAAAGAACTATAGAGGCATGATAGGGTCATTACTTTACTTAACAGCAAGTAGACCAGACATTTTATTCAGTGTATGCATGTGTGCTAGATATCAAGCAGACCCTAGAGAGTCTCATTTAATTTCTGTAAAAAGAATATTCAGATATTTAGCTATAACTCATGATTTAGGTCTTTGGTATCCAAAGTCTTGTGAAATAAATTTAGTAGGATATTCTGATGCTGATTATGCTGGATGCAAAGTAGATAGAAAGAGCACCAGTGGTTGTTGTCAGTTTCTTGCAGGATGTCTGATATCTTGGTCATCCAAGAAACAAAACTCAGTAGCTCTATCAACAGCTGAGGCAGAATATGTTGCTGCTGGAAGTTGCTGTACACAACTCCTATGGATAAAGCAACAACTTGAGGATTTCGGCATTCATATCAAGTCAATTCCACTATTGTGTGATAATACAAGTGCCATCAACCTCACCAAGAATCCAGTGCAACACTCAAGGACTAAACACATTGAGGTTAGATATCATTTCATTCGAGATCATGTAGCTAATGGTAATTTAGAAATTTCTTTTATAGATACAAATAGTCAACTGGCAGACATCTTCACAAAAGCCCTACCTGAAGAGAGATTTACATCTCTTAGAAGGGAATTAGGGATGTGCAATTTGTGAAAAGATTTCTGCATTTAAATTGGCACATAAAAACTTTCAGATTAAAACGAAATTTTCTCTCTCTTTAAAAATAAGCAAATCTCAGTTTATCTACATTCTTTGACCGCTGCTGTGTTGAAATCAGTTTGACTCGTCAAATCCTTTTGTCGCTTTCTGCCATTACCGCCTTTTGGCGCTTCATTTTTCGATAAAGTATTTCTTAATTAATCAAATCGTTCTGGGAACGACTCATCTTCCACCTTTACCCTTTCTCTTTATCTGTTCGCCCAAAGCCGATGCCCTAACGATTCCAGCATCGACTCTCTGCAAGATTTGAAGCTTTCTCTTCTTCCCGCGAAGAATCCCTAGAGGGCTTCCATCTCTTCCATCATCTCCCTTCTCCAGAACCGTTTTCTTCTCTCTCTACCCATGGCCGCTTCGATGATCTCCGGAAGTGTAGGGGGCTACAGTGCTGAGTTTTTGTCCCCAAAGGAGCAGGAAAGGTTTACCTTCGTCAAGACGAAGATTTGCGGAAACAAGGCAGTGGATGTTCAGAATCTAGAGAAGAATGGCATGGGGAGCGTAGTAGAAGCCTTGAGAAGGATGCAGTGGATGGATGTTGCTACTTTCACCGAGGTAAGCTATCCAGACCTGGTGAAAGCATTTTTCGTGTGTTTGAAGTCAGAGGCAGATGGGTCCCTTGTCTCCTCAGTAAAGGGTATCCAAATCAAGGTAGACCATGAGTTATTGCACACGTTGTTTGGAGTGAAGACATCTGGACATAGTGGGGTTCACTCCGTGAACGATGAAGCAAAGGGTCTTGGCATTATAGGTCCAGGTTTCAGGCTGAAAGACGGAAAATTAGATATCAATCAAATGTCTGCATTCAACCGTCTACTCCATTTCATTATCTGCCAAATTATGGTTCCGCGGAGTGCTACTTTCTCATCTTGCACTAGGGCAGATTCAGATATGATGTTCTGGGTAATCCAGAATAAGGAAATTAACCTGGCCGCAGTCATGTTGGAGAGAATGAAGTTTGCTAGTGCTCAAATCTGGGATACAAAGAGCAAATTGAATGTATCCTTGCCCTACGCTCATCTCCTAACCAAGATTTTCAAGCATTTTGGAGTTGATGTATCTGGAGCAGTTGTGGAAAAGATGGGACAGTCTATAAGGTCCAGGAATTTAAAGAAAAGTGGTTTTTCAGTGCAGAATGGGATATGGACCAAGACCTCTGTGGCAGAGGGAGAAGCCATTATCGGCGATGTTCCAGAAATTCAAGAAGAAGCAGCAGATCCTCCAGCAGAGTTAGAGGTCAGATCAGCAGCAGTAGAGCAAGCAGCAGCAGATCCAGCAGTGACAGATCAAGCAGAGATTTCCAGTTCACCCCTCTTGGAGGTTGAATCTCATCCTCCAGAAATTCAAATGGAAGAAGCTGCAGCAGGTGTGGCAGATCCTTTGCCCACCTCCATTGTTGCCTCTATTTTAAGAGAGGTTTTAGATTCCCTTCCCTCCTCCTCAGTTGCTTCAAAAGCAGGTGGACTTGATGAAGAAGAAGCTATGGCACCAGGCCATACAGAAATTTTGACTGAATCAGTTGTTAATGTTGAGGTGCAAGCAGCCACTCAACAAGAAGTGTTTGTGGAAGTAGCTCCTAGCCAAGGGGAGCAAAGTGCTAAAGAGCCTGAGTTGTCAGAATCCGCGGCAGAAGGTCACATTCAGCAGATTGTTTTGGAGGAAGCTCCTGCCCAGGGGGAGCAAGAAAATGTTGATCTCAATGCTCCTATTCAGGGGGAGCAAGTTGGCATTGAGGAACCATTGATAGAGAATGCTCCTGAGGCAGATGCACCATCTCAGGAAATTCAACCTCCTGCCAGCGTTCCTGTAAGTGAAGGCCCAAGGTCAAGCCATGTTAATATTGAGGAGCCTGTCACTCAGCAGAGCAAACTAAAGAGAGTGGTTCACAGAAGGCTAAGAAAGAGCCACAGAAAAGTAAATCTGAAACCAGTTATGGAATTGTTGAAGGCTCAAGGAGATATTTTATCATCTGTTCAGACCAGTGTGCAAGGGATACTTGCTAGTCAAGCTTCGACCACTTCTGAGCTATCTTCAGTCCGAAATGCAATGAAGTGGTTCAATAAGGAATTGTCTGGTATGAAGTCCATGATTGCAACTCTTTCAAAGTCAAGTGGAGTTTCTCCTGCAGCTACTCAGAGCAGATCAGCAGCTGTTCCTCGGCCACCAGGGCCTCCAGCTCAAGAGTCTGGGCCATCAGGGCCATCAGTGCCAGCATCAGGGCCATCTGGGCCATCTGCAGTTGTCAGAGAGGGTCATGCAAAAGGGAAAGAGCCCATTGAAGCTACTAAGGCCCCTGACACTTCTACTCTTGCAACTCCAACCCTGTCCTCACCCACATCTCCTTCTACAGCCCCTCCAGCACCACCAACTGTAAAACATCCTATGCCTCGCACCCAACCATCTTCCTCTCTCATTTCATCTACACCTTCTTTCTCTCCCACTCCTTCTCACACTTCAGCTCCATCATCATTCTCACCCTCTTCTCCTCTCACCCAAACCACTCCGTTCACCCATCTACATCCTTCAATCCCAAACATCTCTTCTATCCTCCTACTCCTCCTTCCTCTGTCACCCTCCATTCGGAAAAACCTCCACTTCTTGGTGTCTTTGACACTAATATTCCGGATGACCTTGAGAGAAATACCCTCGTCACCATTCTCTCTACTGCCACTCATATCCACAGGACTGATCCTCCCAGTCTTGCCAAGAAAAAGAGGAAACATTCCTCCTCTGTCAGCAACTCCTCCTCACCATTATTTCCTCCTCTTTGGTACTCTCTTACCCTTGATCCTCAGAGACGACCTATCTATAGGGAATACCTTCAAAAGTGCATTCTCTCCACTGTCTATGGTATTCCTTTCCTCAACCTCTCTGAGCATCTAAACACTGTTCTTCCTTTTACCCAGCTGTCCCACCCTCAAAAATCCAAAATCTTTGAGGGCACTGAGTTCAAGACTGAAGATCAGTGGACCAATGTCAAGGGCAACAAGGCTCAGTACTCCAAATACTTGACTGCCAGGGCAAATCCCTTACCCATCGAGCTCACCCACTCACTCTTTCTGAGTGGTTTACTCTTCAACATAAGAACTCTTGGGGACCCTTCATTCTGAAAGAGATCAGAATTGTCAAGAACTTCCAGCTGTACAGTGATTTCTGCTACTTGAATAAGCTGCCTGAAGTCCAGTTCTACCAGTTTCATTCAGCCATAGTGATGCTGAGATCAGAACAACCAATAAATCTTCCCCTCTCAGTGGATTTTGCCGTTCTGAAAGTTGACTCTCCAGTTCTTCTGCCGAAGCTACACTCTTTAGTGTTTGACTCAGATGCAGGCTCCCATGCCTTTGATATGTTTGCTAAGCAGATGGGCAGAATGTCAGCTAAGCAGGGTAGAATGCCTTCCTTTTTGCGGTTTATCTTCAGAGAATACCACTCTGGCCGCATTTCCTCTCAAGTTTTAGCTCCACTCATCTCTGAGTGTGAGAGGCTTTCTCCCACCATATGGGAAACTCTATACAAGGAACCCCATCTTCAGTTGCAAGCCATCAACAGTTCCTTGGTCCGTCAAGCTAAACCCATTCTATCAGCCAAAGCCTTCATGGATCTCAACTCCATAAATCCCATTCAGGAGATCTATGTTCAGTGGGCAGCCAGATATACTGCCTTCTATGCTCTGAAGCAGGACCTGCTTGATCAGAAGCTTTTCTATCCAATCTCTCTGGATAGATTTCTCCATCGTGCCAGCTTTGGAAAGAGCACCTACTTCCGATTCATCCTGGACAAAGATCAGTATGAAGAATTCTTGGAAGAACAACGACAGCTTTACATTCAGAGGATCTCTCCAGCCATGGGTTCTTCCTTCTCAGTTGTTCCTGGTGTTTTCCGCCAGACTTTTGAAGACATAGAGATCAAGGCATGGACTGTTATTTCTCAGCATGCCTCCCTCTTGTCTCCTTTGTATTATCTTACTCCTAATTAATACAAAGCCTTCTCTCTTCTTTCTCTCATAGACTATCTTTTTGCTTATTGACAAAAAGGGGGAGAAAACTAATGCCACTGAAAAACATGTTGTTTTCATTATGTTATTTAGTATATTTTGTCATCATCAAAAAGGGGGAGATTGATGACCAAACTCTCTCCATATAAATTCATTCACTTACTTATATATTAATTTTGATGATTAACAAAACATTACTAATGAATTACTTGAGCCTTAAGGACAGGAAATAAAAGTAAAAGAAAGTTCAAGACAATCAGGTAAAGTCATTACATCGACTTTTTCATACTTCACACTTCATAACGACTTCTATTGATAATCAGAACGATTCCTTTATAAGTTCATTTCAATAGTCATCTTAACAATTTCACAAGTATTATGATCGATTTCCTTTCTGACCGAAAAGTCGTGATGTTTCAAAACAAATCGATACCATAATGATTTCTTAAAGATCTCATAACGATTTTATAAGACATCGCAACGATTTCTTCTGAAAGCGTAATGACTTTCTAGCCGTAACGACTTCTTTAGTTCTCGTAACGATTTCTTTAGAAGTCACAACGACTTTCTAGCCGTAACGATTTCTTTAGTTCTCGTAAGGATTTCTTTAGAAGTCACAACGACTTTCTAGCCGTAACGATTTCTTTAGTTCTCGTAACGATTTCTTTGGAATTCACAACGACTTTCTAGTCGTAACGATTTCTTTAGTTCTCGTAACGATTTCTTTGGAATTCACAACGACTTTCTAGCCGTAACGATTTCTTTAGTTCTCGTAACGATTTCTTTGGAATTCACAACGACTTTCTAGCCGTAACGATTTCTTAAGTTCTCATAACGATTTCTTTGGAATTCACAACGACTCTCTAGCCGTAACGACTTCTTCAGTTCTCATAACGATTTCTTTAGACCTCGTAACGATTTGCTTGTGGAAACGATTTCTTTAGAACTTAGAACGATTTGCTTGGTACAACGATTTGTTAAGAGTTTCATATCGATTTCTTTGATGATTATAAAGACTTGCTTATCAGAAACGATTTGATAAGTAATCACATCGATGTATGTAACACTCATAACGACTTCTGTATTACTCACAACGATTTCTGTATTGTCATAACGATTTCATAAGTCATAAAGGCATCGGGCTTGTTCATATCGATTTCATTTGATATATCAGTATAATACTCCTTAATATATGTTGAATAGTCAAAGTCGTATCTCGTCTGTTTGACTGCTACACATTCAATGCTCTTTGAACGTATCTCTCATGCATGCAGAAAATATCGTCCACTTTTATACTACTCTGTTTACGTCCTTTTTTAGACAAAAAGGAGCTTTGCTATATATTGCAATATCTGTTCAAACTGCAACTAACAATCGACGACAGCCCTAGCTGTCTCCTATTTATTGTTGACGTGCTTGCAGATACCTGACAAGATCTATCTGTACAACGTTGGACACAAGATAAAAGATATTAAAATGTTTCTCTGGCGTGTACTAGGATAAAAGACTGAAGATCAGAAGCTTCCTTGCAGACCAGTCTAACGTTCACCGGGACAAGAGACAACGGATCTTTAACGTTCAAATTTCAAGCAGAAGCTTAAATACAAGACTCAAGACTGAGAAGAAGGCACCTTTTCGAAGCAATATCATTCTGAAAGAAAGCATCGCCAATCCTTCAATTGTTCAGTGATTAAAACAAGAGCGAAGCATTCCATTCCAATCCATCTTAGCTCTTTAGCTCTCAGTGTTCTTGAAGAAATTCCTGAGAGAGCCAGTGTAGTCTTTGGAGAGAAACCAGTGTCAAAATTCCTTCTCTCTCGAGGCTTGTTTGCTTCAGATTGTAGCTGTTTAAAGCTAGTTCCTGAAGCTTGTTCTTATACTTCTTTTATTGATTGTTTTCCCTTCTGGGTGAAGGAAGACCTGGTGGTTTCCAGGGTGATTGTTTTCCCTTCTGGGTGAAGGAAGACCTGGTGGTTTCCAGGGTGGTTGTTTTCCCTTCAGGTTGAAGGAAGACCAGTTGAGGCTGGGTGTAAGGATCCGTGAGGGGGATAGTACCCTTGATAGTGAAATCCTGAGATATTGCTCGGGACTGGACGTAGGTCTCCTGTGGAGAGGAGTTTCGAACCAGGATAAAAATCCTTGTGTCTCGTGGTTGTGTTTTTAGTGTGTTTGCTGTCTCATTTTCTCTAACTCTAACATTCGTTTAAGTTGTTGTGTAATTCTTTTAGTGAATAGGTATTAATCAAAGAACAAATTTTTAATAACCCATTCACCCCCCCCCCTCTGGGATAGCTAGATAGGCAACAATGATATCAAGCATCCAACAAGAAATTGACAACAACTACTGGTGTTTTTTCTATCCACCTTACATCCAGCATAGTCAGCATCTGAGTATCGAACTAAATTTGTTTCACAGGTTTTAGGATACCAAAAACCTAAGTTACAAGTATGAGCTAAATATCTAAAAATTCTTTGTACTGAAATTAAGTGTGATTCTTTAGGGTCAGATTGATATCTTGCACACATGCATACACTGAACAAAATATCAGGTCTGCTTGCAATTAGATATAGCAGTGAACCGATCATACCTCTATAAAGTTTCTGATCTACCTTCTTACCTCCTGGATCACTGTCCAATCTGATTGATGTGCTCATGAGAGTAGACAGTGGTTTGGCGTTCTCAAATTCAAACTTCTTTAACAGTTCCTTAGTGTATTTAATTTGACTGATGTGAGTTCCTTCATTGCTTTGCTTGATTTGTAGACCAAGGAAATACTTAAGTTCTCCCATCATGCTCATTCGAATTCTCCCTGCATTAACTTCTCAAAATACTTGCACAAAGATTCATTAGTAGATCCGAAAATAATATCATCTACATAAATTTGTACAATCAATATATTTTTGGCACTTGATTTAATAAATAAAGTGATGTCTACTTTTCCTCTAATAAAATCATAATTTAATAGAAATGTACTAAGTCTTTCATACCAGGCTCTAGGTACTTGTTTTAAACCATATAAAGCTTTATGTAATTTAAAAATATGATTAGGATAATCTAAATCATCAAAACCAGGAGGCTGCTCTACATAGACTTCCTCCTTTATAACACCATTCAAAAAAGTTGATTTTACATCCATTTGAAAAAGTTTTAAATCCAATGCAAATGTATAAGCAAGTAAAATTCGAATAGTCTCAAGTCTGGCAACTGGTGCATAGGTTTCATCAAAGTCTATGCCTTCCTCTTGTGAATAGCCTTGAGCAACCAGCCTAGCCTTATTTCTAGTAATAACACCAGCTTCATCCAGTTTGTTTCTGAACACCCATTTGGTGCTAATCACAGGATGATCTGATGGTCTAGGAACAAGGGACCAGACTTGATTTCTCTTGAACTGATTTAGTTCATCTTGCATAGCTAAAATCCAAGATTCATCAGTAAATGCTAGGTAATCGCAAGGAATGACATTACCTCTAGTTCTTACCCCAATAGATGGATCTCCAATTATGTGATCTTTTGGATGATACTTTTTATATCTACATTCCCCGGGAAGATCATCATGAGTAATCTCTTTTGGTCGCAGTTCTTCCAAGGGTGGATCTTCATTGTCTTTGATAGATACTTCCTTCAGTTTCTTGCAAAGGTTTTCTGCATCTACATCATCACTCACAATTTCCTTTCTCAAAGAAGGGTTAGATTCGTCAAAAATAACATGTACAGTTTGTTCAATCAATAAACTTATCTTATTGAAAACTCTATATACTCTGGGTTTAGAAGTGCAACCCATAAAAATACCTTCATCTGATTTGGAATCCAACTTACCAATGTCTGACTTACCATTGTTGTGAATGAAGCATGGGCATCTAAATATTTTGGATGACTGACCTTTGGCTTCTTTTGTTTGTACAATTCGTAGGTTGTTTTCTTCAGAATGGGCCTGATCATGGCGCTGTTGATTATGTAACAAGCTGTATTGATTGCTTCAGCCCAGAAATATCTTGAAAGATTGTATTCAAACAACATAGTTCTTGCCATATCCAGAAGTGTTCTATTCTTCATCTCAGCTACTCCATTTTGTTGTGGAGTTCTTGGTGCTGAGAAGTTGTATTCAATCCCTAGATCATCACAGAATTCTGCAAATTTGTCATTCTAAAATTCTCCTCTATGATCTGATTGAATGCTTATGATGCTGAACTTTTTATCTTTTTGAACTAGCTTGTTGAACCTTACAAAACTCTCAAATGTGTCATCTTTGTGCTCAAGAAATGATACTCATGTGAATCTGGAATAATCATCAACGATAACAAATCCGAAATTTTTTCCTCCTAAACTTGTAGTCCTCATTGGTCCGAATAGGTCCATATGAAGCAGCTTTAGAGGTTTGGAGGTAGTAACAATTGTCTTGGATTTGAAAGAAGATTTTGCATGTTTTCCTTTTGCACATGGTTCACAGACATTATCCAATCTTGAATTCATCTTGGGTAGACCTTCCACTAGATCATATTTGACAAGTTTTCTAATTCCATCCAAGCTGGCATGTCTTAATCTTCTGTGCCATAATTCAGCATTTTGTTCATTGCTTGCTGCCAGACAGATATCTTGATTCTTTAGATCTTCTAGATGTAGTACATACAAATTTCTTTCTCTGTAGGCTTCAAAGATTGTTGTTCCATCCTTGATGATTATGCATTTAGATTCCTAAAACTTGATTTGATGACCTTTGTCGCATAACTGACTGATACTGATCAAGTTGTGCTTGAGTCCTTCGACACAGAGGACATCCTCTATCAAAGTTCTGTCTTTGCTTCCAATTGAACCACAACCAATGACTGTTCCCTTGCCATTGTCTCCATAAGTTACTGTTCCTTCTCCATAAGTTGCTTGTCATAAATCAATGAGATTTAGGTACCAAAGTTCTTTTAGGTCCTGATTGGTTAGTTTCTACAAAAAAAAAATTTGGAACCCACTTTAAGTGTTTAGTTGTACAGTATTTTTAGTGTGACCTAATTTGTTACAGTGAGTGAAACAGGTAATTTTATTTATTGTTTTGTTAGACTTATTGTTTTTATTTGTTTTTATTTTATAAACATGTTCCTATTCAGCTACAAATCTTGGTAATTGATATACTTTAGGATATACAGTTGTTTCTTCATTCTCTAGTGGAGTATACCCAACTCCATATTTCTTCTTTCCTGATCTTTTTGCTCCTTTTAATATTAACAAAGATTTTTCATTTGTTAATTTTTCAATTGTGGCTGTCAAGTATTCGTTGTCTTTTGTTAATACATTAATTTCAATTTTAAATTTATTTATGGTTTCTTGGATTTCCAACCTTAATATTTTTTCATTCTTAGTTCTTACATCTTCACATAATAACTCATTTCTTCTTTTTAGTTCTACAATTTGTTTTTCAAGTTGTTTAGTTTCTGATTTTAAATCTAAGTTGGTTATTTCAAGACATCCATGAGTTTTCTTGATTGATTTTAGTTGTTTACAAACATCTTTATATTTACTATATAGCTCATTGAATGTATCTTCTAAGCTATCTGAATCAGACTCATCACATAAAGTAAAGGAGGAGTCTGAGGTTACCTTGTCATCGACATTTGCCATGAATGTCAGATTGGTCTTCTCTTCTTCTTCTTCACTGGAGCTTGATTCGCTGTCTGTGTCACTTTCATTGCTCTATACAGCATCCATAGCTTTCTTCTTGTATTTCCTAATTTTTTTAGTATTCTCCTTTTTCTTGAATTCAACCTTCTTAAGCTTTGGATACTCAGCTTTGAGATGTCCAGGCTTCTTACATTCGTAATAGATAGGCTCAAATCTTTTAACTTCTTTACCTTCAGGTCTTTTGAACTCTTTACCTTTCTTAAAGTACATTCGTCCTGACTGATATTTCTTTTTGGCTAGAATTCGTTATAGTCGTCTTGAGAGAAATGCTTCTTCATCTTCACTGTTTTCTTCACTCCTTTCGCTTTCTGATTCTCCTTCAGATGTGTTCTCAATAGCCTTGAGAGCATTGCTGTGCTTTTTCTTGCTGGAAGATTCTCCCAGCCTTTCTATGTTTATCTCATGAGCCATTAGAGACCCAATGAATTTTTCCAGAGACATTGCCATGAGATCATTTGCTTCCTCAATGGCAGTAACCTTGGGTGTCCATGTAGTTGGTAAAGACCTGAGTATTTTCCTTACCATATCTCCTGTTTCATATCTTTTGCCTAGCCCAGCCAGACCATTTGTGATGTCCGTAAACCTACTGTACATCTGAGAGATTGACTCTCCTGAATGCATCTGAAAATTTTCATACTGTGTTACTAGTATATCTATTCTGGTTTCTCTTACCATGTCTGTTCCTTCATAAGTGAGTTTCAACTTGTCCCACATTTCTTTCGCTGATTTGTAAGCTGATATCTTATTGAACTCCTTCTTGCTTAGTGAACAACACAATATGCTCTTTGCTTTGTTGTTCTGGGACATCTATTTCTTGTCTGCATCTGTCCAATTTTCTTTGGAGTTTAGAATAACCAGATCTTCGTCATCTATTATGGTCCACAACTGATAATCCAAATCTTAAAGGAAGAACTCCATTCTTGTCTTCCAATAGTTGTAGTCTTCTCCATCGAACAGTGGAGGCTGGTTGACTAACTGACCTTCAACATATCCTTGGGCTGCCATCTATCTTTGATCTTCAGATCGTGAGATCTTCTTCTTGAAGAGACTTAGCTCTGATACCACTTATTGACCAGGTTACAAGCCCAGAGGGGGGGGGAATGGATTGCTAAAAATTCTTCTTAAAAAATTTTCTGTTAAGATTACTTAGACAATAGACACTGAACTCAAATGTTAAAGTTATTATGTAATGGAGACAGAATAAAACAATGACAAGAACAGTAGAAATTTATCCTGCTTCGAATCTCCTATCACAAGGAGTCCTACGTCCAGTCCCCAAGCAACAACTTGGGGTTCTACTAACCAAGGGTACAGTCCCCCTTATGGACACTTACATATCCAGCCGTAGCTGGCCTTCTCTTCACTACACAAAGAGGCACTACACCACCTGATACATAGGTCTTCCTTCTTACAAAGGGAACAAACACCCACTCCACAGCGGGTCTTCTCTTCATAGATGAAGAGAGCACTTAAGAAGAGTTGAGGAGATGATGGCCCCTAGACCAAGCTTATAGCAAGTGCTTGATATGAGGCGGAATCTGAGAGACAAAATGATCACACAGAAAAAATGGTCTCTCAGATCTACAATAAGCTCTCAAAAACTAAAAGACAGTTGCTGTGTGGAGAGCTAAGAGCTGGAAGCTATCTTTGAATGAAGGAGCGAGCTCTTCTTTCTTTTTCCTCAAGGTGTTAAAGTTTTATCTAAAAGTTCTTCTTCATGGAGTCAACAGTCTTCTATTTATCTTCTCTTAAAGAAGTATCCGTTGTAAGTGCCCAACATGTTAGATGTGTCTGGTCCATCGTAGGAATCCGAAAAACCTACAACCATTAAATGGTGGGATAGACACATACAAAGAGACAAATTATCTAGATAGCTTCTTGCGTCTATTGTAAGGCCCTTGATTTTTTATTTTGCTTGCTTAAAAATATATATGCATGTAAGTGTATACTATGAAGTATAGATTATTGTGCATAGTATTTATTTATACAAATTGTATGAATTAGTATTATTGTAATGTACATATTGTATAAGTATATATATATATATATATATATATATATATATATATATATATTTATTTATGTGTGTGGTATTGTAAATTCTACATATTTTAAGTGAAATTTGTCGGCCAGTCGGCGTCAACATCTGCTGACGTTTACTAGGATTAGGCGGCAATATCGATGGACGCCCACTTTGGATAGGCGACCATAGATATGGACGCCAATATCCCAGACCAGTTACGTTTCCAGATCCGGAAAAGCCTCCGGAAATGTAGCCTTTTGTTTTAGAAACCCTTCCCAACGGCTCTAAGACTTACCCCTTTAGCATGTCCGACCCCCAACCCTTTATAATACCCAGTTTTCGGCCAGATCCATCCTTTTGACTCTTGGGTCAAAAACCTAGCTCTTCTATGCGAAAACCCCAACTTGAATCTGAGAGATTTGATTTCGGGAGGCTTCATCCGGTGATCTGCATCGACTGGTGTCAACTCTGAACATCCGGAACGACTCCCCACGCTGGTGTGCAGTGAAGATCAACAGAGAACCCGAAGAAGGAGGGATTTGAAGACTCTTTGGCACAGGCCGAGGAGGGCTTCTCTGGCTTGAATCGTCACTTGTGGATTTTACAAGAGGCAACTACCCCACTCACATCAACCCTACATGTGTCTAGTATGTCCCAAGAATTTTAAGAATTTTTCTCGTGTCCCGGAACCCCCCATTCAAGTGATTTGTTAGCGTTCAGTCTGTGTTTATGCAGACAGGATATTAACGGCAAGATCCCTTGCCGCTAATATCATGCGTTGGCGGCATCATATATTGCCGTTAACCTATAGACGGCTACCCCATGCCGTCAAGTTCTTCAGACTGCAACAGTGTGCAAGTCTGCCCTTCTATAAGCTAATTTTCGAGTTTTCCGCATGAGGATATATAGTAAATTTCATATAATATGTAAATATACATGTTTGGGTGTACTGTGAGTTATTGTGAATTTTTGTAATTTGCCCTAATTATTAGAATTCTTTGAATGTGCTACCGACAGAATTTTAATCTTGAAAAATATCGTTTATGAAATATGTATAAATTTAACTGCCATGAAATTTCTGTACACTGTTATGAGATCTGATGCATGATATAAAAATTTGAGTAATTTATAATATTTGTATAGTTTATTTAATTTTCTGAACCGAAAAATAGTTAATATGTCTACTCAATGTAGAAAAGTTAATAATTCATGCGAAACTAGTTAAATTCCTATAAATTGAGATATAATTAGTACTGTCAGTATTCATGTATGTAATAAGTTGTGAGTCCGAATAATGAAAATTTATGTCAGTTTGGCTATTTTTACATTTGATAACATCACTGTTAGAATTTTCAGAAATTATGCGTAATTCAGAAAAATGTAAATCTTGGTATGCATGATGGTTGAACTGTGATGAATTTCTGGTTAAATTTCTGTACTGAACTGATGACAATAGCTATATAAAATTGTTTTATGTTAGATATTAATAAATAATGCATGTTAATATGATTAGTGTTTAATTCTGCAAATTTAGCATGATTAGAATTGTTGTAAAACTTGATTAATACTGAAGACAGTAGTACCATGCTAGGTAATACTGAAGAATGTAAATGTGCGAACATGAGACGAATGTGTAAATATTTTGTATTTAGAAGTGTGTTGAAATTGAGAAAATGTATTAATGTGCCAATGGGTGACACTGCTACCTTAGAGGGCTGTGGAACTGTACTGTGGTAAAGTCCCCACGGAAAGTTCAAAGTGTGTGATGTCCCATGGGCATTGGGATTAAATCCTGGAGGCGAACAAGTATCGCTGGTTAGGGTGGAGAGTGCTTCTCCCGGTTCTGCGCAGTAACTAAGATTAATCACTGGAATGCCTAGGTGATTGATATGTGATGTGATTAGTGTGTGTCCTTCTAAAGTGGTTTGGGCTATGTGTCACGGCATTAAGGAAAAGTGAAAATGTGTTTAAGTGAAAAGAAATGTGTAAATTGTGAACCTGTGTAAGTGAATATGTGTTCATGAAATTCTTATGAAAACATGCAAAAAGGATAAATTCTTGTGAATGTGACATATAGTAGTAAAACAGCGAGCTTTTCACTAATGTAAATGTGTTAACTATGTGAAAATTATCTTAGAATTCATGTTAAATTAGTTGTTATGAAATGTGTAAATTTATGTGTAAAATGATCAACATGTGGCATATGAATGGTTGAATGAAATCAGTTTAGCATATTGAAAAGTGTAGAAAGCATGTGATAGGATTAGGTTATTGTGTATAAAACTAAATTCCATGTGTAAAATGTGTAGAAATCATGCATAGGTCTCTATTTGAAAAACTGTCACTTCCATGCATTATGTGTTAATGGTGTAGCATAAGGATATGGAGATTACTTGATGCATGTATGTTTAGTGTGCTTGGTGTTACTTGTTGAGTTCTTTTGAACTCATTCTTGCTTCGGCGTACAGGTGCAGACGTTTCTACTTCTTCCGAGGAGATCGTTAGGAGCGACTCGGAGCGAGAGTAGGAGAGATTGTTGTGGATTTAGCATTGTACTTTTCCTTACTTCATAGTATGTAATAAAGACTCTGCGTAGTCTCATGTGGACAATGTATTTATTTTATTTCAATTATGAAAAGTTAGTTCTCTTTTCTACTATACGGACTGTGAATAGAATGTGGATGATGGAATAAGATTTCTTTTCAGTTCTTTAAATTCCGCTGTCATGTGATATACATATATTTGTGTATGTTTCAGCCTATTGTACTAGTGTTGGGTAAATGTCCCACTGTGGCGATGCTTTCTATATCGACGTGGGTTGGTGGAACCGTACCGATATAAAGAGGGTCGTTACAGAGATTGGTATCAGAGCGTCAGGCTGAAATTGTACATAAATATGCATATACCATCATCTTCATTGTATACTAAGTCTGTGTAGATTGTCCACATAGATAAGTAATTAGTTAGAAATTAGATAGTTTAGTTCTAAATGGTGATAATCCGTTTTGCAGGATATGGCTTCGCGTGGTAGGCGTGGTGTTCCTGCTCGTGATGGCGAGCAGAGGAGAGATGAGCCTCGGCGTGAGGATCAGGGTGAGCAGCAGGCCCCTGCACCCCAGGGTCCTGTACTTCCTCCACCGCCACCAGTAGACTATGGAGTGTTCATGCAGGGTTTGGTGCAGGCCATGCAAACACAGGCCCACACTCAGGCTGCACTCCAGGCTCAGTTGGAGGCTCAGGTTAGAATAATAAGATAAAGTAGTCTGTATTATTAAATGCATGATTGTTATGTTATATGTGTTAATTATGTTGCTTGTTGTAGCAGGCTCAGGTACCAGTTCCCCAGGCTGACCATGGTGGACCCTCCATCATGGAAAGGTTCAAGAGGATGTCGCCACCCTCTTTTAAGGGGGAGAGCGATCCATTATTAGCTGAGAATTGGATGAGGGAGATTGAGAAGATCTTCCGGGCCATTAGGTGCGCTGAGGACGACAAGGTCACTTTAGCCACCTATATGCTACAGGTATGTGTAATCTAATCTAGTGGTTATTACTTTAAGTAAATTATGTTGGTTAGTTCTCATGGATGGTTTTGGCAGGAGCGAGCCGATGTATGGTGGTCCTCGTTGTTACGTACTCGGTTCGAGGATGGTGCTGTGGAAGTTGGTTGGGATGAGTTCGTGAGGCTTTTCCGAGCCAAGTTTGTTCCGGAGCACATCCAGGACAAGATGGAGCAGGAGTTCCTCTCGTTAACTCAGGCTCCATGACTGTGCTGGAGTACGAGGCTAGGTTTGCCGAGCTATCAAAGTACGCCCCCCATATTGTAGCTGATGAGCGCAGGAAGGCGAAGAAATTCGTGATGGGTCTGAAACCATCGCTGAGGACGAGGTTGGTGGCTTTCGACCATCGTACTCTCGAGCAGGCGCTCAGCGCGGCGTGTCGGCAGGAGGGAGAGATGGAGCAGTATCTGGAGGAGAAGAAGGCTTCTCAAAAGAGGCCAGCAGCTCCTTTCCAGAGGCAGGAGAGGAAGAAGGCGACTTTCCAGTCACCGCAGCGTCCTGTGGCATCAGGCAGTGGTCAGGTATCTTCTCAACGTTCCCCTAGTAGTAAGAAGGAGTGTCCTCATTGCGGGAGGGCACATGGCGGTACGGAGTGTTGGCTGGTAGCAGAAAGTGCTTGAAGTGCGGGAGCAGTGACCATAAGATCAAGGATTGTCCGAGGCTTCAGCAGGGAGCCCAGCGTGGGCCAGCCCCAGTAGCAGCAGCAGCAGCGCCAGCGACAGGACGACCAGGGAGACCTCGAGCCCCAGCTCGAGTGTTTGCTTTAGCTCGTGAGGACGCCGAGCAGGCGGATCATGTCACCGAAGGTACGGTTTTGTTCTTAGGTGTGCATGCTCGGGTTTTGTTCGATACGGGTGCTACTCACTCGTTCATTTCCGAGCGTTTTGCTAGGCAGTTAGCTTTAGAGTCAGGATTAGAGTCTGAGGATTTAGAAGTCCCTTTGTCTGTGCATACACCTGCGGGTACGGTATCGACTAGGAAGTGTATTCCGTCTTTACCGGTGTGCATTGAGGATAGAGTCCTAGAAGGGTGTTTCTTCTTGCTTAAGATGAAGGACTATGATGCTATTCTTGGTCTGGATTGGCTAGAGGAGCACTATGCATTGGTAGATTGTCGTGGGAAGAAGATTGTTTTCCGCATTCCTGGTGAGGATGAATTTTCTCATCCTTTGCCGAGGAACTTAGCAGGAAAGTTTGTCATCTGCCATGAGGGCAATGAGAATGATGAACAAGGGTTGTGACGCTTTTCTTGCCAGCGTGGTTTTAATACCCAAGGCTGATGAGTCACTTACTCTTGCAGAGATAGATGTAGTGCAGGATTTTCCAGATGTCTTTCCTGATGATTTATCTGGATTGCCACCGGCTAGAGAGATAGAGTTCACTTTAGAGTTGCTTCCAGGCATCTCTCCTATCTCGAAGGCACCTTATCGGATGGCACCTGCGGAATTAGCTGAGTTAAGGAGGCAGTTGCAGGATTTGTTAGATAAGGGATTTATTCGCCCTAGCGTTTCCCCTTGGGGCGCACCTGTCTTATTCGTGAAGAAGAAGGATGGGTCACTTCGGTTATGCATTGATTATAGAAAGCTAAACCAGGTGACGGTGAAGAACAGGTATCCCTTACCTCGGATTGATGATTTGTTTGACCAGCTACAGAATGCATCGGTCTTTTCTAAGATTGATTTGCGTTCTGGCTATCATCAGTTGAGGATTAGGAGTGAGGATGTGTCCAAGACGGCATTTAGAACCCGTTATGGACATTATGAGTTTTTGGTCCTTCCGTTTGGTCTAACCAACGCCCCTGCAGCGTTCATGGATCTCATGAACAGGGTGTTTAGACCATATCTAGATAGTTTTGTTGTAGTCTTCATTGATGACGTGCTGGTCTACTCTCCGGATGAGGCCACACATCGTCAGCATTTGAGGATAGTATTAGAGGTTCTCCGTGAGCACAAGCTGTATGCAAAATTCAGCAAGTGCGATTTTTGGATGCGCGAGGTTCATTTCCTTGGGCATGTTATCTCCGGTGCTGGTGTAGCAGTGGATCCAGCGAAAGTCCAAGCTGTTATGGATTGGGAGAGTCCCAAGACTCCTTCGGAGATTCGGAGTTTTCTTGGTTTGGCGGGTTATTATCGGCGTTTTATTGAGGGATTTTCATCCATCGCCGCTCCATTGACTCAGCTGACCAGGAAGGGAGTGAAGTTTGTCTGGTCCGAGGAGTGTGAGAGTAGTTTTCAATTATTGAAGACTAAACTCACATCGGCTCCTGTGTTAGTTCTACCGAGCGGTGTAGAGGATTTTGCTATCTACACGGATGCATCTCGGATTGGCCTTGGCTGTGTGTTGATGCAGCAAGGAAGGGTGGTAGCATATGCTTCGAGGCAATTGAAGGAGCATGAGCGAAACTATCCGACTCATGATCTTGAGCTTGCGGCAGTGGTTCATGCACTGAAAATCTGGAGGCACTATCTTTATGGTGTCAGATTTGAGGTGTTCACTGATCACAAGAGCCTAAAGTATCTTTTCTCCCAAAAGGAATTAAACTTAGGCAGAGAAGATGGATTGAGTTCCTGAAGGACTATGACTTCGACCTCCAGTATCATCCTGGAAAGGCGAATGTCGTAGCAGATGCCCTTAGTAGAAAGAGGTCGTCTCTCCAGCAGGACTGGAAGATGTTGGAGGATGCAGCGTGTACGATGACCGAGTTGGAGCCATCATTGTGCCGAGCTTTTATGGCTCAGCTGTCCATTAGGTCATCGGTGTTAGATGAGGTGATCGAGCATCAGAAAGCCGACCCTAGACTCCAAGAGTTAGTGGGCAAAGCGGGTATTGCTCGTGATGAGGATGGTGTGATTAGATTCCATCATCGTGTCTGTGTTCCAGACATTGTAGATATTCGTGAGCATGTTTTAGCAGAAGCTCATAGATCTAGGTTCTCTATTCATCCGGGTAACACTAAGATGTACCAGGATTTAAAGAGATCATTTTGGTGGTCTGGCATGAAGAAGGATGTAGCTGAGTTTGTGTCTAGATGTCTAGTATGCCAGCAAGTGAAGGCCGAGCGGCAGCGACCATCTGGTCTTATGCAGAAGATGGAGATCCCAGTTTGGAAGTGGGAAGCTGTCACTATGGATTTTGTTACGGGTTTGCCTCGATCTAGACGAGGTAATGACTCGATTTGGGTAGTGGTAGATCGATTCTCGAAGACTGCGCATTTCTTGCCTATGAAGAAGAAGCAGTCAGTAGAGAGTTTAGCTAGACTGTATGTTAGTAGTATTATTAGATTGCATGGGGTACCGAAGTCTATTATTTCGGATCGAGATCCGAGATTTACTTCAGGCTATGGAAGGGTCTTCAGGATGCGTTAGGTTCGGAGCTGAAGCTCAGTTCGGCATTTCATCCCCAGACAGATGGACAGTCCGAGAGGACTATCCAGACGCTTGAGGATATGTTGAGGGCTTGTGTGCTGGATTGGAAGGATGATTGGGAGCGCCATTTACCTCTAGTGGAGTTCGCATATAACAACAGTTTTCATGCGAGCATTGGCATGGCTCCATTTGAGGCTTTGTATGGTAGGCCTTGCAGATCTCCTTTGTGTTGGGAGGAGACCGGTGATAGGCAGTTGATCGGTCCGGAGTTAGTTCAGGAGACTTCGGATAAGGTCCAGCTTATTAGAAAGAGGCTTGTTGCGGCACAGGATAGACAGAAGAGTTATGCCGACAACAGGAGGAAGGATTTGGAATTCGAGGTAGGTGAGCATGTCTTTTTGAAGATTTCGCCTACGCGTGGTGTAGTTAGATTTGGCAGGCATAGTAAGTTGAGCCCTAGATTCATTGGCCCGTATGAGATTCTCCGACGATTGGGCAACGTGGCATATGAGCTAGCTTTACCTCCAGCATTGGCTAGCGTTCATCCTGTTTTTCACGTATCTATGCTCAGGAAGTATGTCAGAGATCCGTCTCATGTTATTAGCCATGAGCCAGTGGAGATCCAGCCAGATCTTTCTTATGTAGAGCAACCAGTAGCTATTCTTGATCGGAAGGTTCAACATCTCCAAACAAGAGCATTGCGTCAGTAAAGGTCTTATGGCGTAACTTCTCGCGAGAGGAGGCTACTTGGGAGCTTGAGGATGCCATGAAAAGAAGTATCCTCAGTTGTTTGAGTAGTGTCAGTCTAACTTCGAGGACGAAGTTTCTTTAAGGGGGAGAGGGTGTAAGGCCCTTGATTTTTTATTTTGCTTGCTTAAAAATATATATGCATATAAGTGTATACTATGGATGTATAGATTATTGTGCATAGTATTTATTTATACAAATTGTATGAATTAGTATTATTGTAATGTACATATTATATATATATATATATATATATATGTGTGTGGTGGTATTGTAAATTCTACATATTTTAAGTGAAATTTTGTCGGCCAGTCGGCGTCAACATCTGCTGACGTTACTAGGATTAGGCGGCAATATCGATGGACGCCCACTTTGGATAGGCGACCATAGATATGGACGCCAATATCCCAGACCAGTTACGTTTCCAGATCCGGAAAGCCTCCGGAAATTTAGCCTTTTGTTTTAGAAACCCTTCCCAACGGCTCTAAGACTTACCCCTTTAGCATGTCCAACCCCCAACCCTTTATAATACCCAGTTTTCGGCCAGAACCATCCCTTTTGACTCTTGGGTCAAAAACCTAGCTCTTCTATGCGAAAACCCCAACTTGAATCTGAGAGATCTGATTTCGAGAGGCTTCATCCGGTGATCTGCATCGACTGGTGTCAACTCTGAACATCCGGGAACGACTCCCCACGCTGGTGTGCAGTGAAGATCAACAGAGAACCCGAAGAAGGAGGGATTTGAAGACTCTTTGGCACAGGCCGAGGAGGGCTTCTCCGGCTTGAATCATCACTTGTGGATTTTACAAGAGGTAAGTACCCCACTCACATCAACCCTACATGTGTCTAGTATGTCCCAGGAATTTTACGGATTTTTCCGTGTCCTGGAACCCCCCATTCAAGTGATTTGTTAGCGTTCAGTCTGTGTTTATGCAGACAGGATATTAACGGCAAGATCCCTTGCCGCTAATATCATGCGTTGGCGGTATCATATATTGTCGTTAACCTATAGACGGCTACCCCATGCCGTCAAGTTCTTCAGACTGCAACAGTGTGCAAGTCTGCCCTTCTATAAGCTAATTTTCGAGTTTTTTCGCATGAGGATATACAGTAAATTTCATATAATATGTAAATATACATGTTTGGGTGTACTGTGAGTTATTGTGAATTTTTGTAATTTTCCCTAATTATTAGAATTCTTTGAATGTGCTACCGACAGAATTTTAATCTTGAAAAATATCGTTTATGAAATATATATAAAATTTAACTGCCATGAAATTTCTGTACACTGGTTATGAGATCTGATGCATGATATAAAAATTTGAGTAATTTATAATATCTGTATAGTTTATTTAATTTTCTGAACCGAAAAATAGTTAATATGTCTACTCAATGTAGAAAAGTTAATAATTCATGCGAAACTAGTTAAATTCCTATAAATTGAGATATAATTAGTACTGTCAGTATTCATGTATGTAATAAGTTGTGAGTCCGAATAATGAAAATTTATGTCAGTTTGGCTATTTTTACATTTGATAACATCACTGTTAGAATTTTCAGAAATTATGTGTAATTCAGAAAAATGTAAATCTTGGTATGCATGATGGTTAAACTGTGATGAATTTCTGGTTAAATTTCTGTACTGAACTGATGACAATAGCTATATAAAATTGTTTTATGTTAGATATTAATAATTAATGCATGTTAATATGATTAGTGTTTAATTCTGCAAATTTTAGCATGATTAGAATTGTTGTAAAACTTGATTAATACTGAAGACAGTAGTACCATGCTAGGTAATACTGAAGAATGTAAATGTGCGAACATGAGACGAATGTGTAAATTTTGTATTTAGAAGTGTGTTGAAATTGAGAAAATGTATTAATATGCCAATGGGTGACACTGCTACCTTAGAGGGCTGTGGAACTGTACTGTGGTAAAGTCCCCACGGGAAAGTTCAAAGTGTGTGATGTCCCATGGGCATTGGGATTAAATCCTGGAGGCGAACAAGTATCGCTGGTTAGGGTGGAGAGTGCTTCTCCCGGTTCTGCGCAGTAACTAAGATTAATCACTGGAATGCCTAGGTGATTGATATGTGATGTGATTAGTGTGTGTCCTTCTAAAGTGGTTTGGGCTATGTGTCACGGCATTAAGGAAAAGTGAAAATGTGTTTAAGTGAAAAGAAATGTGTAAATTGTGAACCTGTGTAAGTGAATATGTGTTCATGAAATTCTTATGAAAACATGAAAATGGATAAATTCTTGTGAATGTGACATAATAGTAGTAAAACAGCGAGCTTTTCACTAATGTAAATATGTTAACTATGTGAAAAATTATCTTAGAATTCATGTTAAATTAGTTGTTATGAAATGTGTAAATTTATGTGTAAAATGATCAACATGTGACATATGAATGGTTGAATGAAATCAGTTTAGCATATTGAAAAGTGTAGAAAGCATGTGATAGGATTATGTTATTGTGTATAAAACTAAATTCCATGTGTAAAATGTGTAGAAATCATGCATAGGTCTCTATTTGAAAAACTGTCACTTCCATGCATTATGTGTTAATGGTGTAGCATAAGGATATGGAGATTACTTGATGCATGTATGTTTAGTGTGCTTGGTGTTACTTGTTGAGTTCCTTTGAACTCATTCTTGCTTCGGCGTACAGGTGCAGACGTTTCTACTTCTTCCGAGGAGATCGTTAGGAGCGACTCGGAGCGAGAGTAGGAGAGATTGTTGTGGATTTAGCATTGTACTTTTCCTTACTTCATAGTATGTAATAAAGACTCTGCGTAGTCTCATGTGGACAATGTATTTATTTTATTTCAATTATGAAAAGTTAGTTCTCTTTTCTACTATACGGACTGTGAATAGAATGTGGATGATGGAATAAGATTTCTTTTCAGTTCTTTAAATTCCGCTGTCATGTGATATACATATATTTGTGTATGTTTCAGCCTATAGTACTAGTGTTGGGTAAATGTCCCACTGTGGCGATGCTTTCTATATCGACGTGGGTTGGTGGAACCGTACCGATATAAAGAGGGTCGTCACATCTATCAACATGACAGGTCCAATGTTGTAGCGTGTGTGACTACCGAAAACCTGCACACAATAAATGCTAAAGTATAGACCCTTAACTGTGTCTAAATTGTCAGTCAACGTCAGTAGCCATACGTTAGCAAGATATCAAAGAGGAAATTCCATTCTGTCAAAGAGGAAATTCCATTCTAAAAAATTCTGTTTGGGTGTACTGTGAGTTATTGTGAATTTTTGTAATTTACCCTAATTATTAGAATTATTTGAATGTGCTACCGACAGAATTTTAATCTTGAAAAATATCGTTTTTGAAATATATAAAATTTAACTGCCATGAAATTTCTGTACACTGGTTATGAGATCTGATGCATGATATAAGAATTTGAGTAATTTATAATATCTGTATAGTTTATTTAATTTTCTGAACCGAAAAATAGTTAATATGTCTACTCAATGTAGAAAAGTTAATAATTCATGCGAAATTAGTTAAATTCCTATAAATTGAGATATAATTAGTACTGTCAGTATTCATGTATGTAATAAGTTGTGAGTCCGAATAATGAAAATTTATGTAAGTTTGGCTATTTTTACATTTGATAACATCACTGTTAGAATTTTCAAAAATTATGCGTAATTCAGAAAAATGTAAATCTTGGTATGCATGATGGTTAAACTGTGATGAATTTCTGGTTAAATTTCTCTACTGAACTGATGACAATAGCTATATAAAATTGTTTTATGTTAGATATTAATAATTAATGCATGTTAATATGATTAGTGTTTAATTCTGCAAATTTTAGCATGATTAGAATTGTTGTAAAACTTGATTAATACTGAAGACAGTAGTACCATGCTAGGTAATACTGAAGAATGTAAATGTGCGAACATGAGACGAATGTGTAAATATTTTGTATTTAGAAGTGTGCTGAAATTGAGAAAATGTATTAATATGCCAATGGGTGACACTGCTACCTTAGAGGGCTGTGGAACTGTACTGTGGTAAAGTCCCCACGGGAAAGTTCAAAGTGTGTGATGTCCCATGGGCATTGAGATTAAATCCTGGAGGCGAACAAGTATCGCTGGTTAGGGTGGAGAGTGCTTCTCCCAGTTCTGCGCAGAAACTAAGATTAATCACTGGAATGCCTAGGTGATTGATATGTGATGTGATTAATGTGTGTCCTTCTAAAGTGGTTTGGGCTATGTGTCACGGCATTAAGGAAAAGTGAAAATGTGTTTAAGTGAAAAGAAATGTGTAAATTGTGAACCTGTGTAAGTGAATATGTGTTCATGAAATTCTTATGAAAACATGAAAAAGGATAAAATTCTTGTGAATGTGACATAATAGTAGTAAAACAGCGAGCTTTTCACTAATGTAAATATGTTAACTATGTGAAAAATTATCTTAGAATTCATGTTAAATTAGTTGTTATGAAATGTGTAAATTTATGTGTAAAATGATCAACATGTGGCATATGAATGGTTGAATGAAATCAGTTTAGCATATTGAAAATTGTAGAAAGCATGTGATAGGATTATGTTATTGTGTATAAAACTAAATTCCATGTGTAAAATGTGTAGAAATCATGCATAGGTCTCTATTTGAAAAACTGTCACTTCCATGCATTATGTGTTAATGGTGTAGCATAAGGATATGGAGATTACTTGATGCATGTATGATTAGTGTGCTTGGTGTTACTTGTTGAGTTCCTTTGAACTCATTCTTGCTTCGGCGTACAGGTGCAGACGTTTCTACTTGTTCCGAGGAGATCGTTAGGAGCGACTCGGAGCGAAAGTAGGAGAGATTGTGGTGGATTTAACATTGTACTTTTCCTTACTTCATAGTATGTAATAAAGACTCTGCGTAGTCTTATGTGGACAATGTATTTATTTTATTTCAATTATGAAAAGTTAGTTCTCTTTTCTACTATACGGACTGTGAATAGAATGTAGATGATGGAATAAGATTTCTTTTCAGTTCTTTAAATTCCGCTGTCATGTGATATACATATATTTGTGTATGTTTCAGCCTATAGTACTAGTGTTGGGTAAATGTCCCACTGTGGCGATGCTTTCTATATCGACGTGGGTTGGTGGAACCGTACCGATATAAAGAGGGTCGTCACATCTATCAACATGACAGGTCCAATGTTGTAGCGTGTGTGACTACCGAAAACCTGCACACAATAAATGCTAAAGTATAGACACCTTAACTGTGTCTAAACTGTCAGTCAACGTCAGTAGCCATACGTTAGCAAGATATATCAAGAGGAAATTCCATTCTGTCAAAGAGGAAATTCCATTCTAAAAAATTCTGTTTGGGTGTACTGTGAGTTATTGTGATTTTTGTAATTTACCCTAATTATTAGAATTATTTGAATGTGCTACCGACAGAATTTTAATCTTGAAAAATATCGTTTTTGAAATATATATAAATTTAACTGCCATGAAATTTCTGTACACTGGTTATGAGATCTGATGCATGATATAAGAATTTGAGTAATTTATAATATCTGTATAGTTTATTTAATTTTCTGAACCGAAAAATAGTTAATATGTCTACTCAATGTAGAAAAGTTAATAATTCATGCGAAATTAGTTAAATTCCTATAAATTGAGATATAATTAGTACTGTCAGTATTCATGTATGTAATAAGTTGTGAGTCCGAATAATGAAAATTTATGTAAGTTTGGCTATTTTTACATTTGATAACATCACTGTTAGAATTTTCAAAAATTATGTGTAATTCAGAAAAATGTAAATCTTGGTATGCATGATGGTTAAACTGTGATGAATTTCTGGTTAAATTTCTCTACTGAACTGATGACAATAGCTATATAAAATTGTTTTATGTTAGATATTAATAATTAATGCATGTTAATATGATTAGTGTTTAATTCTGCAAATTTTAGCATGATTAGAATTGTTGTAAAACTTGATTAATACTGAAGACAGTAGTACCATGCTAGGTAATACTGAAGAATGTAAATGTGCGAACATGAGACGAATGTGTAAATATTTTGTATTTAGAAGTGTGCTGAAATTGAGAAAATGTATTAATATGCCAATGGGTGACACTGCTACCTTAGAGGGCTGTGGAACTGTACTGTGGTAAAGTCCCCACGGGAAAGTTCAAAGTGTGTGATGTCCCATGGGCATTGAGATTAAATCCTGGAGGCGAACAAGTATCGCTGGTTAGGGTGGAGAGTGCTTCTCCCAGTTCTGCGCAGAAACTAAGATTAATCACTGGAATGCCTAGGTGATTGATATGTGATGTGATTAATGTGTGTCCTTCTAAAGTGGTTTGGGCTATGTGTCATGGCATTAAGGAAAAGTGAAAATGTGTTTAAGTGAAAAGAAATGTGTAAATTGTGAACCTGTGTAAGTGAATATGTGTTCATGAAATTCTTATGAAAACATGAAAAAGGATAAAATTCTTGTGAATGTGACATAATAGTAGTAAAACAGCGAGCTTTTCACTAATGTAAATATGTTAACTATGTGAAAAATTATCTTAGAATTCATGTTAAATTAGTTGTTATGAAATGTGTAAATTTATGTGTAAAATGATCAACATGTGGCATATGAATGGTTGAATGAAATCAGTTTAGCATATTGAAAATTGTAGAAAGCATGTGATAGGATTATGTTATTGTGTATAAAACTAAATTCCATGTGTAAAATGTGTAGAAATCATGCATAGGTCTCTATTTGAAAAACTGTCACTTCCATGCATTATGTGTTAATGGTGTAGCATAAGGATATGGAGATTACTTGATGCATGTATGATTAGTGTGCTTGGTGTTACTTGTTGAGTTCCTTTGAACTCATTCTTGCTTCGGCGTACAGGTGCAGACGTTTCTACTTGTTCCGAGGAGATCGTTAGGAGCGACTCGGAGCGAAAGTAGGAGAGATTGTGGTGGATTTAACATTGTACTTTTCCTTACTTCATAGTATGTAATAAAGACTCTGCGTAGTCTTATGTGGACAATGTATTTATTTTATTTCAATTATGAAAAGTTAGTTCTCTTTTCTACTATACGGACTGTGAATAGAATGTAGATGATGGAATAAGATTTCTTTCAGTTCTTTAAATTCCGCTGTCATGTGATATACATATATTTGTGTATGTTTCAGCCTATAGTACTAGTGTTGGGTAAATGTCCCACTGTGGCGATGCTTTCTATATCGACGTGGTTGGTGGAACCGTACCGATATAAAGAGGGTCGTCACATCTATCAACATGACAGGTCCAATGTTGTAGCGTGTGTGACTACCGAAAACCTGCACACAATAAATGCTAAAGTATAGACACCTTAACTGTGTCTAAACTGTCAGTCAACGTCAGTAGCCATACGTTAGCAAGATATATCAAAGAGGAAATTCCATTCTGTCAAAGAGGAAATTCCATTCTAAAAAATTCTGTTTGGGTGTACTGTGAGTTATTGTGAATTTTTGTAATTTACCCTAATTATTAGAATTATTTGAATGTGCTACCGACAGAATTTTAATCTTGAAAAATATCGTTTTTGAAATATATATAAAATTTAACTGCCATGAAATTTCTGTACACTGGTTATGAGATCTGATGCATGATATAAGAATTTGAGTAATTTATAATATCTGTATAGTTTATTTAATTTTCTGAACCGAAAAATAGTTAATATGTCTACTCAATGTAGAAAAGTTAATAATTCATGCGAAATTAGTTAAATTCCTATAAATTGAGATATAATTAGTACTGTCAGTATTCATGTATGTAATAAGTTGTGAGTCCGAATAATGAAAATTTATGTAAGTTTGGCTATTTTTACATTTGATAACATCACTGTTAGAATTTTCAAAAATTATGCGTAATTCAGAAAAATGTAAATCTTGGTATGCATGATGGTTAAACTGTGATGAATTTCTGGTTAAATTTCTCTACTGAACTGATGACAATAGCTATATAAAATTGTTTTATGTTAGATATTAATAATTAATGCATGTTAATATGATTAGTGTTTAATTCTGCAAATTTTAGCATGATTAGAATTGTTGTAAAACTTGATTAATACTGAAGACAGTAGTACCATGCTAGGTAATACTGAAGAATGTAAATGTGCGAACATGAGACGAATGTGTAAATATTTTGTATTTAGAAGTGTGCTGAAATTGAGAAAATGTATTAATATGCCAATGGGTGACACTGCTACCTTAGAGGGCTGTGGAACTGTACTGTGGTAAAGTCCCCACGGGAAAGTTCAAAGTGTGTGATGTCCCATGGGCATTGAGATTAAATCCTGGAGGCGAACAAGTATCGCTGGTTAGGGTGGAGAGTGCTTCTCCCAGTTCTGCGCAGAAACTAAGATTAATCACTGGAATGCCTAGGTGATTGATATGTGATGTGATTAATGTGTGTCCTTCTAAAGTGGTTTGGGCTATGTGTCACGGCATTAAGGAAAAGTGAAAATGTGTTTAAGTGAAAAGAAATGTGTAAATTGTGAACCTGTGTAAGTGAATATGTGTTCATGAAATTCTTATGAAAACATGAAAAAGGATAAAATTCTTGTGAATGTGACATAATAGTAGTAAAACAGCGAGCTTTTCACTAATGTAAATATGTTAACTATGTGAAAAATTATCTTAGAATTCATGTTAAATTAGTTGTTATGAAATGTGTAAATTTATGTGTAAAATGATCAACATGTGGCATATGAATGGTTGAATGAAATCAGTTTAGCATATTGAAAATTGTAGAAAGCATGTGATAGGATTATGTTATTGTGTATAAAACTAAATTCCATGTGTAAAATGTGTAGAAATCATGCATAGGTCTCTATTTGAAAAACTGTCACTTCCATGCATTATGTGTTAATGGTGTAGCATAAGGATATGGAGATTACTTGATGCATGTATGATTAGTGTGCTTGGTGTTACTTGTTGAGTTCCTTTGAACTCATTCTTGCTTCGGCGTACAGGTACAGACGTTTCTACTTGTTCCGAGGAGATCGTTAGGAGCGACTCGGAGCGAAAGTAGGAGAGATTGTGGTGGATTTAACATTGTACTTTTCCTTACTTCATAGTATGTAATAAAGACTCTGCATAGTCTTATGTGGACAATGTATTTATTTTATTTCAATTATGAAAAGTTAGTTCTCTTTTCTACTATACGGACTGTGAATAGAATGTAGATGATGGAATAAGATTTCTTTTCAGTTCTTTAAATTCCGCTGTCATGTGATATACATATATTTGTGTATGTTTCAGCCTATAGTACTAGTGTTGGGTAAATGTCCCACTGTGGCGATGCTTTCTATATCGACGTGGGTTGGTGGAACCGTACCGATATAAAGAGGGTCGTCACATCTATCAACATGACAGGTCCAATGTTGTAGCGTGTGTGACTACCGAAAACCTGCACACAATAAATGCTAAAGTATAGACACCTTAACTGTGTCTAAACTGTCAGTCAACGTCAGTAGCCATACGTTAGCAAGATATATCAAAGAGGAAATTCCATTCTGTCAAAGAGGAAATTCCATTCTAAAAAATTCTGTTTGGGTGTACTGTGAGTTATTGTGAATTTTTGTAATTTACCCTAATTATTAGAATTATTTGAATGTGCTACCGACAGAATTTTAATCTTGAAAAATATCGTTTTTGAAATATATATAAAATTTAACTGCCATGAAATTTCTGTACACTGGTTATGAGATCTGATGCATGATATAAGAATTTGAGTAATTTATAATATCTGTATAGTTTATTTAATTTTCTGAACCGAAAAATAGTTAATATGTCTACTCAATGTAGAAAAGTTAATAATTCATGCGAAATTAGTTAAATTCCTATAAATTGAGATATAATTAGTACTGTCAGTATTCATGTATGTAATAAGTTGTGAGTCCGAATAATGAAAATTTATGTAAGTTTGGCTATTTTTACATTTGATAACATCACTGTTAGAATTTTCAAAAATTATGTGTAATTCAGAAAAATGTAAATCTTGGTATGCATGATGGTTAAACTGTGATGAATTTCTGGTTAAATTTCTCTACTGAACTGATGACAATAGCTATATAAAATTGTTTTATGTTAGATATTAATAATTAATGCATGTTAATATGATTAGTGTTTAATTCTGCAAATTTTAGCATGATTAGAATTGTTGTAAAACTTGATTAATACTGAAGACAGTAGTACCATGCTAGGTAATACTGAAGAATGTAAATGTGCGAACATGAGACGAATGTGTAAATATTTTGTATTTAGAAGTGTGCTGAAATTGAGAAAATGTATTAATATGCCAATGGGTGACACTGCTACCTTAGAGGGCTGTGGAACTGTACTGTGGTAAAGTCCCCACGGGAAAGTTCAAAGTGTGTGATGTCCCATGGGCATTGAGATTAAATCCTGGAGGCGAACAAGTATCGCTGGTTAGGGTGGAGAGTGCTTCTCCCAGTTCTGCGCAGAAACTAAGATTAATCACTGGAATGCCTAGGTGATTGATATGTGATGTGATTAATGTGTGTCCTTCTAAAGTGGTTTGGGCTATGTGTCATGGCATTAAGGAAAAGTGAAAATGTGTTTAAGTGAAAAGAAATGTGTAAATTGTGAACCTGTGTAAGTGAATATGTGTTCATGAAATTCTTATGAAAACATGAAAAAGGATAAAATTCTTGTGAATGTGACATAATAGTAGTAAAACAGCGAGCTTTTCACTAATGTAAATATGTTAACTATGTGAAAAATTATCTTAGAATTCATGTTAAATTAGTTGTTATGAAATGTGTAAATTTATGTGTAAAATGATCAACATGTGGCATATGAATGGTTGAATGAAATCAGTTTAGCATATTGAAAATTGTAGAAAGCATGTGATAGGATTATGTTATTGTGTATAAAACTAAATTCCATGTGTAAAATGTGTAGAAATCATGCATAGGTCTCTATTTGAAAAACTGTCACTTCCATGCATTATGTGTTAATGGTGTAGCATAAGGATATGGAGATTACTTGATGCATGTATGATTAGTGTGCTTGGTGTTACTTGTTGAGTTCCTTTGAACTCATTCTTGCTTCGGCGTACAGATGCAGACGTTTCTACTTCTTCCGAGGAGATCGTTAGGAGCGACTCGGAGCGAGAGTAGGAGAGATTGTGGTGGATTTAACATTGTACTTTTCCTTACTTCATAGTATGTAATAAAGACTATGCCTAGTCTCATGTGGACAATGTATTTATTTTATTTCAATTATGAAAAGTTAGTTCTCTTTTCTACTATACGGATTGTAAATAGAATGTGGATGATGAAATAAGATTTCTTTTCAGTTCTTTAAATTCCGCTGTCATGTGATATACATATATTTGTGTATGTTTCAGCCTATAGTACTAGTGTTGGGTAAATGTCCCACTGTGGCGATGCTTTCTATATCGGCGTGGGTTGGTGGAACGGTACCGATATAAAGAGGGTCGTCACATCTATCAACATGACAGGTCCAATGTTGTAGCGTGTGTGACTACCGGAAACCTGCACACAATAAATGCTAAAGTATAGACACCTTAACTGTGTCTAAACTGTCAGTCAACGTCAGTAGCCATACGTTAGCAAGATATATCAAAGAGGAAATTCCATTCTGTCAACCTTTAAAGTTCTACTTTACGTGACATGAGTATGGTAAACAGAAGAGATGTCGTGCAGAGATATTTTATCCAAAATAATACATGTTTGAGTGCACAGAATACACAAATGTTCGTGGGAAAATTTGAACTACACAGAGATTTGAAAATATATTTGAATATCATGAGAGATAAATATAATCAAGACTAACTAGAATAATATCCATTGACTGTTTAAAGGAAAATCATTGTAAGAGCATAGTTGATGTAAAAAGACAGTCTATGTATATGACAGTTGATGTTCAGACAGAACTGATGTTCAAGTGAAGTCGATGTGAGTGTAATCGTTGTTTAAGTGAAATCGATGTTTCAAGGAAGTCGATGTTTTAATGAAATCGTTGTTTTAAGGAAATCGATATTTAAGTAAAATCGATGTTGAAACAAAATCGATGTTTCAAAGATATAGTCGTTGTTTAAATGAAATCGGTGTGATAACAAAACAGTAATCGTTGTGAACTTATAACAGTAGTCGATATAGACTTAGGCAAATCAAATGTAATTGACTTTTAAATAAAAATGAGTATAAGTAACTTACTGACTTTGTTCTATTTAAACTTGTTGTCAAGCTTCAGAAAATAGTATTAGTCAATAATTTTCAGAGTTTTATTAATCACCAAAAATACAAATAATATGTAAATATTTATATGGAGATAGACTAATCATCACTTCCCTTCCTCCGGCTGGACAGAGGTAGAGAGTTCCTCATCTGCTCTTCTTGAGAAACCTGTCAAAACATAAGACAACACAAAAATGGAGCCCTATTAGCACTTTAATGAAAATAGTATCTATTCAAACTGAAAAACAAAGAAATACAACATGGAAGGGATGAACTTGGGGTGTTTGGAAACCCCTAGTGTTATAAAAAAACATGGGAGAGGAAAGGGAAATGTTGTTTAAAAGGAAAGAACCTATCTAACATGCATGAAAGAGAGAAAGAAGAAGAGAAGAAAGGCACCTTAAGAGGGCAACTCCCTAGATGTGGGGGTGCTTCCTTGAAGTGCAGCAGTGTCTTGATGTGGAATGGGGAGCTTCTCTGGTGTCCCTAACTTCTAGTTTGGAGGAGAATGGGTTGGTTTTATAGACGAGGGAGAGTTTATCTCGTCCATAGAGGGATAATCACCCACAAAATAGGATAAATGCCAAGTAAATCAGTATGGGAGAGTCCTAGGAGGGTCTTAGGGTGAATCTCGGGCTTAGGGATCATTCCAAAGTTGTTGGGATAGAGATAGGGTCGGATGGATGAGAGAGAGATGGCCTACGTGACCTCTGCCATGCAAACTCTTAATGCGTCGTATCGGGCAGCCACGACAATGATTAACGACATGGTTGGACGTATAGATATGCATGGGCTAACATGTCAAGGACGGCTGCCGTGATAACATGGACGCGTAGCATTGGGCCAACATGTTACGGTTTGGACGTGAACATACATGCATGCACTAACGTGTCATAGGGATATGCTGCGATAATGATAACACGTCCTCATGATGTGACGCGTGAAGGGTAGGATCTGAAATCCTAACAATCAGTGTGAATAGGGACTCTTGGGTGATATTTGGATGAGACAAACTAGAATTTAGACATAATGGGCTCATCAATGGGTTGATAATGGGCTCAAAAATGACGACCAACTTGGGGCGTATTATGAGAACAAGAAATGTGACTCAATTCATGGGCAAAAAATAGGTGTCTACACAGAGACGAAAGGAAACTTGAGGAGGGCACATCATTATTAAACATACGTGTGAATATTCCTATTAGTTGCACAACTTCTTTCTCCAAGAAGAGCTCAATACCACGACTATGAGAAGGGTATAAATCAAGCATAATTTCAATGGTCTCATCATCCTCTATACTTAAAACAACATATTCTCCCAAACAAGTCGAAAATTTACAAGTTAAAATAATATTTGTACGACTTGGATCATATATTGTTAATACATATAACTTCGTTAACAACTCCATATAAGTGATATCTTTATTTGAGCACAATGAACACATAATACCTCATTCATATTGCGGTATATAACAACATTGTTTGTGAAGTATTGTATTATAGAAGCACATTAACGGAATCATTGTACTACTCATAACCTAAAATTACTCTATCATAAACACATAAATGAAAAAATATATCATTTACATGAACATCAATCATATTATTCATCATACATTCATTCATGCAACTAAAAATATTAAAAAAAAAATACTCACTAGATGTGAAGCAGCACCGGGTGTTGGAGGAGCAGCACCGTGATGATGGCAGAGGGATGGGGGGTGGAGGAAGGGGGGGGGGGGGGGGGTGGACCTGCGCCGAGTGTGGGAGGGGAAGGGGGAGCACGGGTGGTGGGGGAGCTATGTCGAGGGTGAGGTTGGGAGGGGGGAGCAGTGTCAGGTGGGGTTGGGGGGGGGGGGAGGGAGGGGAGGGGGAGCGCAGGTGGTGGGCGGTGGGGGAGCTGTGGGGTGGGTGCTGAGCAGCACGGGTGGGGGAGAGGAGGGAGTAGCTCCAGGTGCGAGGGGGGGCTGAGCAGCGTGGGTGGGGGAGGAGCAACGCTGAGTGGGAAGGGCTGAGCAACACGGGGCGAGGAGAGTTTTGAGGGTTTGTGGGCATTTTTTGTTTGTTTAAGAAACCCCTATTTGTGTGCGTTGCGTTGGCAATAAAGGCATATGGCAACACAAACATGTTTGTTGACGTTGCCAACGTAGACATGTTAACTGTTTGCGTTGCCAATGCATATATTAACCATGGCCTCCACCCTCGGTCACCAATTCGTCTATGTGGCGGTTTAATGATTATTGTTGTAAATATTTTTTTAAATTTTAATTAATTAATTAATTATTTTTATTTTCCCTATAGAATTAATAATTTCATGGCCATAAACAGCAGCATAACCAAATCGCCTTAAGTCCAACCAGAACTTTCTGATCCGCCGTCTCCGTTGCAGCCCCCCCTCGCTGCCGCCCTACATCTCCCTGGCAAGCCATAGCTTTCTCTACTCAGTCCCCACCCATGTCTTCTATTGCTTCCCACTCCACCGTTGCTCCCCCGAGTTCGTCCGTACCTACCTACAGCGCGCAAAGCCGAACGCGCTCCTCTTCACCACACCTCCTTTCCTGTACCATTCTCCTGTTGTCGCCTTCCAGAGGAGCTTCTCCGGGCCCAGACCCTCCCTCCAACCCATTAGATCCCAAGCACGCCCACAGCAACGGCAAGAGGAACAAGAACAGCAGGCAGCAGCGGCAGTGGACCTGACTTCTCTGCCCCAGAACCTCCGGGAGATCATCTCCCTCTTCCAGTCCGTCTCCGACCCCAAGGCCAAGTACCAGCAGCTCCTCCACTATGGCGGCAGGCTGCCCCCCCTTGACCCCCGCTACAAGACCGATGAGCACCGCGTCCGGGGCTGCGTCTCGCAGGTCTGGGTCCGCGCCTTTCCCGACCCAGCCGATTCCGTTGCCATCCGCTTCGAGGCCGATTCCGACTCGGCGCTCACCAAGGGTCTTGCCGCTCTCCTTGTGTTGGGGCTTTCCGGTGCTCCGGCGACCGCCATCGCCTGCGTCCCGCCGGACTTCGTTCACCTGCTTGGGCTGCGGCAGAGCCTCACTCCTTCGCGGAACAATGGGTTCTTGAACATGCTCAAGCTCATGCAGCAGAAGGCCCTCGAGCTCCATGCTCAGGGGGCCAATTCCGTGGCCGATGATGTCCCGGGTCAGATAGATTCCATCTTGAGCGGGAGCGATGATAGTCGCATGGCCTTGCACGACAGCTCTGTGACTGTGGAGGCTTTGGACGGCGAAGATGTTAACTTGGGGGTGAGCGGCAATGGAACCAGCGGTGATGCAGGGATAAACGGTATCGAGGAGGCCGTGTGAGGGATGATGTGGATGTGCTTGATGAACTATCCTCAAGTCCAGTTGAACTTCTTTCTCCAAGAAGAGCTCAATACCACGACTATGAGAAGGGTATAAATCAAGCTAATTTCAATGGTCTCATCATCCTCTATACTTAAAACAACATATTCTCCCAGACAAGTCGAAAATTTACAAGTTAAAATAATATTTGTACGACTTGGATCATATATTTAATACATATAACTTCGTAACAACTCCATATAAGTGATATCTTTATTTGAGCACAATGAACACATAATACCTCATTCATATTGCGGTATATAACAACATGTTTGTGAAGTATTGTATTATAGAAGCACATTAACGGAATCATTGTACTACTCATAACTTAAAATTACTCTATCATAAACACATAAATGAAAAAATATCATTTACATGAAACTCAATCATATTATTCATCATACATTCATCATGCAACTAAAAAATATTAAAAAAAAATACTCACTAGATGTGAAGCAGCACCGGGTGTTGGAGGAGCAGCACCGTGATGATGGCAGAGGGATGGGGGGTGGAGGAGGGGGGGGGGGGAGGGTGGACCTGCGCCGAGTGTGGGAGGGGAAGGGGGAGCACGGGTGGTGGGGGAGCTATGTCGAGGGTGAGGTTGGGAGGGGGGAGCAGTGTCAGGTGGGGTGGGGGGGGGGGGGAGGGGAGGGGAGGGGGAGCGCAGGTGGTGGGCGGTGGGGGAGCTGTGGGGTGGGTGCTGAGCAGCACGGGTGGGGGGAGGAGGGAGTAGCTCCAGGTGCGAGGGGGGGCTGAGCAGCGTGGGTGGGGGAGGAGCAACGCTGAGTGGGAAGGGCTGAGCAACACGGGGCGAGGAGAGTTTTGAGGGTTTGTGGGCATTTTTTGTTTGTTTAAGAAACCCCTATTTGTGTGCGTTGGCAATAAAGGCATATGGCAACACAAACATGTTTGTTGACGTTGCCAACGTAGACATGTTAACTGTTTGCGTTGCCAATGCATATATTAACCATGGCCTCCACCCTCGGTCACCAATTCGTCTATGTGGCGGTTTAATGATTATTGTTGTAAATATTTTTTAAATTTTAATTAATTAATTAATTATTTTTATTTTCCCTATAGAATTAATAATTTCATGGCCATAAACAGCAGCATAACCAAATCGCCTTAAGTCCAACACCAGAACTTTCTGATCCGCCGTCTCCGTTGCAGCCCCCCCTCGCTGCCGCCCTACATCTCCCTGGCAAGCCATAGCTTTCTCTACTCAGTCCCCACCCATGTCTTCTATTGCTTCCCACTTCCACCGTTGCTCCCCCGAGTTCGTCCGTAACCTACAACAGCGCGCAAAGCCGAACGCGCTCCTCTTCACCACACCTCCTTTCCTGTACCATTCTCCTGTTGTCGCCTTCCAGAGGAGCTTCTCCGGGCCCAGACCCTCCCTCCAACCCATTAGATCCCAAGCACGCCCACAGCAACGGCAAGAGGAACAAGAACAGCAGGCAGCAGCGGCAGTGGACTGACTTCTCTGCCCCAGAACCTCCGGGAGATCATCTCCCTCTTCCAGTCCGTCTCCGACCCCAAGGCCAAGTACCAGCAGCTCCTCCACTATGGCGGCAGGCTGCCCCCCTTGACCCCCGCTACAAGACCGATGAGCACCGCGTCCGGGGCTGCGTCTCGCAGGTCTGGGTCCGCGCCTTTCCCGACCCAGCCGATTCCGTTGCCATCCGCTTCGAGGCCGATTCCGACTCGGCGCTCACCAAGGGTCTTGCCGCTCTCCTTGTGTTGGGGCTTTCCGGTGCTCCGGCGACCGCCATCGCCTGCGTCCCGCCGGACTTCGTTCACCTGCTTGGGCTGCGGCAGAGCCTCACTCCTTCGCGGAACAATGGGTTCTTGAACATGCTCAAGCTCATGCAGCAGAAGGCCCTCGAGCTCCATGCTCAGGGGGCCAATTCCGTGGCCGATGATGTCCCGGGTCAGATAGATTCCATCTTGAGCGGGAGCGATGATAGTCGCATGGCCTTGCACGACAGCTCTGACTGTGGAGGCTTTGGACGGCGAAGATGTTAACTGGGGGGGTGAGCGGCAATGGAACCAGCGGTGATGCAGGGATAAACGGTATCGAGGAGGCCGTGAAGGATGATGTGGATGTGCTTGATGAACTATCATCAAGTCCAGTTGAAGGTTCGGGCGGTAGAGCAGCAAGGATAAAGGAGACACTGGAGAGAGAACTTCGTCCGTTGGAGTTGGAACTGGAGGACATCTCATATCAACATGCAGGCCATGCTGGTGTGAGAGGGAACAGTGACGGAGAGACCCATTTCAATTTGAAGATTGTTTCCAAGGAATTTGAAGGGAAGAGTTTAGTAAAGAGGCACCGGCTTGTTTACGACTTGTTGCAAGAAGAATTGCAGAGTGGATTGCATGCTCTCTCCATTGTTGCCAAGACTCCTTCTGAGGTTGGGGTGAAGTAGAAGGTTCTCAGAGGTAAGATGTTTTTTCCCCGTTACTATTATTGTTCAACATCGGTGGCACTGTTTTGTCTGTAAGATCAATAGCTTCCTTGTAAGATTCATGAACCATTTGTCAGAAATTATGTGACAGAGGAAATAACTTATTATGTTTATACTTCAAAATCTTTTGTTCCATGTACGGATATCGTTTGTAATACATCTTCAGGTCTAATGCTGGTTGTGTGCAATCTGAAACTATGATGCACTTTAATAAGGGACCAATTTTTTATTACGCTGCAACTGTTGCTGCATAGACAAATGCATTTTTCTCTTTCTTTTGTTGTGAGATATACATTTATTTCCGAGCTGAATGCTTGAAGCAGAAATGTTTCTAGCTTTTTTTTTTTAACCTCCTTGGCGTGTGGTGGAGTAGGTCACTTGTTTAGTTGATTGTTTGCTAATGTTTTTTTAAGCCAGCGGGTAATATGGTTCTAAACAAAGACTTGAAGTAGAAGATATCAAGATACATGAGTGAAAATGTTTCTTTGAGGTTTGTCAACCTTGAAAATGTGGCAGAGAAGGTTTCAATTATATATGTTTATGTAACGAGGAAGGCTGAATCAGGGATTTGGAATGGTGCATTTCCAGATCAGCTTATCCTGCCCAGTCAAGGCTGATCTGGGGCTCATCCTTATCTCAACCTTGCACCTAACTTTTTTCTTTTTCTAAAAGCAAAAAGCTTTGAACCTCTTAAAAATCTAACTTCTAAAATACCTTTGCAACGTTGCTTGAGAGTAACTAACATTTGAATATGTATACCTTATCATAACTGTACATGAAATAGGTGGATCACCTTCCATAGGAATGATGGATTAACCATTATTGGATTTTTAGAATTGACAATAAATAACGATTGGTGTTGGATGGAGTATATTTGAAACCTTACACTACGTGGTACTCTGAACTTGTTGATGTCTTTCTAGCAGTTTGGGCTGCCTCTCAGGAGTTGAATATGTACATTGACTTCTCACCTAAGTGTGCATGCATCAAGATGCTATGGACGCCGGAGATAGTCTATGATCAAATAAAATGATTGCTAGAGTCCATCCCGAAACATATAAAAGAAGAATATCTTAGAACTTAAGTTGTGTTTTGTCAACCCGGACATATCATCTCTCAATTTTTTTTCAAGAAAACTATTGGTAAGTTCAAAGTTTTATCAGAAAGAAGATCATTGGAGATATATACAAACCATGCATGAACATGTTCAAAGGATGCCATTGAGGAAGGCACATTTTTTTTTGAAAATGGATGCTACCACTGATGTATAAATAAAAAAGAGGAAGAATGTACAAGTATAGGCTCTACAAAGGCTCAAAAAACTGCACATCCCGCCTATACTCCCCACAAGCACTTCCATTACACAACCTTTCACTACCCCACAACAAAACAAAAGCCCTGATCCACCCCCAATGCCAGAAACCCAATCCTTGATCTATTCAATCCACTTTATCAAGGGTAGGCACATCCTTGATAGTTTTTTGGTGGCCCATGAATGTTTATTTGCGATTAAGCAATGCAGAGGGAGTGGTCTAATCTTGAAGCTGGATTTTGAAAAGGCTTATGACAGGGTCAACTGATTGTGCTTGTTTCATGTCTTGGGGTGGATGGGTTTTAGTGACAAGTGGATTGGATGGATCGAGGCTTGTGTTTCTTTTGCTACCTTTGTTGTCCTCATTAATGGTAAGCCGTCACCGTGGTTCCGTGGAGGGCGAGGCCTTAGGCAGGGTGATCCTCTTTCCCCGTTGCTTTTTGTGTTGGTGGCCAGTGTGCTGGACAAGATGTGGGAGAAGGCGGAGATGACAGATCTGCTTGTAGGTATCTAGGGGGCTTGTGGTGGTAGATCCATATCTCACTTGCAGGGTATTGATAATACTATTTTTTTCCTGCATGAGGGGGATCATATGCCGTTCATAGTGAGATTCTTGCTGGAGTTGCTAGAAGAGGTTTCTGGGCCGAAAATAAACTTTGATAAGAGCCTTTTGATGGGGTTAATATGGTGGAATTTGTTCTATGGAAGGCATCGGCATTTTTGGGGTGCAAGGTGGGGAAGTTCCCCATCTCTTACTTAGGCCTTTCACTCTCTCCCTGTGTGCTGAGGTCATCATATTTCCTCCCCATTATTCAGAGGTTTGAATCCATATTGGCGGCTTAGAAGGCAAAATCCTTGTCTTATGATGGCAGATTGGTCTTTTGCAACTTGGTCTTGGACAGCCTACCGACTTATTTCTTGTCCATGTTTTGAATTCCCAAGCAGGTGGCTAACAAACTGGAAGGCATCTAGGGCAGATTCTTTTGGCATAGTAGCAGAGACAAAAGTAGGGGCTGACATGATATGGCTTGGGGGAGAATGACGAAGAGTAGGAAGCAAGGTGGTTTGGGGTTGAAGAATATTTGAGACTTTAACATGGCTTACTAGTTAAGTGGATGTGGAGGCTAGGGGTTGGTGAGAGTATCTTGTGGACTACTATTATCTAGCAGAGGTACTTTCAGAGCTCCAGAGTTTGGGATTTGTCTCCTTCCCCGAGGGTTATCACTTCCTCCTTGTGGTGAGACATCTCTTCGTGTAGGGATTAGTCCTTGTAGGGACGAGGATTTCGGTGGGAAAAGGAGACTTGGCAATGTGTGGTCAGATAGATGTGTGGGGAACTTCCGTTTTGGGTGGAGTTCTTTGATCTTTTCTAGGTGGCGGCGACTCCTCTTTCCTCAGTCTCTCAGGTGCATGATCCTTCTCTACCTAGGAGGGTTTAGGCACCCACTTTTACCAGAAGTTTGCGTCAACTGGAGATTGAGCAATTGGAGGGTCTGTTTGCTCAGTTGTTCTCCTTTTCCTTCTCTGACTTTGATGATTGGTGGACATGGAGGAGGGAGAAGATAGGTGCTTTCACGGTGAGATCAACTTATCAGATCATCTCGGATGGTGGACTACGCCATGGGCTCCAGATGTAGGTTTGGAAGGTTAGGAGTCCGCTCAAGGTGAAGTTTCTCATCTGGAGAATCTCTCATGGACAGCTTCCTATTAGGGATAAACTACTCCGTTTCTTTTCGGATCTGCCAATGGTGTGTGTTCTTTGTGGGGTGGGCAAGGAAATTATTGATCACTTGTTCATGGTTTGCCCTTATGCTCGGTCAGTGTGGAAGGCAATGGCTTCTGCTTCTCGAGGAGATATCCCTCCTGCAGGTGATGTGCTCTCTTTTATTCATAAATGGAGGAGACGTTGGCCTATCAAGGGGAATGACACTATCTAGTGGCTCATTCTTCATGCAACGCTGTGGATGATTTGGATAGAAAGAAATTGAGGGAGGCACATTGAAGTATTAATTTACGTGGGCCTCAGAAAATAGTCTTGAACTAATATCTTGCAGGACCATATATTCTGAGGAGACAGAGTATGACTTGACCATATTTTGGTTGTGGTGCACACAGAGAACTATCTGGTAGGCAGAAGACACTGAAGAGCTTCCAACACTAAGGGTCCGTTTGGTTGCTTGTAAAATATATTCATAGAGAAAAAGTTTTCCAAGGATTAACTTTTACAGGAAAATCAAAAACATAATTGTCTATTTGGTTCCCACGTAAATGTTTTCTCTGAAAAGATTTTCTGATGTTTGTTTTCACCTAAAATATTTTCCGGAAATTATTTTCACATGTTTGTTTGTGTGTAAAAGATTTTCAAATATGTGTTGATTTGCTCTTATTTCCACATATGCCTCCTAAATATTAGACAAAACACTCAATCAAAGACCGCTTCCTCTTTTCATCTAACATAACAAGTCTAACAATCCGCGTTAGCCCTTACTCAAACTAAAAGATCACGTCTAGTTTCCAAGGATTTAAGGGGGTTTGCATTGTTTAAACTTATTTTGAAAAATAAAGAATAATGAGATCTTTGACTAGAAAATGTAGATTAAAGAGACAATTTTTTGTGAAGTAAGATCTATTCTGATATAAGCACAATTAAATAGAATAATAGAGAAACAAACACTAAAGCATCCAAGTTGGAGTGTCAATGATAGTGACTGTAATTTTAATGCTTCAGATGATGATTTTTCTGGTTGAATCAATGCTCCAGATGATAGCAAACCACTCCAAAGAACAAAATAATGCTACAGCACAAATGACATGCATTTATTACACAATACTCTAAATAACTTCTTGAACAATTTAAAGATGCTTGTGCATATTAACGAGAATAAAGTGAGCAAAGTCATTTATCAAAAGTTGCAAGTGCTAGAAAACTCCTTGCAATTGTTCTCTGTATGGAGGCACCACATTGTCATTGTACATGATAGAAAACCTTCTAAACCAAGTGAAACTAAATACATACAAATAATAATCAAGGTTTTATAGAACCCACATATACGAGAAATGCGCCACCACTGAACATTTTAATAAGCTTCATAGTAGGGACAAAAATAAAACTCAAATTCACAACCTTTTTCATGGATCACTTCAAAAGAACTGCTTTATGTGTGCTTCATACTCATCATCATAAAATCTGCAGAAACACAATCTTCGTACAGAGTTTGCTTCTCATTTAGACCGGCTCTCAATTCTTCAAGATCCTGTTCAAGCTTTCTCACTCTCTCTCCAAGCTGAATGCAATAATGTCAGTTATCACTCTGGGTAAAAATAACGCACTGGAAACGGAATGGCTGCTGAAGGGATGTTTTTTAGTGACCTTGTGGTTCTCATTCTGCTCAACTCTGTTCTGAAAGAGTGACAGGTCATAAGATTTGAGTTCAAATTGAGACTTGAGTTGCTCGAACCTTTTCTGAAGAGGCAATAACTGTGGAATCTGCACACCAAGAGCAAAACTAAGAAAGAGTGCAATTCTATTCATCACATTGATATAACAACGAGAATATGTATTAGAAGAGGTAAGACTGACTTGCCAGGAGGAAACTTTAGGGCCCGAGTCTGGCAAAACCATATAGTTTCTGAATTCTTTCTAAAGCCAACTCTTTTGCCCTTGCAAGCACCAATCACGAAGGACAACAGTAACATTTTTATTTCTCACATAGTATCTACTCTAACATTTTATTAAGATATGTTTTATCGGAGTTCAGAAGCCAATGTGCTTACATCTGGCACCAACAGCCATAGGCCTTGAATGCACCTTAGTACAAGCATGTCACTATTTCAGCAGACACACCATCATATTATCTGTCAACCAGATGCAACTTTCTGCACTATAAACCAATGCGCAACACAGGGAATAGATGCCCAATTAGGCACACTTAAACATGCAACACTAAATTTACTGGAAGCTCCTCACATTAGAGGAAGATGTAGACTTTGCTTTGATCAAACCCATAAAATGAGAAGAGTGAAACAACAGAAAGCAATTAAATCAACTAATTCAAAGACAACTATTGATCTGATTGTGTCAGTCATACTGGAACATCAGATTGCAAAAGACATAGATGACACAACCACATATCACCAGTTATTCAGAAGGAAGCACAAGAAACTGAAGTCACCACTCAGCCTATTAATTTGAGTCCTCATTATTATACGATCTTGTTGGTCCATTTGAGGTTCCAGAGAACATTACAACTGGAAGCTAGATTCATGAAAAATCGAATCAAAGCGATAACCATTAACAGATGCTTATATATATAACTCATCCGTGTTTATTATATATCGTTTCATATGTTTTGGACTTTTACGCGGATAGGAACATAAATGAAGTCCATGAGAGTCTCATGCATGTAGCAGCAACTGATCAGGCCTCTTTTTTTTTTGTAAGATAACTTTTTAAAACTAAATTCTGCACCAAACAAGACAAGTAATACATCCCCAATTACCCAACAAAAAGAAAACCAAAGCAGGGCCTAATCAATGATCATCAAAGAAGATCAGCACCCTGAGCCCACAGAAGGGGTGCTACATGTTACGGTGGTTCCCACATCTTGTCCTTATTGCAAATCCTCTGCAGATACTCCAGGATGGCCACTGACCATTGCATATTGAACTTTTCTAATCTAACCTCTATTGCTAACCAATATGCTGCTTTATTACCTTCTCTGTTAATGTGAGAAATTGTACAATGTTTCCAACTTTTCAGCCCTTCTCTATAGCTACCATCTTCGACGATGAATTTGATCTCTTGGGGTACTCCAATGTTTCCCTGCAATGCCGTAATAATTTGCTCATATTGTCCTCTTCTACCCATATGCTATCTTCCTGTTCCATTCTCACAAAGTTAGCAGCCTTAAAGTCAGCATCCAAATTATTGAGCTATTTTAGAAGAGAACAAGCTAGGAAAAAAAGGTAAAAATATGTCTGTTCACATCTTAAACAAGTTAGGCAAGGCAAATAACTTAAACATCCAAAACAAGTCATAGCCACAAATTGCATCAATTCAGAAATGTCTCCAGGAGTAATGCAATTGACAGCAATTTCCTCAGATTAATTTGGACCATTGCCTTCATGCAGCCATGTTATAAGGTAGCCATTATAAGTAATTTGCCCACTCTCAGCATTGCCAAAGAAGACATCAGGTACCGGGTACCTGATCAGAAGGGCCTTTTCAATACCAAAAAGGCTTACAACTGGCTTCTCCCTGACAAGGTAAAGAAAATGTGGAAAATTTTGAGTGGTCTTTTCAGAGGGAGCCACTTATAGAAGATAAAACTGCTTTTTGGCTAGAGGATGAAATGGAAGGACCAACACATATTCAGGTGGAGACTTTGGAAGAAGCTGGGTTCTTGAATGAACAGGGTGATGATAATGTCCAAGAAGACATGGACTATGATATGGACAACTTAATAATTGAAACTGAAGCACCCTTAGTTGCAACACCTCAAAAAGAGGCAGTTAAAAAGGTAGCCCATGACTCATACAGAACAGGGCTGATGGAACTAAAATAATACATAACTACAAAGTTTGATCAACAGTAGGCCCAGATAGATGAGTTAAAAGAATTACTTCATAGTCTGCATGCATCGATTTAGAAAGGAACCTTAGTGACACAAGAAATGATAGAAACAGAAGAAGGCATAGCACAAAAAGGATTTTGAGAGAAGAACTAGCCCAATCCATGGAAGAAAAGGTGTTAGTCATCAGTAAATTTACTCAAATCTCTTCTTCTCAATTTCCTTAAATTCATTTAGAAACTAAACCAGTTATCAACATTCCTGGAGAAACTTCAGAACCTATTTCAGTGACACATACACCATCTGTTGTTCCTGTGCATAGTTTAATTAACTTTCTTCCTAGCATTTTTGACTTTGTCTGTAATTATTTAAACTCTTACCTTCATACACTTTCCTTGAAATATGTGCAACCAATTCTAGTTCGAACTTCTCGAGAAATTTTTGCTATTATTCATACTATGCCTGACCTTAACACACTTGCTATTATTCTAGTTAAAATTTTGAAAATTTTAACTGTAACACCTAGATATCAGCCACATGCCACAGGTGTTTAGGAACAGGAGGAGGAGGATGAACATGCTCTTATCAAGTGTGTACACTGAAGGAGAATCTGGGAAGAGGTAGCACTTCACCCATCTTGGAATGAGACACCAAGTGAATTAAACCACCTATGGGAGATAGTGAAATCCATGGAAATCAACATCATCGAAAATTCTGAAGAATTTTGTTAAATGTGGAGTTAAGAATATGCAACAACAGGATTGGTGTATCCACAGGGGCTTACCAGCGAAAATTCTGAAGCAGCAAACAATCACAAAACGCTGCCAGTGGGAAAAGTCAGATCAAGGATGGATCAAAGGTAATTTTGATGGATCTCTGAAAATAGAGAATGGGCAACAAATAGGGGTCTGTGGCTACATAATCAGGGACAGCACAGGATCATTTTTATCTACTGGAGGTATATATTTTTACCTGTTGTAAATATTACTCTTAATAGAGAACATGCTATAACTCTTAATAGAGATTGTTATCATGAAAATGAGCAAGTGTCCATCTACAAGTGAAGAAAATATTTACCTTAGGAAGATATAACCCAAAGAAGTCTTCCACCAAATTTGACGTAGTGCATCATCTCGAGCTAGAAAAATCATTGACATCCATCTACAATTTAAAAAGATGTGAATAATAACTAATAATTGGCAATTATAAATGATCATGGAGAAAATTTAATTACTTGCAAAAACCAAAAACTATACTAGATAAATTCAGAAAGATCATAAACTGGAGCAAACATAAACTTACAGAAAAAGAGGCCTTAATGTGCCACTAGATTGTTGGAAAAAGGCTGGGTAGAAACTTGGAAAAGTTGGTTAATGTTTTCTTTCTTCAGTGAACTATTTTATCATGGTAGAATAGATCATGGACATTTTCTATGACAATATGAATATTGTAAGATGCACCTTCGTTTTCTCCTCACCGTTGCCTAATGTCTTTGTCAATTAAATATATGATGGTAGGTCTATTAAGATGTTGTCACTTAAAAAATTTGATTGCCATTTCTATTATCATTGCCAAAACAGTTATGCCAGTAGTTGTATAACCAGATCCAAATTTCTTGAAAGCAACTCACTGAGCTTCCCTAGGAGTAAAGCTATTGCACTCTCAGCCATATATATCAAGGATCAAAAACTCGGCCGGATCGGGATCGGATCGGCCGAGTTGGCTCGGTTTTGACCCTCCCGATCCGAGCCGGGGTAACCCATCCGGTCCCTGCGCGCGGATCGGCCCGGCTCGGCTGGACTCGGCGGGCTCGCCGAGCCCGGCCCGATCCGCCGCGGATCGGGCCGGATCGGACCGATCGGCTCAACGGCTAGTTCAGAAAACTAGCCGTTTCTAGCCATTGGGGGGCGCTCCCCAACGGCCAGAAACGGCTATTTTTGGCCTTTGGAGGCCTTGGGAGTAGGCAAGGGAGGGAAGCACAAACCTCAAGTCAACAATATGCACGGAAGGGGAAGAAAGTGGCATCTCAATTCCAAGGCCAAGGCCAAGGCCGACAGGCATCCGAAGATTCGGGATACAATCCCAACTTCATTCCGCATAGACGGAATTGGTTAATGAAGAAGAAGAGGATGCAAGAGGAGTGGGAGCGTCAAGAAAAGCTACGGATGGAGTTTGAGACCATGGAGCAAGCCTCAGATACATCATCTTATGCTTCCACTGAAGGATACTACCAAGGGCAGGGAGGCTACTTGGCATATCCTCAATACCCGGATGCATCGTATGATACCGGAGGCGGAGCATATGCACAATCCACTGAGTCCGATTCGCATTCACATGACTCATATGAGTCATATGGCTCATATCAAGTGTCTGAAATATCTGGATACACACCAATTACTATCATATATGCGAACACGGATGCATATAGTCAATATTTGACTCAATATGAGGCATATTACTAACATTATATGTCTTGGACAGATATGTAAACCTTATGTCCACAATATAATATGTGATTCCAATAAATATATTTTATTGCTTTTCCTCAGTACCAATGATGTATTATGTCTTATTTTTTCATGTATTTCAGTTTATAAATATAATGTTTAAATTTTTCCTATTTTTTCTAATTTGTTTTCAATTTTTTTGAGGGGGCCGATCCAGCCCCCTTTAGCTCGGCCAGACTCGGCGGGCTTGGCCGAGCGGGGTGGGGATTGGCCGGTCGGATCGGTTTGGGGCCGGCCGATTCGATCCCGATCCCCGGGTTCTTGAACCTTGATATATATCTCAAACTTTCCTGTCTAAAACCTTAACAGATTAATACTGTTGGGTGTATGAGCAGAGCATCATCCTTGTATGCTTGTGATATATAGCCTGGAGGAAAAGTTTCATAGTTTTGGAGATGAAAAGATGATTAAACATGAGGCAATGAAGATCTTTAGCATGGGCCATCCCAAACTGACAAAGTGTGGGAGAAGATTAATTATTAGTGAGTACCAGAAGCATAAAGTGCTCATTGGGTGGTGTCAGGCAAACATATGATACCAATCCAAATGTTGATTTAACTGAGAACTCAGATCAACTGGATTGGTATCCTTCTCGAACCCAGATCAACTCGGTCAGATTGGTATCCTTCTCGAACCTTTTTTATGCAGATTTAACTTAGAACCCCACGCATGATTGTGAGAATTATTTTTAACGCTTTAAATTTTTTTAAGTTTATCTTTGGATTTGATTTATTTGGATTTTTTTATTTATTTATATGGACATGGTCTGATTTAGTTCATTTGACCTCCCCCACTAACTGCGGTTAGTGTTAATTATATCAGCACAAAGGCTGAATACCCTTGATTAGTCATCAGACAAACCCGTTGAAATAGAAGAACGTGACTCACATTTGAATGAAATGAATTATACATGGAGAGAAACACAGTTGCAAACATACAGTCTTTTTTTTTGGAATTTTTTGATATTTATTTCATATTTATTGATTTTTTAAATTTATTTCTCATTTTTTGGTATTTTAGAATTATTGATTCATTATTTAAACATTTTCGTTATTTATTTATTTAAATTAGGATTATAGGATTAATTAATATTTTAATTTATTTAGTTGATTTAAATGGGGATTAATTTAAGTGGATCAAAAATGATGTGAGACATGACTTGCTTGTTGATTTTATGTTATTGAAAATTAAAATAATAATGTTTGTGAAATATTTATTAAAGTTTGTCAAAAACTTGGTTGATTTTGGTTAAGAAATCAAGTAGTGTAGTGTTTTAAATAAACGTGACACTAACAAAATTAGCCCAATAGGCCCATTAAATATCATGAACAAAATGGTCATTCATTAAGTCATATCATACAAGTCCGGCCCAATAAACAGTTCAGGCCCAATAAACAATTTAGGTCTAATAAGAATTGAGGCTCAATAAGAAAGCCCAATAGACCTTGTTTAAGATTTGAGAAAATTCAAATTGTGCCTTGCACAATGTTCTTTAGGGGTGCCTTGCAGATCCTTTTCCCAGACCGCCTTGCTCTGTGTTCAAACTTCAGAAATCCTCCCCCTCTGCCTGGGGCGCCCCATGTGCTTTTATAGGGGATGGAGAAGACACCGTCCCGGTCATTTGAAGTCCTGTCCCGGTCATTTGCCCCGTCCCGGTCATTTGCACCGTACTTGCCATAAGCGCCGTCCCGGTCATTTACAGACCCTCCCCGGTCATTTATACTTGGCTATTTTGCAAATTTCCCCCTGTTTATCTTTTCCCTTTTACCTCTCCTCGTTTTCTTTTTTGCGTTTGTGCCCTTTAGGCGTCGGGGGAGAGAGACAAGAGAGGCAAGAGAGAGACGGCTGGGAGGGAGGAGGTGTGCGACCTCCTCCTCCTCTCTTCTTCCTTGGTGGTTGTGGTTGGTGGGGTCCGCGGCAGAACAGGGGGAGAGGGGCATGCGGCCTCCTTCCTCCCCTTCCCTTGCTCGACGGCGGCCCACCCAGGGCATAGCAGCGGCGGTGGCGGGAGCAAGCAACGGCGGCAGCAGGGGCACACAGCGGCAGCGGCGGCCAGAGCGAGCAACGACAGCGGGGGGTCATCGCGGCGCGGGGCAGCGGCAGCAGGGGGGCAGTGACGCGGTCCAACAGCAGCAGCGGCGATAGCTGCGACCGGCGGAGGCCACCCCAGGCAGGTGGCGGCGCCGGTAACAGGAGGGGCCGACTGCAATAGCAGGGCCTCCCCTCCTCCTTCGTCTCTTCCCAGGCAGGAGCGACGACGAAGGTGAGTTTTTTTTTTCCATTTTTCTTTCTTTTGCATTTTTCTGTTTTCTTCTTCCTTCTTTATGCTACTTCCGGAATAGAAGAATGGACCAAAGAAATTTTGGTACAACAAATGCCCCCCACGAGACTGGCGTCCGAGAGTGAAACATAAGGCGACTGTCTCGTGTGAATCTTTTCAGCTTTATTTTACCACATGCTGTCCTTCATAGGGTCTATTTCATTTATTCCGCCAAAAATTTCAGCCATTTGACTTCGTTGAGATCCATGTTGGAGATGTTATCTTAATAAACTTGGGATGTCACAGCTTACGACATACTTGCAGTAAACTTTCCATTTATTTTGGACTTGCAGTACCCATGACCATCATCTCATGACAACAATACCAAAATTTTGCTTTATGTATTGAGAATTCTGACGGCTGTAATATTTCTTTTGATAAGCTGCTTTATCATTTCCTTTTTCGTTCTTCTTCAGCAAAATCTGATCTTCTGTTGTTTTGGATTTGCAGAGTTGGACCAACTTGCATATGTATGACAGAGCTGTTCGTGCCATCCTTTTGTACATGTTGACCTTCTGAAGACAGGCAACACTGGAGCATAGAGTTGTTTAAGGGATGTTGTTTTCTAAATCAGCAGATGCTATCCATTCCTTTTGACTTCTCCTTTATGGGCTATCCCAAGGGCCTGTCTTGGGACGAAGACTTTTATTTGCTATATACATTGTGCTTTTGTGTTACACCATCAGCATGTGATCTTTATTGATAACAGGGGTTTTAAGGCTTCCCCAAAAGCCGTGAGCTATTTCGTTTAGAGGATTAGGGCTCCTCTGGGGCCATAACATGCATGTGTTAGAGAATTAAGGCTTCTCTAGGGCCGTAACTTTGATGAGAGGATTAAGGCTCCCTCGGGCTCGTATTTGGGTGAGAGGATTGAGGCTCCCTCGGGCACGTATTTGGGTGTGAGGATTGAGGCTCCCTCGGGCACGTATTTTGGTTGAGAGGATTGAGGCTCCCTCGGGCACGTATTTTGGGTGAGAGGATTGAGGCTCCATCGGGCACATGATTTGGATGAGAGGATTGAGGCTCCCTCGGGCACGTGATTTGGATGAGAGGATTGATGTTCCCTCGGGCACGTGATTTAGGTGAGAGGATTGAGACTCTCTCGGGCACGTGATTTTGGGCGAGAGGATTGAGGCTCCCTCGGGCACATATTTGGGTGAGGGGATTGAGGCTCCCTCGGGCACGTCTTTTGGTTGAGAGGATTGAGGCTCTCTTGGGCACATATTTGGGTGAGAGGATTGAGGCTCCCTCGGGCACGTGATTTGGGTGAGAGGATTGAGGCTCCCTCGGGCACGTGATTTTGGGCGAGAGGATTGAGGCTCCCTCGGACACGTACTTGGGTGAGAAGATTGAGGCTCTCTCGGGCACGTGATTTGGGTGAGAGGATTGAGGCTCTCTCGGGCACGTGATTTGGGTGAGAGGATTGAAGCTCCCTCGGGCACGTGATTTTGGGCGAGAGGATTGAGGCTCCCTCGGGCACGTATTTGGGTGAGAGGATTGAAGCTCCCTCGGGCACGTGATTTTGGGCGAGAGGATTGAGGCTCCCTCGGGCACGTATTTGAGTTGAGAGGATTGAGGCTCCCTCGGGCACGTGATTTGACTTTTGGCTGGTCTTGATGACTTGTTAGCCAAAAGACGTAAATTTTGACTTGGCCGGCTATCATGGATAGGGAATATCCATAACAGTGCGGCTGGCAGATTTTGCTCTTCTTCTTTTTTTTCTCTTTTTTTTTTTCGAATTACTAACCTCAGCGCCCTTTCGGGTTTTCGCTAAGATTGGCCCCCTCTAGCTTTTTCCAACACGCCTTTGCAGCTTTTCGCGTTGAGGGGTTTACCCATTTTTGCCTGAGGCGCCCTTTCGGGTTTTCACCTCAACTGGGTTTTAGACCTTTTTACCCTTGATCCATCACAATGAAGTGGTAGACCAAGTCCGTGGGGGCACCTCCTTTTTAAGCCCATATATTCTATTTTATTTTCTTTTCTTTTTTTTTCCTCCTTTTTCTTTTTTGTAAGGAATTAAAGGCTTCCCTGAGAGCCGTAAGAATTTGAATTTGTGTATGGTAGGGAATTAAATGCTCCCCTGAGAGCCGTGAGAATTTGGATTTGGATTTTGGCTGACTTGGCCGACCTTGATGGTGTGTTGGCCAAGGGTTTGGTTATGTGCGGTAGGGAATTAAAGGCTTCCTGAAAGCCGTAGGATTTGAATTTGGATTTTAACTGGGTTGGCCAACCTTGATGGTGTATTGGCCAGAAGCTTAGGTTTATAGTCGGTAGGGAATTAGAGGCTTCCCTAAGAGCCATGGATCGAGAGTTTGGATTTGTGTATGGTAGGGAATTATAGGCTTCCCTGAGAGCCATGTATTGTGAGTTTGGTTTTATGTATGGTAGGGAATTAGAGGCTTCCCTGGGATTCGTAAATATGTTTAGAGGATTGAGGCTCCTCTAGGGCTCGTGATTTGACTTTTGACCGGTCTTGTTGACTTGTTGGCCAAAAGATGAAGATCTTGACCTTTGACTGGCCTTGACGGCTTGTTAGCCAAGAGGTTCGGGCTTTGAGCTTTTTGACTGGCCTTGACGGTTTGTTAGCCAAAGAAGTTGGGATTTGACTTTTGACTGGCCTTGATGGCTTACTAGCCAAAAGGCTATGGATTTTGACCTTTGACTGGCCTTGACGGCTTGTTAGCCAAGAGGTCTGGGTTTTGAGCTTTTCGACTGGCCTTGACGGCTTGTTAGCCAAAGAAGCTCGAGATTTGACTTTTGACTGGCCTTGACGGCTTATTAGTCAAAAGGTCAGGATTTTGAGCTTTTTGATTGGCCTTGACGGCTTATTAGCCAAAGAAGCTCGGGATTTGACTTTTGACTGGCCTTAACGGCTTGTTAGCCAAAAGATATGGATTTTGACTAGCCTTGACGGCTTGTTAGCCAAGAGGTCTGGATTTTAAGCTTTTTGACCGGCCATGACGGCTTGTTAGCCAAAGAAGCGCGGGATTTGACTTTTGACTGGCCTTGATGACTTGTTAGTCAAAAGATTGGATTTTGACCTTTGACTGGCCTTGACGGCTTGTTAGCCAAGAGGTCTGGGTTTTGAGCTTTTTCGACTGGCCTTGATGGCTTGTTAGCCAAAGAATCGCGGAATTTGACTTTTTTCTTTTTTTTTGAATGAAGACTTTTTCTTTTGCTTGGGTTCTCCTACTCTCTCTTTCTTTGAGCAGAGTTCGAGTTCCCCACACTTCTTATAAGGGCGGAAAGACACCATCATCGTTGTCTCGATTGTAGCCCCTGAATTTGATTATTCATTTGAATGAACTTAGGGGTTGTTTCGTCATTGACAACTCTTGTGTCTTTCCTTTTATAAGGAGTGCGGGATAACTCAATCTCGCCCTAAGAAAGGTCGAGAGAGTCTCCCCCTTTTTTTTTTGATATACCAATCGTGATGCCCTTTTTGGGTTTTCACCACAATTAGCCCCTTCTTTCTTTTGCCTGCATGCCTTTTGAGTTTTCATGCAGCAGGGTTTTCCATTTTTACCTGAGGCGCCCTTTCGGGTTTTCACCTCAGCTGGGTTTTAGGCCTTTTTGCCCTTGATCCATTTTAAAAGAGTAATGGATCAAGTCTGCCGGGGCACCTCGTTTTTTAAGCCCCCTTTTTTTTTTTTTATTTGGAGGATCTTGCAGTGAGATCACTTCTATATTTTTAGTGTGTATCAAAGTCGGATCCACCTGTTGTATTGTGTAGACGTACTCACACTCGGGAGTATGGTACAATTTCATGTGTCTGCCATTTAAAGACGGGAACATAACATTTCCCTTTTGGTCGACTACTGTGTAGGCGCCGCCTTCAAACACTTTGTCGACCACAAATGGGCCAAGCCAATTGGCTATGAATTTACTTTTGGGTCGGGAGGCCACGACGTCCTTTTGCTTGACCATGACAAGATCTCCCCTTTTAAAAGCTCTTTCTCTTTACTATCTTGTCAAAAGCGCGGGACATCCGTGCTTGATACTCTTGAAGACGTTGGTATGCCACCAAACACTTTTTTTTTCCAGATTTGACAACTCTTGAAGCCGTCTTTCAATTTAACTTTCATCTTCATTAGAGAGCCTGTAGTGGAGAGCTACCCTATAATATGAGAGCTCAATTTCAGCAAGAATGACTGTTTCGGTCTCATAGACTAGGGAAAAGGGGAACATTTTGTAGGAGTTTTGTAGTTGCCTCAAAATAGGCTTTCAATTCTTTTTTTTTTTTTTAAACTTCAAAAATACCCAACATTTTTCTGATTGCCAAATACTTCAGTACATCTTATGCCCATTTCTAAGGCGATTTCCAAGCCAACTATGAGGGCTTCATATTTTGCTTCATTATTTGTGAGGGATTCCATTAAAGCACATAAATAATGCAATATCCCTTTTTTTGGGGTCACGAAGACAATTCCTGCCCCTGCCATATTTGTTGATGTGCCATTAGCCTTCAAAGAAGCCCGTGCAGCCTCATCAAAATATAATTGTCAATATTCAAGGTGAGTTTCTTGTGCTTCATAAATTTCTTGAGCAGAGAGCACCTCCTCATCAATCAATTTGTATTCAGAGGGGAGTCTTCTGGCATTGGATGGGTTGTTAAGCACTCTGCCATGCGCTTCCCCTTTTTTTCTTTTTATTTTTCTCTTCTTTTCCTTTTTATCCTTTTCTTTCTTCTCACTTTTTTTCTTTTTTTTTTCTTTTTTAAAGTTAGTAATACCCCTAGTGATGCACACATGGCCGCAATTAAAGGCTTGCCCTTGATAGGTGCCCCCAGTATAGGAAGATTGAGCAGATTTTGTCAAAGATTTTCTGACATTCGTTGTCCCATATCGATGAGGCTTCTTTCTTTGTCAGTTTATGTAAAGGTTGATACCTTTCATTCTTGCTCTCGAAAGGATAAGTCTTTTCTTGAATTTTCTTTGGGGTTTTGAACAACCCTTATTTCATTTGTGGAGAAATCCTTGTCCATCTGGGGTCATTCTCACCCATCTTTGTTTCAATTATTGGAAACTTTATATTGACCATATTTACAACATAGTGAGCTGCGGGACCTTCCGTGTCTCCTATCCGAGACCTCTTTTGTCGTTGTGGGGAATGGTGGTTGCCCCTGACATTGGTAGGGCACCACATTGCTTGATATAGCTTGGTTCGTTTGATTTGAACTTGAATATTTTGCTTCTGAGATTTTGCCTTTATATGCTCTGACATGTCTTCGGATCTTCGACCATTTCCATCAACTTAGTGGCATCTTTTAGCCAAGATCATTTGGAGGCTGTTTGGGTACAGGCTTCCCTTTATAGAACACTATTGGCTGTCCTTCAGCATGGTAGGTCACAAAAGAATTTTAGAGGCTCCAGTGTGTGGACCTCCTGTGGATTGTCGTTTGTATATGATTTAATGGCAGTGGTATGCCAACTTCTATTACTTGGCTGATGGCATTAGTTCTAGCTTGAATGGGCCTATGCAGCTGTAATGGCCTTCGCTCAGGATCCTCCAACTGCATGCTGAGCTTTAATGTCGTTGTTGCTTCTTTATTGACAGTGAATTTTCCTTTTCTTTTTGGAAATGCCCCCGCTATTTCTTTGCCTTTGTTTGCCTTGTTAAGGGGGCATCATTTTTGTTGAACCCTTGCATGGCTGTGGTGGAGGGAGGATTGCGGCATTGTTACCAATTTTCTGCTCTCATTTTTTTTCTAGA